>JARNME010000404.1:58623177-59001854 GCA_030179655.1 Scaptomyza flava
AGACTCCCTGATGAAGGCGGCAAAGCCGTCGAAACGCGTAGGAGGAAAATTGAATTCAAATGTTTTTTAAATATCAATGAACCCAATTGGCCGGAACAACCCAGCAACAGCAACTTCACAATTTGTGTATACATTTGCAATTTGCATTGTCTGCCTCAATCCCTTCTGTTGCGATTTTTACAAGGCAGCATGTCTCCGGCATCGGCTACGACATTGAGGTTGCCTTTACGGTATTTGACTTCAAAATCGTACTGTTGCAGTTCTAGCGCCCAACGCGCTTTTCTGCCTGATGGACTTTCAATCGAGTTTAGCCACTTCAGCGCCATGTGGTCCGTTATAACCACAAAATGGTAGCCTTCCTGGTATGGCCGCAGCTTTCTGATTCCCCAAACTATGGCTAGACACTCCTTTTCCGTTGCCGAATAGTTCCGTTCGGCTCCGTTTAGTGTCCTGGCGTACGATATTACCCTTTCACCTTGCTCCGAAGGTTGGGTCAATATCGCACCCAGACCATAGTTACTTGCATCCGTCTGCAAGCAAAATGTTTTTGAGAAATCCAGGCATGCCAATACTGGGGACTGAGTCAGCTTCTCTTTGACTGTGTCAAATACTTGGCGTTCCTAAGTCAACTCCCATTTTGCGGGGGTGCTACTTTGGTCGCAAAATCTGGTACGAAGCGCCTGTACCATGATGCCACGCCCAGGTACTGCCCTTACTCCTTTACGTTGCTTGGTGGCTTCAATCCTGCGATTGCAGCAACTTTCTCTGAAACTGTGCGAATTCCTTCCTCTGTGACTCTGTGGCCCAAATACTTCAACTCTTTTTTAAAAAAAATCACATTTTTCCACGTTGATGCGCAGATTTGCTTCCCGCAGCCGCCGAAATACCTCTTTGAGATTTGCCATATGCTCTTCGCGCGTTCTTCCGATAACTATAATATCATCTAAATATGCGATCGCGTTTGGCATCATCTCTAGTCCAATAACGCGATCCAAAGCCCTCTGAATAGTTGCCGGTGCCGAATGTAGCCCAAATGGCATTACTTTCGACTGATACAATCCTTTGCCTGGAACAGTAAATGCTGTCAGTGGTCGGCTAGCTTTCTCCATCGGGATCTGCCAGTACCCATCTTTCAGATCCAAGCTAGTGATGAAGTGGGCTTCACGTAGCTGGTCTAAAATGTGGTGCACTCTTGGCAATGGATACGCGTCCTTAATGGATCGGCTGTTGAGTTGCCTAAAATCCACACACAGTCGCCATTTGCCATTCTTCTTTATCACCATTACGATCGGTGCGCTGTGTGGGACTCCTTTCGCAAGGAGTTCCTCTACGTGACATGCCCTTCCTGTGTTGTTTATGTATGTTCTGGCAGGATTTTGCTGGGTCCTAGGTATTGGACTTGGCCGTCCGTCCATTACCTTGGTGTGCTGGTTCTGCTCCTCCATGGCCATGAATCTCGTACGATTGGCACGACTCTGATTGTGGTCGCATCCATTTTGCTGCGTGTCTCGGTGTTGTTGAGGGTGTTGTTGATGTTAGCTGTATTGTTTTTGTAGATTTTGTTGGCTTGTAGCACTTTGTAGTCTCAGTTTCAGCCTATCCTTTTCCAATTCTTTGAACTCTTCTGCCAGTTGCATCAGTTGGGTCAAAGTCGAGAATTGGTTTGGCCGTGCGTATCCGCGCAAGTCAGGAAGGCTGTTGCTGTATATGGTGCGCACTTCCTTCTCTGTTGAGAACCGCAGGGGTCTCATCAGAGTCTGCATTTCCACCATGTAAACTTTAAAAGGCTCATTAAAAGCTTGCCGCCGTCTGCGTACTTCGTCATTCAGAGTTTCAAAATAATCTCGTGGTAAGAAATATTCTTGAAAACTGTCGACAAAATCCACCCATGTAGTCCAATGCCTGTTGTTAGCTACGTACCACTTAAGTGCCACTCCTTTTAGCAACTCCGGCATTGCTCTTGGAATTAAATTTAAGTTTAGTCCGTACGTATCTGCCGAGCATTCCACTTGCTCCAATAATTCGAGAGGCTTCGATAGTCCGTCGAATCGAAAGCTCCACTCTCGAACTTGTTTGGCTACTTTTTGGTATTCACTTGCCCTTGCATTGGTCTGTTCATGTGTGTGGGTGTCGCTGCGACCTCCTGGCTGTTGGTTCGAATTCCAGGGCGATCGGCGAGATTCTTGTAGATCTCGCGCCCTAGCCGCCGCGCTGGTGCATGGGACGCTCAGCCTTGCCACGTCTATGCCGCAAACTCCTTTTCCTCTTCGTATTCCCCTTCCTCGCGCATTAATTCTGGTTCTTTATTCGGCGACTGTCGGCTGTATGTTTTCGCCATTTCGCTAATGCGAACGCTGTGTGGAAGATTATTCTCATTTTGACTTACCCAGTCTCCGAATTGTCTTCGCATATTTTCGACAGTACCTTCAAGCTCCAGACCGAATTCCACTCCGCATTTCACTAGTGCATCCTTTTTTGAATTGATAACCCACGAACGAACCATTTTGTCACTTATTTATATGTATAATTTTAGCAAAGTTGTAACGAACCTAAAGTTGTGACGCGGTTTTAGCTGGGCTAACTCTCGCGGTGCTGAGGGTACGTGCCAACAAATTTATATTTGTGGCGGCTACGGCAATGATGACACAGATATGTTTTAATTTTATACATATATTTAACTGCACTCTCTGCTAGTTTCACATTTGGATTTTACAATTTATTTGTACACTTAAAGTCCATTTCCAGTACAGCGAAAAAAAAAATTTTTCATACAAAATTACAGAATTACATTAACAGAATGTTAAAGTAAGTATATGTAAAAAATGAATAAATGCCAGTTTTTTGGCAAAATTTCCCATAATGCATTGTGTGTATGCGCCGCTAGCCAGCGATTTTCTAGCGCGCAGTGGCTTGTTCGATTGCTGTGCCCCCGTTTTTTCCTTGCATTCCTTATGTGCGCGTATTTTATTGCTTATCCTATTGCGTCGACCGAGCACCAGCAAAGCAAATGAGCGAATTAATATATACACATATATATATATATGTTGTTATTAATTATATAATATATACGTATATATATATATATATATATATATATATATATATATATATGCAGTTTTGGTGGGCTCTAGGCATTGAATTGATTTTTGAATTTTTGCTAGCCGAAAGGCTAGCACCCATAAGCATGTTTGTGTCCCTGTCGCTATGCATGTCCATATTTTAATCTATGTGTAACACTTGCCATGGAATTCATTGACCTTTCTTAACTAATATGAATTTCGGCAAACTTAGCGATTAAACTTTTTGATTAAATTTGTATTATTTGCCTACAAAAACCTTAGAAAAACCAGAAAAACAATACTTCCAAGGCAGTTTTGATGCTCATCGAACATTTGCTGACCAGGCGAACAGCAAAATAAACAAGCATCTAGTAAAAAAGGCAGGCAATTATCAGTTTTGCATTGCTGGTCATACACACTCAAGGCCTGTACGCATGAGCCCCGTACATCTCCCGTACCGTATACATGAGTTTTACGGACCTTAACGAGCAGTGCTAAAAAATGCACATATTGTGGCGGTTGGTTGATAACTTTCTCTAAATTAATCGCAAGTGCAACTGTGTTTTGTGCACTTAAATTCAAAATAATGATTCACGTCTAAGGCGCGCTACTTTTGTGATTGAGTACAACCAATAACTATATACTTATTGGTACAGCTATCGCCCTGCTGCTGGCGGTTGTTAAAAAAAAAGGCAGGCTGCAAAACCAAGAAGCATTTTAGTGAACCCATATTTGATGCGCAGAGCTGAGGTTACCAAAAATTATGCTAAACATAACTGAAACCACTCAAAAGACTCAAAGCAAATTCACCTTACTGATCTATACCCTATAATAGATCAGTAGCAGTACAATCATGTTTATATGTTATTTAAATTTTATCTTATTAACTAATTAATATATTTTTATTCAATACTTCTTGCGCAGCATTGTCTGCCAAAACAATAAGTATGGCTCTATTTTAACCCGAATAAGGCCAACTTTGTTAAAATTTTTCGAAAAATGTATATGCCAGCTCTTGCCCGACAATTTCCAATTTTCTCCCACGCGCATTTAACGATTACGTGCAAACTTGCTCGTAATGCCCCACAAGACTGGCCGACGTTCCATAGCCTTTATTAAAGCAATTTTCTCCGAATCCCTACTAAAATTTTCGAATCTACTTTTGTTTGCCGACATCTTGTTTCACTTTTAAGGCCCGTAAACAATTGCTAAACATTGATTCCATCAGTAACAACAGCACAGCTTTTATTTAACATTTTCATTGTTCAACACTAAGCTACTGCTTGGGACTAACAGAGCTGCATACCAGTGTTTCGTAATACGGTACGGGCGCTGTACGAGACTGTTTTTTTTATATGAAGTTTTTACGGTACGGGCGATGTACTAGCATCAGCGTTTACAATGTCAGCGTGAAATTGGAAAATGTTTTGTTCCTGTCTGACACACTTTTTTTTCACATAAGTTTGTCTCCCTCATTTCCAATCTGTAACCGGTCTCGCTTGCATCTCAGCTTGGAGTGGAAAAAAGCTATTCGAAAATTGAGTTTTAAAAGCTGTCAATAGGTGTCGCATTTTCGAAGTTAGCAACATGTGCTTGAAAGCACCAAAGCTCTAACCTCTATTTTACTCAAAATTGCTGTCAATAGGTGTCGCATCTTTGTAAGCTCCAATGTTTTTACCACTATTTTACTCATTACAGAGGTAAATGTTAATATAATTCACTATTTAATATTTATTTAGTACATATTAACGCATATATAACAATAAAATCATTGTTTTTTAAAAAAAGCAAATCGTTTATTTTTCGCGCCATTTCACATGTGCAAGCCGAGTTCGAATCAGCTGATTGCAACATCATGATCGCGCGCCCAACACCGTCGAGCACTTCCCTGCGGCTGCTCCTCTTCAAGTTCAGCAGCAGCAGCAACAGCTGCTTGCATCATCATTGTATGATGAGCTAGTAAAATTGCTTGTTTTCTTCTCATTTTTTAATAAATAAACAATTCTGCTTCCGGTTTTCATTCACTTTATAAATTTTTGCCACAAACATGAAACAAGCATCAGCTGTTCAAAGCTCATAAGCAGCTGTAATACAATTTCGAAAACTCGAACTGGTTTCCACGCTGACATTGTAAACTACCAGCGTGGATTTCAGATTTTCAAAAGCTTCAATCCAAGCTAAGCTGACATTGTAAACGCTGCCTAAAGCAGAAGCAAGACAAGAAAACGCTGGGCATTGCCAAATTTAACAAGCGGAAAAGAGACATAACTAAACGGCCACGCACTACACGCAAAAAACGAAATACTGTGTAGACACTAAGTCTAGATTTTTGGTGGGCCGCGCACTGCACGCTGTGTGTGTTTAGCATACATGTAAATATTGCAATGTGTGTGTAACATCGCTACACCAGCGAAACAAATGAGCCGACTAACAATAACAACACACATATATTTATATATGCACTTTTTGCGCTGCCAAATGAAATGAAGACAATTTTAATAAACATTATTAATTATAATAAACAATTTTATTATGTATGCTTTAGTTTTAAATATATTTATTAATAATTATGAAATTTTATCATAAATATTATGCACGCTTAAAAGTAACGAACATAAGCGACATAGGAAAATGACGTAGACACTAAGTCTACGTTTTTGCTAAGCACAGCACCTAAATTACATGTTTTGTGTGAGTGTTACATTTTATTATTATGTCATCATCTTTCGCTACACCATCAAAACATATGCGCGCATTAATAACAATACACACACATATATACATATATACAATTTGGGCGCGATAAAGCCTTTCTTAGAGCTGCCACTGCTGCAGTTAACAAACAACAACTGAAAAGGGCGGTCAAGTTTTTATTAAAACTTACAGAGTGATTTAGTTGTTAACATATCTTTATTGTATTTACATATTCCAACAATGGCACCGAGAATCTGTGGCAACAAGTGCGTTATAAAGACGTACATGCGGGGTTATCGTAACAGCGAGGAGCCGTGCGGCTGTTTAAGTTCCCCAAAGACGCATGTGCACGACGCCTATGAATGGAAAAATGTCATTTGGAAGGCGATGTTTAAATTGAGAGCGCACGCATTTGCAACGCGCACTTCGAGAAGAAATATGTTGGATTAAAATATTCGAAAGCAGGAGCAGTGCCAACATTTAAACTGGAGGATGAACGCAACGTTGCCGACAAATTTGCCGTTACGATTTTTGCGAAGACAGCGATGACCAAATAATGGAATATAGACCGCAAACGAGCATAAAGGCTTTTCAGGAATTGTTTTATAAAAATAAGTAAGGGAAATGCTGCAAAAATTGAATGCGGAGAAAATTAAAGTAAAGAATTTTAAAAGTAAAGTACAAGCCCAAGCCAAGGCGCAAATAACAGGGGGGCTCTTACAAAACTGAGGGTAAACAAGGAATGCCCATATTTTTCAGTTAATGGGGAAAAATTTTTCGACATTTTTGATGTTCCACACTTATTTAAGTCTGTTAGAAATATTTTTATGCGCAATTCTATTCAAACTCCTGACGGTACAGTGTCATGGGGAATAGTTGTCGAGCTTTTTGAAATTGACAACAATAATAGTTCAACAAAATTATGTCCGAAGATAACAAGAAAGCATATATACCCTAACAATTTTGAAAAAATGAAAGTTAAGTATGCTACTCAGGTATTTAGTCATACAGTTTCAGCAGCAATCAGAACTTTAGTTGATAATGGGGAATTTGAGAATTGTAGGAATTTAGCTTTATCCTCAGCTAAGTTTATTGAACGTTTAAATAGACTCTTTGATTGCTTGAATAGTAGTAGTTTAACCAATAAAAACCCATATAAGACGGCATTGCAAAATAACAACTATATAGAGAAATATATAATCGGGATCAAAGAGTATTTTGCAAAGTGTTATTATATAAACACTGCATACTGTCTAAATAGAATCATCCTTACTTTAAATGCAGTATTGATGCTTTCCAAAGACATATGGAGTGACGGCTCAAATGTGCACTATTTGATATTATCGCGTTTAAACCAAGATGCATTGGAAAATTTGTTTTAATTAATTCGAAGCAGGGGTGCATCGAATAACAATCCAATGTTGTTTGAGTTTAACGCGATAATTTCGAAGATGTTGTCAATGAAGGTTATTACTTCAAAGACAACGAAAAGTAACTGCGAGCCGGATGATGACACAATGCTCATTAATGTTATTGATGAGACAGCTCGGGAGATTCTTAGTGATGCTGTACTTTATAGTGACGCAGTACAGCAAAACGAAGAATACGTGGGTGATACCTTTATTTCTAGCATTGATGTACTTACCGATGATATCTTTTCCACTTCTATAAGTCCAAGTAGTGAGAATTCGTTGCGTTACTTTGCAGGGTTTGTATTGCACAAATCGCAACAAAAGTTTAAACGGTAGGAATGCGCAGATTTATTAAAAGATGATTTAGTCAGTTGCGTAAGCTCCGAGCTTTTTTCTATTTAATAAAAATTTTCAATCATTAAATAACTCTTAAAGGCCTATGGCCCCTCATGACGAATTTTTCGAATTAATTACAATTTTTTATGAAATATTTCATTCAATTTTTCAAACTCACCCGCATGCTAGCAATATTAAAGAAAGCATTTATAGTGAATAGTTTTCTGATGACCATTCCTGTATTGAACACAGGCAATATATTTTAAATTATTTCCTTTTGGTTTTGTTACGGAAGAACGCTATGTGGCTTTCCGAAAAAATGCTGGGGGCGACTGAGGGTAAAAGTAGTCGTAGGCTAAAAATTTTAAAATCTTGATCCCTTAAAGCATTTTTTATCACCTTATTATGATATAAATCTCTTATATTAACTGGTAACAAGCTATAATTATATTGTGTATTATTTGATTTTTAAGTTTTTGGAGGATGGAAATGTTTTGAAAATTGAAATCATAATTTCATTTTCGAACAATTCTAGCAGCTTACATACTTCTGGTTCCCTAAAAAGAACCAAGTATCCCTGGGTAGCTCCAGCAAAAAAATGCATGGAGTGAGCTAAATGTGAGAAGGCGAATAGAGAATATGCATAATATTTATCATATGTTGTTTGTTAACTGCAGCAGTGGCAGCTCTAATTGCGCCAAATGTCATAAAAGCGCGTGCGCAAAATAAGAAAGGCCATATCGCGCCCAAATCGCATATATGTATGTACATATGTTTGTGTGTTGTTATTGTTGGAAATATGTCCAGCGACAGTAAAAAGCGCTAGTAAAAAAGTCAATCAGACGTTCTATATGCGACCAAAGTTTATTCACGACTGAAAAGCTTATTCTCCTTTGCCAAATTCTTAGTAAACACGTCCGCTATCATTCCGTTTGTAGAAACATACTTCAAAACGACTTCACCCTCTGTCACAATCTGGCGTACACAATAATATCGTTTATCAATACTTATACTTGGTCCTTGCATGATGCACAGGATTTTTAGCCAGTTGCTGCGTATCAGGTTATATCCATATAACACCGTCGCGGTGTCCCCAGTGCCGCAGCCAATCTCGATGATTAGTCTGCGCATTACGATGGCCTCCTTGCATGCCGTCTAATGCCATATACTCAGCCTCCGTGCTGTTGAGTGCCACGCTACGTTGTTTTTCCGATTTCCAAGATATCGGACCACCAGCGAGAAAATATACATAGCCAGTGTATGATTTGCGATCAACATGATCACCAGCCCAATCTGCATCTACAAAGCCCTCAAAAGGCTTTCCGCACTTTTCATAGTGCAGCTTCAGCTCCGCTGTACAGCTTAAATATCGCAGGACATGCTTCACGCCTGCCAGATGCTCCCATGAGGCTCCATTTTCCACTGTGCCAATTTTGCAACCGAGTGCAAAATATCCGGTCTCGTTGTCAGAGAACCACATTAGCTCTCCAACTTGTGTCTGGTACGCTGTCGTATCTACCTTCTCGCATTGGCCACTTGGTACCCAGCATCTAACGGCGTAGCTCATTGATACATTGCGTATGACGCAAGGTGATTTGACCCGTTTCGCATTCACGTTGAATCTCCATGCCAAGAAACAGCTCCAGTGGCCCTTTGTCAACGCATTCAAACGACCTTGATGTCAGCACTAATGCTGATCAAATCCAATTTGTCTTGACAAGCTATAATGAGATCATTAACGTACACAAGAATTAATGCAAGATTACCTTCTTGTCGGCATGGCTTCTGTACAGGCATGGCTCATTAGCACATGCCACAAAGCCGATCTCACGCAACACGCCGTCAAGCTTGGAGTTCCACTCCCTTCCAGATTACTTCAATCCATATATTGCCTTCTTTAAGAGCAATACCTTGTCCGGTTGCTGCTCATCTGCATATCCCTGTGGTTGTTTCATGTAAACAGTTTCTGCCAGATCACTGTTTAGATATGCTGTACATACATCCATTTGATGTAAATACAACTGCAATTATGCCGCCAGTGCCAAAATAAGCCGCAGGCTCTCGAGTCTTCATACCGGTGAAAAAGTTTCGCTGTAGTTAACTCCATACTGCTGCGAACATCCTTTCGCCACCAACCGCGCCTTAAAACGCTGTATTTGGCCACTCGCATCCCGCTTCAAGTTGTAAACCCACTTGCAGCCAATTGCCCGTTGATTCCTTGGTAAATTCACCAACTGCCAGGTTTGATTCGTAATCAAAGCCTCGTACTCATTTTGCATCGCTTCGCACCAATGCGAAGCATACGATCCGCGCATTGCCTCCTCATAGGATACTGGAATGGGTACATCACTTGTAACCATTGCGCTGAGCACGTTATATTGCTTCCTTGGGCGACCTGGTCTGCCCGTTTTAAGCAATTTTGGTCTGCCAGGCCCAATGCGAATTTCTTGCTCCAAATCAAGTGTTTCGCCTTCTTCCGCGCTAGCAAACTCGTTAACGCTTTTCTTGTCAGTAGCATCTGCCTGAGATGTGATGTCTTCATCGTCATCGCTCTTTTCGTCACTTTGAGCATCTGCCTGAGATGTGATGTCTTCATTGAGCATTCTCCTCCTGATGCCCAACAATTGATATATAAATTTGTATCGCATCAAAATTAGCCTGCTCCAAGCAGCTAAGCTCATCGAAAAGAACATCTCGCCTTTCAACCACCGTTTTGGACACAGCATCGAAAAGTCGATAGCCTTTAGCATGCACCGAGTATCCAATCATACGGTATTCTTTACCCATGGAAACTTGCCTTGCGGTGTCCCTTGTCCAGTGCCACTGCAACTGAACCAAAAATTCTTAAATGACTTATCGATGGCTTCTTACCAGTCCACGTTCCATAGGAGTGTTCACTGCTTCTGCCCACATTGGCTGGCCTAATCCTGACTGCACCAACAAACATCTTGCCATCTCCACCAACGTACGGTTAGCTCGTTCCGCTACACCATTTTGTTGTGGAGTGTAAGTCATCGTCAACTGCCGTGCGATTCCAGTGGTTTTCATAAGACCATCAAACGTCTTGTTTACATATTCGCGACCATTGTCGCTGCGAAGATACTTTATATTTTTTCCAGTCTGCCGCTCCACAAGATTTTTGTACTCCACGAATTTTTTGAAGACCTCGTATTTTCCATTCAGGAAATAAACAAAAATTCTCCTTGACTTGTCGTCAATAAATGTGACAAAATATCTCGAGCCTGCAAGCGATTTTGTTTTGAAAGGACCGCACACATCAGTGTGCACCAGTTCTAGCAGCTCCTGAGCACGGCTCTCTGTTGTGCTTGGAAAAGGTTGTGCGTGCACCTTACTCACCATGCAAGTCTTGCATGATACTTTTTGCAGCCCGTCAACATTTTCCATCCCTCGAACTAATCCTTTGCTTGCCATTTCCTTCAAACTTGCGTAATTCAGATGTCCATACTGTTATGCCAAAGTGTGCCATCAGCTTTAACAGCAGCATAACATCTGTTATTCTGACTCTTTAATGCATACAAACTGCCAACTCGCTTGACTTCCAGTATACATTTGCCACTTTGCATAATTTTGGCACTCTTATCGCCAAAATGTACCACGCACTTGTTTGCTACGGCTTGACTCACGGACATAAAATTGTCCTTCATCTCTGGAACATACAATACATTGTCCAGAACCAGCGAATTCAAATCCGTTTTCAACCGCACTGCGCCGCTGAACCGATCATTATGTGGTTTTATTGTTGAAAACATTTGTTTATCGCAACACATCTGACTTGTTGCACCGCTGTCCAAAATCCAGCTTGATCGCCCAAAACTACAGGCATCCAATGCGTTTAGTAAACTGCGATTCTGCTGCGCACTCTTTATTGCGTCTTTACACTTTTTAACTCGACAATTTGCTCGAGTGTGCCCGGCTTCACCACATTTATAGCAGACAACTTTTGTCACGTTGCTTTTTGTGGTTGCCTTTCCATGGCTCTTCTGCCGTTGCCTTACTGCAGAGGCCTGCTCAACTGTACTTTGCCTGTGTGCATTCTCTCTTCTCTCTCCTTCCTCTTGCAGCTTTATACAAAAAATTTTGTACGCTGGCAAGCTGTCGCGCGTCTCAATGGCGACAACGAAATTTTCATAGTCTGCTGGAAAACTGGAAAGTAAGATAATTACTTTAAGCTCCTCCACAATAGTGATCCCAATTGCATTCAACTGTTCCACAATTTCACTAAAGCTATTTATATATGCAGCCATGCCTTGCTTCTCCGCCATGCGTTAGTTGAGCAACTTTTTGTACAGCGAGACTTCACGTTCTGGCCCGCTCGGCTGATGAGTTCGCGCAGTTTCACCCATGCAATACTTTATGTACCCTAACTGCGATGCTTTTACACTTAGCGTGATCGTTGCCAATGCTTTACGGTCCAGCGCTTTCCAGATAACATCTTTGCCTGCCGCCGGCTGCAGTAGTTCCCCCGACCAACACGCTCCTCATCTGAACGTTCCAGGAAAGATAGTTTTGTTCCTCCAGTTTCTCTATTTGGTACAATGCACACATTTTTATATTTGTGCGACGTTATTTTATTTGTACATACATATGTATGCGCGTTCCCGATTGCAACCTTTCCGAGTTCGTAACAACGAAAAATAACCGAGTCATTAATTTTTCACTTCACGAAGCTACGCTCTAGGCCCATAACCTGCCTCATATAGAAAAATGCGCTAGTAAAAAAGTCAATCAGACGTTCTATATGCGACCAAAGTTTATTCACGACTGACTTACTATTTTTAGCATAACACTGCGTACATATTCATAAAAGAGACTGTTAATACATTACATAGTACATGGTTGCATTGAATATTAAATCGATACTTTCAATAGTTATAAATGCGCGCACACGTTTTGATGGTGTAGCGAAAGATGATGACATAATAATAAAATGTAACACTCACACAAAACATGTAATTTAGGTGATGTGCTTAGCAAAAACGTAGACTTAGTGTCTACGTCATTTTCCTATGTCGCTTATGTTCGTTACTTTTAAGCGTGCATAATATTTATGATAAAATTTCATAATTATTAATAAATATATTTAAAACTAAAGCAGACATAATAAAATTGTTTATTATAATTAATAATGTTTATTAAAATTGTCTTCATTTCATTTGACAGCGCAAAAAGTGCATACATAAATATATGTGTGTTGTTATTGTTAGTCGGCTCATTTGTTTTGCTGGTGTAGCGATGTTACACACACATTGCAATATTTACATGTATGCTAAACACACACAGCGTGCAGTGCGCGGCCCACCAAAAATCTAGACTTAGTGTCTACACAGTATTTCATTTTTTGCGTGCAGTGCGTGGCCGTTTAGTTATGTCTCTTTTCCGCTTGTTAAATTTGGCAATGCCCAGCGTTTTCTTGTCTTGCTTCTGCTTTAGTGTGTATGACATGCAATGCAAAACTGATAATTGCCTGCCTTTTTTACTAGATGCTTGTTTATTTTGCTGTTTGCCTGGTCAGCAAATGTTCGATGAGCATCAAAACTGCCTTGGAAGTATTGTTTTTCTGGTTATTCTAAGGATTTTGTAGGCAAATAATACAAATTTAATCAAAAAGTTTAATCGCTAAGTTTGCCGAAATTCATATTAGTTAAGAAAGGTCAATGAATTCCACGGCAAATGTTACGCATAATTTAAAATATGGACATGCATAGAGACAGGGACACAAACATGCTTATGGGTGCTAGCCTTTCGGCTAGCAAAAATTCAAAAATCAATTCAATGCCTAGAGCCCACCAAAACTGCATTTATATATAAACATATATATATATATTAACAACATTATATAATTAACAACAATATATATATATATATAAATATTAAAATCCATATATATATATATACATATGCTGTTATTAATTCGCTCATTTGCTTTGCTGGTGCTAGGTCGACGCAATAGGATAAGCAATAAAATACGCGCACATAAGGAATACAAGGAAAAAAACGGGGGCACAGCAATCGAACAAGCCACTGCGCTCTAGAAAATCGCTGGCTAGCGGCCAACAAGAATGGAACTTATATAGAGTCGTCATGAGGCCAAATTCTGACTGCCAGTTGGAATAGGCAATCGTGGCGACACCTCTCTCACAAAGCGCTGCTGCTGCTTTTTTCTCTGCCAGCGCATTTCATGCCCGAGTATATCAAGTCACTCGGCTTGGCGACTGTTATACGCTTTTTCCCTCATAGCACAGCCAGCCAGCCATGCTCTGAGTATTTTGCTTGTATAAACATATGAGCGTGTCTACGTCACACGCATTATCATTTTTTTTTTATCATTTTTGCGACGTTGCCTTAGTGAAGCTATGCATTATACCCACATTCATATATATTTATATATGTTTGCTGTTTGCTGGGTTTCTACTGATTTTGTTATTTTGTTTGGGCTGGCTAGTGCTAGTGTGTTAGTGATTTTGTATTTCTACATGACATATTTAATTGTATGCGAAGCATTTGCCATGGCATTCATTGACCTTTCTCTACTTATTATCAATTCAATTTTGTGCAGAATTTGTATTTTGCCTACAAAAACCTAAAAAGCAAACTTCCCAGGCAGCCAAATATCATATTTTGTGCTGATCGACCATTTGCAGTATCAGGCGAACAGCAAAATAAACAAGCGTCAAACCAAATTTGCTTGCCGATCAGCAGCTAAATGTAAATAGACACTAAGTCTAGGTTTTGGTGAACATTGGCGATAAGCAGCAAAATGATATGAGTGTATGCAGCAAAATGTATATACGTATATGACTATGTGATGTATGTGAAACATTGGCCGAACCTGTATTTTAGTTCTTAGTTTATTTTTTTCATTCTTATTTTCTAATATCCGAGTTTCGGCAAATGAAATCGACATATGCACAACTAAATACACTTTCGCAGTTTGTGCGCATCGCTGCATAAGCGTATGGTAGTTGCGATGGCAAATTGCTGAAAATGGTCATAGAGCTGAAAACATGAAAGAGTATATATGACCAGCATGCAAACTGATATTCGGCTGCTTATTTTACTCGACGCTTTTTTATTTTGCTGTTTGCCTGATACTGCAAATGGTCGATCAGCACAAAATATGATATTTGGCTGCCTTGGAAGTATTGCTTTTTAGGTTTTTGTAGGCAAAATACAAATTCTGCACAAAATTGAATTGATAATAAGTAGAGAAAGGTCAATGAATGCCATGGCAAATGCTACGCATACAATTATATATGTCATGTAGAAATACAAAACCACTAACACACTAACACTAGCCAGCCCAAACAAAATAACAAAAAAAAAAAACAGCAAACATATATAAATATATATGAATGTGGGTATAATGCATAGCTTCACTAAGGCAACGTCGCAAAAATGATAAAAAAAAAAAATGATAATGCGTGTGACGTAGACACGCTCATATGTTTATACAAGCAAAATACTCAGAGCATGGCTGGCTGGCTGTGCTATGAGGGAAAAAGCGTATAACAGTCGCCAAGCCGAGTGAGTTGATATACTCGGGCATGAAATGCGCTGGCAGAGAAAAAAGCAGCAGCAGCGCTTTGTGAGAGAGGTGTCGCCACGATTGCCTATTCCAACTGGCAGTCAGAATTTGGCCTCATGAAGACTCTATATAAGTTCCATTCTTGTTGGTTGTGATACCAACAAACATGTTGTAGCAAATTTAGCGAGAGAAGTGGCTGGCGAATCACTCACGAAACACGAAAAACGTACGAAATGCGCTCTCAGAGAGAGTTGTCGCCACGCTAGCGAGTTCCAACTTGTGGTTGGACTATCGGTGTTTGGTGGCGCTATTTAGATAGATTCTTGTTGATATCAACAAGAATGGAACTTATATAGAGTCTTCATGAGGCCAAATTCTGACTGCCAGTTGGAATAGGCAATCGTGGCGACACCTCTCTCACAAAGCGCTGCTGCTGCTTTTTTCTCTGCCAGCGCATTTCGTGCCCGAGTATAAACTCACTCGGCTTGGCGACTGTTATACGCTTTTTCCCTCATAGCACAGCCAGCCAGCCATGCTCTGAGTATTTTGCTTGTATAAACATATGAGCGTGTCTACGTCACACGCATTATCATTTTTTTTTTATCATTTTTGCGACGTTGCCTTAGTGAAGCTATGCATTATACCCACATTCATATATATTTATATATGTTTGCTGTTTTTTTTTTTGTTATTTTGTTTGGGCTGGCTAGTGTTAGTGTGTTAGTGGTTTTGTATTTCTACATGACATATATAATTGTATGCGTAGCATTTGCCATGGCATTCATTGACCTTTCTCTACTTATTATCAATTCAATTTTGTGCAGAATTTGTATTTTGCCTACAAAAACCTAAAAAGCAATACTTCCAAGGCAGCCAAATATCATATTTTGTGCTGATCGACCATTTGCAGTATCAGGCAAACAGCAAAATAAACAAGCGTCGAGTAAAATAAGCAGCCGAATATCAGTTTTGCATTGCTGGTCATATATACTCTATCATGTTTTCAGCTCTATGACCATTTTCAGCAATTTTGCCATCGCAACTACCATACGCTTATGCAGCGATGCGCACAAACTGCGAAAGTGTGTTTAGTTGTGCATATGTCGATTTCATTTGCCGAAAACTCGGAATATAAGAAAATAAAGAATGAAAAAAAATAAACTAAGAACTAAAATAAAGGGTCGGCCAATGTTTCACATACATTCACATAGTCATATATGTATATACATTTTGCTGCATACACTCATATCATTTTGCTACTTATCGCCAATGTTCACCAAAAACCTAGACTTAGTGTCTATTTTACATTTTGCTGCTGATCGGCAAGCAAATTTGGTTTGACGCTTGTTTATTTTGCTGTTTGCCGATACTTCAAATGGTCGATCAGCACAAAATATGATATTTGGCTGTCTGGGAAGTTTGCTTTTTAGGTTTTTGTAGGCAAAATACAAATTCTGCACAAAATTGAATTGATAATAAGTAGAGAAAGGTCAATGAATGCCATGGCAAATGCTACGCATACAATTATATATGTCATGTAGAAATACAAAACCACTAACACACTAACACTAGCCAGCCCAAACAAAATAACAAAAATCAGTAGAAATACTAGCAAAACAGCAAACATATATTTTTTTTTTTTATTTTAATTTTTAACAAATTAAATTTAAAACTAAATTCTAAATTTAATATTAGCTTAACGAGTGCTAGCTGCTTAGGCCTTCGACTCGGGGTATAATACATATGTGTAATTAGGTGTTTTGTAACTAGTATAAAAACATATATAAATATATATGAATGTGGGTATAATGCATAGCTTCACTAAGGCAACGTCGCAAAAATGATAAAATAAAATGATAATGCGTGTGACGTAGACACGCTCATATGTTTATACAAGCAAAATACTCAGAGCATGGCTGGCTGGCTGTGCTATGAGGGAAAGCGTATAACAGTCGCCAAGCCGAGTGAGTTTATACTCGGGCACGAAATGCGCTGGCAGAGAAAAAAGCAGCAGCAGCGCTTTGTGAGAGAGGTGTCGCCACGATTGCCATTTTCAACTGGCAGTCAGAATTTGGCCTCATGAAGACTCTATATAAGTTCAATTCTTGTTGGTTGATATCGCGTATGTCGAGTCGATATCGATATTTTCCGTAACCGATTTTTTAAAATTAAAAATAGGTTTTTTCGATAAGCTGCACTAGTGTACACTAGGGTTCACAAAAAAGTGTTCGATAGCTGCACTTACACTAAACTGTTCTGCCCTGTGTTTTTTAGTGTGCCCTGACTTACACTTTTCTGCACTTTTCTACACCACCAAAAATCAAGAGCAGAAAAGTGTAGAACAACAAAACAGCTGTTTTGCGTCAGTTACGGTTTTGAGCTCTTCAAATCAGTTTAACATTGCAAGTTTTAAAAATAATTAAAAATTTCAAATGAGTTTATTTTATAACTTTTTATACAATATGAAGAGCCTGAAGTATATTCAGAGTAGGATGCAGCAGCTGCCGCACCCAATAAAAATAAAGAAAAGGCTATTTGTGTGAATTCATGCACAAAATTCCTCCTGTAGCTGGGAAATGCGTTTGAAATTCTTTATCAGTGTAGGTTGGAAAAGTTTGTCTCAAATTTTCCATCACACAATTTATTTTTCTTATCGGGAAATCTACCAATTGCACCATTAAGAAATCCTCTTCATCGCCACTTTTATAAGTGGAGCTTGCAATAATTTCATCACCACTGTCGTCATCAATTAACTCACTTATAGTAAAATTTTCACACACTGAATAAAATCACTTTACACAGTACAACACCACCACTGTGTCTTATCATTTCGGAGCCTCCGCTACAAACATTGGTCCTTCCTTCCAGCTAGTTCCTTGGTGAAAAAAGATAAGTAATACACATTAATTTTCAACTGTGTAAAAATTGTTGGGACATACCGGCATCCAAAGTCCGCCATATTGCAACATATATTCATTTCCATATAGTATATATGATGTATTTATGTAATTCCGATCGGTCTAAAAAACTGTGAACAATTTTCCAAGTCCGCACAAATATCCTACATAGAACCACATATGTTAAAACTCAAATATAGTTGAATATATTTATTAGCATATGCCGGTACTAGTGCCGATTCCATTGTTCCGTGCAAAGCAAAAATACATGTATGTACATACATACATATATGTACATCTACCACGACTGAATAATATTTTGTCCTTAATATTATTCAGTAAATCCGCTACAACAATTCACTCTCGTCCTTGTGCTCAAGTGTTACAATTAACATATGTAATTTAGTTACACACTTTTTGCACGCAACCCAAACCGTAAACAAAGCCTCCGGCAATCCGCCAGCAGTCCAACATACCTGCATATGTGCACAAAATTGATGTGCGCATAAAATACAATATAAACAAGTGGAAACGTTGCAGTCGGACGCAACCGACTGCGGTATACTCGATACCAGTATTAAAAATTTTGATGCCCATCCATGTGGGATGTTAATTGCTATCTTCATACCAAATTTGGTGACTCTAGCTCGAAGTTTGTATAAAGTGGGGAAAGGGGGGCTGGGGGCGGTATGGGTGGAATTGCATCCAAATTTTTGATGCAGATCTTTGTGGAATGTCAATTGCTATCTTCATAACAAATTTGGTGACTCTAGCTCAAAGTTTGTAAAAGTGGGGAAAGGGGGGCTGGGGGCGGTATGGTTGGGCGTGGCATTCAAATTTTTGCTGCAGATCCTTGTGGAATGTCAAATGCTACCTTCATGCCAAATTTGGTGACTCTAGCTCAAAGTTTGTATAAAGTGGGGAAAGGGGGGCTGGGGGCGGTATGGTTGGGCGTGGCATTCAAATTTTTGCTGCAGATCCTTGTGGAATGTCAAATGCTACCTTCATTCCAAATTTGGTGACTCTAGCTCAAAGTTTGTTTAAGGTGGGGAGAGGGGGGCTATGGGGCTGGGGGCGGTATGGTTGGGCGTGGCATCCAAATTTTTTCTGCAGATCCTTGTGGAATGTCAAATGCTACCTTCATACCAAATTTGGTGACTCTAGCTCGAAGCATGTAAAAGGTGTTGCAAGGGGGGCTATGGGGCTTGGGGCGGTATGGGTGAGCGTGGCATTCAAATTTTTGCTGCCGATCCATGTGGGATGTCAATTGCTCTCCTCATACCAAATTTGGTGACTCTAGCTCGAAGTTTGTATAAAGTGGGGAAAGGGGGGCTGGGGGCGGTATGGTTGGGCGTGGCATCAAAATTTTTCCTGCAGATCCTTGTGGAATGTCAAATGCTACCTTCATACCAAATTTGGTGACTCTAGCGCAAAGTTTGTATAAGGTGGGCAAAGGGGGGCGAAATGGATGGGCTAGGCTCCAAAACTTTGATGCTGATTGTTGGGGTCGTTGCCAGCTATCTTTCTACCAAATTTGGTGGCTCTAGCTCCACTACTCTGGAATATACACGCATTCCCGTTTTTGACGAAGCGTTGGGGCAGATGGGGGTGGCTAGGGCGGTATTGGTGGGCGTGGCATCCAAACTTTTGATGCAGTTTTTGGGGGGTCATCATCATCTATCTTGGCACCAAATTTGGTGACTCTAGCTAAAAAACTGTGGGAGATATAGGCTTTTCTGATTTCTAAATGCGGGGGGCTGGGGGCGGGATGGGTGGGCGTGGCTCCAAAACTTTGATGCAGGTTTTTTGGGGTCGTTACCAGCTATCTTCCTACCAAATTTGGTGGCTCTAGCTCCACTACTCTGGAAGATACACGCATTCCCGTTTTTTACGAAGCGTTGGGGCATCTGGGGGCGGCTAGGGCGGTATTGGTGGGCGTGGCATCCAAGCTTTTGGTGCAGTTTTTGGGGGGTCATCGTCAGCTAAATTGGCACCAAATTTGGTGGCTCTAGCTCAAAAACTGTGGGAGATAAAGGCTTTTTTGACTTTAAAATGCGGGGGGTCTGGGGGCGGAATGGGGGGGCGTTGCTCCAAAAATTTTTGGGGGTTGCTAGTAGCTATCTTCTTACCAAATTTGGTAGTTCTAGCTGTAAGGGTGTGTGAAATATGCGGATTTATCGTTTTTGAGTTATCGAATTTATCGATTTGCCAGCCCCCCAGTTATCGTAGAACCCCAATCTTGACACTTTAATTTACTATCCCATAGATAAAGAGAATTGGAAAGTTTCAAGTCCCTAGCTTGAAGGGTGTGGAAAAAACTTGCACACATACGGACGGACAGACGGACAGACACCATGACGGACATTGCACAAAACCAATATACTCTTTACCTTCGGTATCGAGTATAAAAACATCAAACAATTAAATTCTTAATACACTCGTTTTATTTCATTGGTAAAAACATTTATCATTAACAAACACATTAGTTGCACACAACAAAAACATACACATAGGGGCCGCTGGCAATCGGCCAATAATACAACAGTATACATATGTATAAATGTATCCACACAGAAAATTGTGCGCACAACAAACACAATAAAGATTATTCGCTTTACATTTTTCTTAGACGCTGCCTTATTATTAACCTTATTAATAAAATAAATAGTAAACTACTTATCACGACACAACTTCTGCTGCAAAAGGTAAACAAGCAAATTATCGATAGTTTGGTTACAATCGATCGCGCATCAATCATTTTAATGCCACATCTACACTGCGGATCAGTGCTACCAATTCCACTTTTTTCCCATCAGATCTGGCTTTTTTCAAAACGCGATTGCGGGAAAAATTTTTATATGTTGTATGGGGCAGCCTTTTTCTGTATGAGTCAGTTGGTATCATTTGTATGTAAATAGCTTTTTTGCTTTATTTTTTCGCCTTTCTAGCTTTTTTTGCTCAAAAAAAAGTTGGTAGCACTGCTGGTGATCTGAAACCTTGCATGCAACCAGCTGCGCTCCAAGCAACTTCTACCAACATATATGTGCTGCACCATCGGTATTAGGTAAAATCCAATAATAAATAAATAGAAAAGAATAAAAGTGGTTTCTTATTAATGGAACATTTAATTTTTTTCCTTATGTATAATTAAGATTAATAAAAAAAAAAATACCCTGCATGTATAAATATTTTATGGTATATTTCTTTGGAGGTGCAACTTATTTATTTTTTTATTTTTTTTGTTTTTTTTTTTTGTTATTACCACTCCCGTGTTCCAATAACAGTTCTGAAAAAAATTATAATAAATAATCCTAGAGCGTAGTCTGTCCACAGGGTCCAAAGGGACTGGTAAGAAGGAAAATCCAAAAGCAAATTTTACGGTTCCACAAGTCGACCGTCGTCACTCCATCTCGTCCGCTCCATCAGGTTCGAGAAAACCGACTTGTGTTCCGAAAAGCCCACTACAGCAAGGTGAACAAGTAAGAAGGCTCTATTCGGGAGAGCCCGACAAGAAGATACCCTGAACCCAATTGCAATAAATAAATTATACTGACTTAGCTTCAATCAATAAAATTCGATATCTCCGGTGTTTCTTTACCGATTTGGACGAAATGTTCAGAAAAGTTCTATTGTTACCCGTTACTTCAACCCTCATTTTTACATTTTCCAAATTCGATATTTTTGTATTATCGATTCCATGTGTATATCGGAAACCAGAATAGTTATCGATAATTTGAAGCAAACTTGTTTCACTCATGGTATAGGAGAACTCATATACAAAATCTCAAGTCTCCACGCGTTCATACAGACGGACAGACAGACAGACGGACAGACAGACGGACAGACAGACGGACAGACAGACAGACGGACATGGCTATATCGTCTCGGCTGTTGATGCTGATCAAGAATATATGTACTTTATGGGGTGGGAGATGCTTTCTTCTGCCTGTAACATACTTTTGCACAAAACCATTATACCCTTATTTGCCCATTTTATGGGTTAAGAGTATAAAAACCAAAACTAAATCCTATTTCGCGCTTGAAAAAAGATCCTTTGGTGTCGCCCGCATCAACATCATCGCGATTTCCAAGCGCACTTCCGAAAAGGGATTTAAATTCCAAATTTCCGCAGCGTAATCCGCTAAAGACCAGTTCCGTACAAAGAAGCCACACAATGTCTTTGACAAGTTTCATTTCCGTCACCGACAAACTTATCCAGTTTTAGGCTCGCGTGATCACTCCCGCATCCGAAGATGACAATATCTTCACTTACGAGATTCGCCGCGATCGGCTGCAATCGTTTTGGGAGAAAGTGAGACGGAATATGCATTGTGTTCCAGCGCACTTAGACAGGACGGAAGCAATGAGGATATTACTGCCATGGAGGCGAAATATGATCACTGCTACTCTATATACGAGAAATGTCTTGCGCGCCTGAAGGGTCAAATTAAGAATGCGTCTGCGTCCGAAAGGGTTGAAATACCTACTCCGTTGCCCTTCTCCGGGGGCTGCCGTCTCCCTCCGTGTGACACAGAGGTGTTTCATGGCGACTACCTGCGCTGGCCGACGCACAGTGGGGCCATTTGAGTTTTTTCATATCAAAAATCATAACTTTTGAACCAAATGAGATAATCGAACAATTTCAAAAGCATATGATAGATAATTAATCAACCTATAAAATGAGCGTTTGAAATGAATTCTACGAATTTTCTGTGCCTATTTATGGGTATGCAAAGTTGAAATTTGTGGAAAAATCAACTTTACGGGAAGGAAAAAAAATATTTTTTAATTTTTTTGATTATTATTATTGTTTCGTTTTAATGGTTTTTATAATCTAAAATTAACTTTAAAATAATTAAAAATAATTTTTTTTTTTTTTTTAAATTAATTTTTTGTAAAATATTCATCACAATCCGTAAAAGATGGTATATCTAAAAGAGAAATCATCTCTGAACTATAAGTATTTTCTAATTCTTTTCGTGACTTAACATGCCTCAGTGATGAAATTAGTGGATCTGAAGATGCTGCTAACATGTTGAAGAGGTCCTCATTTTGTCTCACCCTTGAAGCTTTGAAAGTGTTTAGCAATCTGTATTTTTTATAAAACTTATTAAGGGACTCTTGTGCTTCTTCAGAGAGCTCTCCAATTGGCAAAGACTGATACTCAATTATATCCTTGCCATGCGCCAATATTTTATGGACTGTCGGGGTCAACTTTTTCTGCGGATATAATTCTGCTAAAAGTGATGCAGTTATTTAAGCATATTCTCCATATTTGGCAGAATCAACTTTTTCCTTGCAGTTCAAAACATTTAAGATCGTTCCCAATCTCTTAACGATTTGGTTGTTTATCCCTGTGATTTGAGTTACAGCTTCATCATTCTCAAAAAATCTCCTTGAAGTGTTTCCATCGTTTGAGTTTCCGTATCCGTACTTGGGGCAGTCTACTTTAAGTCCAACTTGTTTGAAAAACGCATCCTGTATTCGCTTCTTTCTGATATTTTCCTTATCTTTGTTTGATGTGTTTTCGTCAAAGTTTTCAACCTCTTGTGGAAGCGTATACGCTAATTTTAACAAGAACTTCATACATCTTATTCTTGCGTGCAATGGTGAGATCCCAAATTCATAATTCTCTTCATTTGTAGAATCATTTAAATCGTTGAAGTTTTTTTGCGTCTTTTTGCAAATTGGGCATGACAAAGTTGACCTTGTGCTTGTCAGTTCGTTGACCACTTTTCCGTCAACCATGGTCAGGTGGAACTCGTAATTACATTCCTTCTCCGATTTCGAGCTTTGCTGGCTTAATCTTGCTTATTTGGTCTTCAATATCCTTTACTGTGTTTCGTATGAGTTCCGGCGATTCCCTTGCATACTGAAACATTATTGGTCGGCAATAATGTACAGATGACGGCCGTTCATTTTTCCAGTGTAAAGAATCATCAGACTTTAGCCGCAAAGGAACAACGGATGCCATAAACATGTTTCCGTCCGATATTGTAGCGTCATCGGATGATATTCTTTGCTTATACACGCTTTGTCCAGATGATCCATCGCAGCCCCATTTACTGATCAATGTCACATTCTCAGGAAGAGCTTCAACCACATTTTCAGCAAGACTCTCCAACAGCCGTTTTGTTGTATGGTCCATTAGATCCTGCATGTTATTTTTTACAGAGACTTCAGTAAACTCCGTATGCAGTGGTCGTGAATCTAATTTTGTTTTCGAAACATGTTTGTATCCCGGTAAAATGTCAGCTCCATGTTGCCTCAAAGATGCCCGTAGTATCTCATATTTCTCTTTTGAAAGCTCTAAGTCCATAAACAACGCCAAAGCTTCTTCGGGACCATACTTTGTAAGGTTTGTGTTTGGGGGCGTGGGAATGCTTTTCTTGATTCTTTGAAGTCGCGGTGGGCTTGCAATAGCAACTGCTTTTGTAATGTGTGACCTTACTTTTTCAACATCCTTTGTATATCTAATAGACAGCGCTTCCGATAAATGTTCCGTAGATAAATCATTTGTTGAATCAGCGAGTTTCCTCTTTCTTGTTAAATTTGAACACTCTTCCATGCCTTTAGTCGGCCTTCCTCTTGCTCGTCCGGTGAATGTGCTGGGTTCATCTTCTGTTAATGTACCCAGGATGGTATCACTATTAAGCCAGTCCTGGTGTTTGGTGTTGAATCTCTCAGTCATTCTGTTTGTTTTTATCCATCGTGAGTTTAGACTGGCATACATCATGCAGAGTTTATTTTTTATATCTTCGCTTCTCTGTATATTGCCGTATAAACTATCAAGTTCTTCGAAGGCAGCTTCCGTGAAACTTTGTAATGTGGTTGACTTCCTAAACAGGTCAAATAATTTATGGTTGCTCAACGACATGTTTGAAGTGTAAAACAGTACTTGTCTCGCCAACTTTCAGTCGTAGACTAATCCAGGATTATAGTTTTTTTTTCATTATATAGTCGAATCTATTACCTGATATATACCGTTTGGATTAAGGGTTCAAGAAAAGAGTTAGCTTTCATGCCTAACAAATTTACCTATTGTTTGTATAAGTCCAGGTCAATAAGGTCAATTTATGCAATTTGGGTACTTGGCACGTGTCCGAATAAGATTTGTGCCTACCTGAATGGGATGTGTGACTAGTTGTACGCTAACGCAATTTTGTATATCCTGTAACTGCACCTGAATTGAGGGACCAGGATTTGACAAATGATCTCAGGTAAGCATTACAGAATGAAAAACAAAAGTCAAGTATCTTCACAATAACGAACGTAACAACAACAACAAAAATGGGTTTCCACGGTTATAAATTGCCCAAAAATGCATGCAACACATTGTTTTCCTATGACTTTTTTCACTTTTTTTACATTTAAAAAAAAGGGGCAAAAACGGGCACATGAAACTTTTTGCATTTAATAGAGGAATAATCAAAGAAATTAATTTAAAACAAGTAAGAAGGCTCTAGTCGGGAGAGCCCGACTAGAAGATACCCTGAACCCAGTTGCAATAAATATATTTAATTTATATAAGACTTTGGTATACTGGCTTAGCTTCCATCGATTAAGTTCAATATCTCCGGTGTTTCTCAACCGATTTGGACGAAATTTTCAGAAAAGTTCTATCATTATCCATTACTTCAACCCTCATTTTTAGATTTTCCAAAATCGATATTTTATTGTTATCGATATTATGTGTATATCAGAAACCAGAATAGTTATCGATAATTTGAAGCAAACTTGTTCTGCTCATGGTATAGGAGAACTTAAATACAAAATCAGAAGTCTCTAGCGCTTGTAGTCTCTGAGATTCACGCGTTCATACAGACGGACAGACAGACGGACAGACGGACATGGCTATATCGTCTCGGCTGTTGATGCTGATCAAGAATATATACACTTTATAGGGTCGGAGATGCTTCCTTCTGCCTGTTACATACTTTTGCACAAAACCATTATACCCTTATTTACCCATTTTATGGGTTAAGGGTATAAAAATAGCCGATAATTTCCATCAAAGTTGAGAAATAGTTAAAAAGTGGATAGTTGGTAAATATTGAATTGCCTGGCCAAACGCAAAGCAAACAGTATAATTTTTTTTTTTTATTCTTTTCTTAATAAATAGATCTATCAATAGAACCAAAAATAATGACGATCCGTAACTTAGTTTTTGAGATATTGTGTCTCAAAGCCGACCAAATTACCTTAAAATTGTGATTTTTATGTAACACAAAAAATCAGACAACTTTGAAAAGCTATATCTTCTAAACAAAAAATCCGGTTACATTATGGATCGCAGATTTGAAATCGCTGGAAAATTTCCTATAAAGTAGGTTCATTCAATATTTTTTAGAGGCACATGCAATTTTTGATTTTTGACACTTGACTTGTTCTACGGGCGCCACTGTGCGACGTTCCGCGATCTGTTTTCCACACATTATGTCAACATTCCGAGGCTGACTCCGGGTGAGAAATTGTACCATCTCAACTCCAAGACAGCGGGTGAGGCCAATGAGATAATCGCCAAATTCCCGCTGACCAACGATGGTTTTGCGACCGCGTGGGCAGCACTTTGCGAGCGCTTCGAGAACAAGAGGCTGCTTGTCACCAGCCAACTAAAAATTCTGTTTAACCTGTCCCCGGTTAACCACGAATCTGGTGCAGCGATCAAGGAGCTCCAAAGTACCATCCAACGATGCTTGACGGCGCTAGAGCATTCCGATATCGACGCGTCTTCCCCGTTCGCAGATTGTATTCTAGTTTTTCTGTGTTCGTCAAAGCTGGCAAAACTCACACTTTCTTTGTGGGAACAGTCCATTTCCAAGAAATCAGAAATTCCAGCGTTGCACGATTTAAGTGCGTTCCTCAACGAACGCTATCACACGCTCGAAGCTTTAGAGGACGTGAAACCCACTTTCACGCCCCACAATTCCTCAGCTTCTATTTCCCGGAACAACCAAGCCCCTAAGAGGGTAAATTCTTTCGAAGCGCAAGTTATTCCGAAAAGGAAGACTTGCGACTTATGCTCCGAAGAGAACCACCCTGTCCGTCTGTGCCCTCGTTTTCTACAGATGCCCGTTAATGAGCGGGCATCTTACATCAAGCAAAAAAAACCTCTGCTTGAATTGTTTCGCAAGAGGGCACCAGTTACGAGAGTGTACGAGTCCGCACAATTGTTTTACATGCAAAGGGCGGCACAACACTTTACTGCATCGAGGCGACAGTGGTCCGGTCAATTCCAATACAGATTCCAATACAAGTTCCAATGCGAATATACAGTCCACTACGATCCATTCCGCGGCAAATGTGCAAACCTATATTGCCGCTAACGAGTAGAGTGTCCTACTCGGCACGGCGGTTGCAAATGTATGCCATCGGGGATGCTTGTACACCGCTCGTTAATCGACTCAGGCTCAGAGGCGACATTCATCTCTAAGCGATTATTTCACTTAATAAAGCTGCCCTTCCAATCCGTGCAAGCTCAAGTTTCGGGGCTGAATCAAGCAGTGGCAGCCCAAGTTCAAAAGTTATGCCATTTCACCATAGGCTCTCCAACAAAGCCTAGGTTACATATAGAGGCATCAGCGTTCGTTCTTTCGCAGCTAGCGGGTAACCTACCCTCAGCCTCCATTCCACAAAGTTCATTAAGAGACCTCCCAGCCATAGAATTGGCTGATCCCACCTTCCATCAGAGCTCACAAATTGATTTGCTGATCGGCGCGGACATCCTTCCGTCTGTTATCTTAAGCGGGTCTCATGCAAATATTTGTGGCTCGCTCCTTTGGCTGGATTCTCACCGGCCCACTTTCAAAGATTGTACCGCGGTCCGTTTCATCCTTCTGGACCAGCTTATTTCCAAATTTTGGGAGGTGGAGGATGCTCCAGCGAAGCTGGTCAAGGAAGCCGACTCCATATGTGAGTCCAATTTTGTCAAAACGACTACATGGACCGAGTGTGGCAGATATGTGGTGACCATTCCATTCCGAAATCCGGATGACATCGTCTTAGGTTATTCAAGGTCTATTGCATAGGCCCAGTTCCTTAAAAACGAGAACCGTTTATCCAGAGACGCCATTCTAAAAGAGCAATACAACTCCGTGCTCCAAGAATATCTCGATATGGGTCAAATGAGAGAAATCTCACCCCATGGCAACTCCGCCAAATACAATTTTTATTTGCCACACCACGCTGTATTTAAGCCTGATAGCACCACTACCATGGTGCGGGTTGTTTTCAACGCCTCCTGTCCATCCTCAAATGGCAATAGCCTGAATGATATCCTTCATCCACGACCCATTCTTCAGTCCGATCTCACAATGCAGATCCTCAAGTGGCGATATTTTCGGTATGTCTTCAACGCTAACATCACGAAAATGTATCGTCAAATCCTACTGGACCCTAGACACACTCCGTTCCAGCGAATCCTCTTTCGGAAGGCCGACGGCGAGATTGGGGACTTTGAGCTCAACACCGTCACCTTCGGGGTAAACTGTGCCCCATTTCTGGCACTCAGGCTGCTTCAGCTTTTAGCGGAAGACGTACGCTTGCAGTATCCTCTCGCAAGCAAAGTCATTTTCGATTCCATGTACGTAGATGACATCCTCGCTAGGACAAACTCGAAAACAGAGGCCGTTACGACCATCGCGGAACTGTGACATACTATGGAAAGCGCTGGATTTCCCCTAAGGAAATGGACTTCGAACGCTAAGGCATTCCTTCAAGACATCCCCAAGGAGCATTTGTTATGCGAGGAGTTTCTAGAGATCGAGGACTCCAGTACGGCAAAGACCCTGGGTATACGCTGGCAAGCGCGCAGCGACGAATTCTTTTTCATGCCTGCTGACGCCGTCTTTCAAGTTTCCTATACGAAGCGGGAGGTCCTGGTGGCTGGCGCCTTTCGTCATTCGGGCTAAGATTTTTATGCAAGAGATCTGGCTCAAGCAACTGGAATGGGATCAGCCGTTGCCATCGGATCTGATCAGCAAGTGGCAGGAATATCTTGAAAGCTATCCTGCTTTAAGGGAAAGTCGCATTCCACGCTGGTTGCGTATCCAGCCACAAGGGAAGCTGCAGTACCACGGATTCTGCAACGCGTCGGAGCGTGCGTACGGTGCAGCAATTATGTCCGCTTCGAAATGGCAAGCAAAGTAACCACCCATCTCCTAACTGCCAAGACGAGGGTACCTCCGGTGAAATCCCTGTCAGTGCCCCGATTAGAACTGTGCGGGGCAGTCCTTCTAGCTGAACTGTCCTCAGCCCTAATCCATAAGTTGCCAGCCAATAATTTTAAACTTTTCTTTTTGACAGATGTGTTTTCCTGGTTTGATAAACCACATTGTAAGTGGACAACTTTCGTTGCCAACTGAGTGGCCAAAATTGCTGAATGTAGCGACCTTTCCGACTGGTCGCATGTCCGATCGGAGCACAATCCGGCAGATCTTGCGAAAAGAGGAGTCCGAGCGCAAGATCTGGTAGACAATTCTCTGTGGTGGCACGGGCCGGAATGGCTTCAACTGCCTCAAACCCAGTGGCCTATCTCATCTGTTCCGATTCCAGATACGGCCTAAGCTGCCTCCAATGTCCGATTTTCTAAGCATTTTCTCCAAAGCGCTTCACGTCATCGCCCATCTCCGGCGGTTTATTGCGAGAGGCAAGAAGCTTGCCAATCCAATTACAATCGAACTCAGTTCCAGTGAGTTGTCCGAAGCTCAAGAGCTGCTGATCCTTCTTGCGCAGCGTAGGGATTACTCGACCGAGGTCAAACGTTTGGCTCAAAACCAGCAAATCCCTGTCTCAAGTCACATCCGTAATTTGAATCCGTTCCTCGACAGCAAGGGAATTCTAAGGGCCTGTGCGCGCGTGAGAGCGTCTCAGTCGTTACGCTATGATGAGCGCCACCCCATCATCATGTCCTGTTCGTCAACTTTCGCACGGTTGTTTGTTAGGTTCACCCATCGCATATCCTTGCATGGGGGAAACCAGCTTACAATGCGTCTCATCCGTTCTAAGTTCTGGATCCCGAAACTAAAGATTCTCGTCAAGTCCATCATCAACTCCTGCAAAGTCTGTGTTATCTATCGGAAAAGGCTACAGACGCAGATGATGGGAGATCTGCCAACGGAACGCTCGTCCTTCTCGAGACATTTTACACACACAGGGGTGGACTTTGCCGGACCCTTCGACGTAAAAAACTACACCGGTCGCGTGTTTGATCACACAGGGGTACGTGTGTGTATTCGTGTGCTTTAGTACAAAAGCAATTCATCTGGAGACGACTTCGGACCTTACGACCGAGAAATTTCTTGCGGCTTTCTCCCGATTTTTAGCGTGGCGTGGGTGTCCACAACAGATGCACTCGGATAATGGCAAAACCTTCGTCGGGGCGGAGAAAACGCTATCGCGCGACTTCCTGGAAGCAGTACGGACTGGCGTTATCTCAAAACACACCCACCAAAACCTATCCTGGCACTTCAACCCACCAGGCGCTCCACATATGGGAGGCCTATGGGAGGCTGGGGTGAAGAGTTTCAAATCTTTGTTCTACAAGACCACATCCACGGTCAAATACACGTTTGAAGAACTTTCGACTCAACTGGCCAAGATTGAAGCGTGTCTCAACTCGAGGCCAATCTATCCGATGTCCGAAGAGGACCTACTTGCCCTAACTCCGGGCCATTTCCTGACTGGTGGCCCCCTCATTTCTGTCTCCGAACCAGAATTACACGAAAAGGCCACTTCTATTCTGAATCGCTGGCAACGCTTGAAGGCTCTCCACCAACAATTCCGCTTCCGTTGGAAGGATGAGTACCTTAAAGAGCTCCTTAAGCGAACTAAGTGGCAGTCACCTGTACGAAACTTGCGAATCGGTGATATGGTCGTGGTTAAAGAAGATAACCTGCCGACAAACGGGAGGCGCCTTGGCCGAATAACCCTGACCATTCCTGGCAGTGACGACAAGGTTCGCGTGGTATATGTGCTCACCACTCGTGGCACCATTCGTTGGCCGATCGCAAAGCTTATCCTACTTCCGATGGAAGATAAAATTCCTGAGCCCTCAGAGTCCAAAGGCTCATTGAGCACGTGACTATTCATCCCTAAAAATACTCGTTCTGTGCTGTCCACGCACTTCCGTGTTAATAGTCAATTACCAATGAGCTCATATATTTATATCCTCTTTTCTTTTCGGACTTTTCATTGTAGAGAAATAATAATACCGACTCATTTCGGTGCAGGATGTGTCGAAGAGTCCACGTTTTGCGGAAGTGCCAGCGCTTCTTGCGACTCACGGCTGAGAAGCCCCTCCGAGCCGTGCTTATTAATAAATACTGCCCAAACTGCCTAGCTCATCAGCACTCCGGGCAATCCTCGCAGTGCGGGCAGGTGCAAAATCTGCCACCGGGACCACCACACGCTGCTGCATTTCAAGGAGGCCCAACGCAATGTCCGCCCGTCGAGAGACCGGGGGCGTGCAACTGAGCCCCGGGAAGCAGAAGCTTCTTGTTCGCGGTCTCCAAGCGCTCATCATCTTCCCCCGCCCTCACCCCCTCATGGCATGCACACTGCGTTGATGTCTCTAATCCAATACAAGGCGGTGAGCGTGCTTCCGACGGCGGTGATCAAGCTCGACACCGGCGTCAAAGTTTTCGACGTCAAGGTCTTGGTTGACCCGTGCAGCCCCAATACCCGCATCGTCACATCTTTGGCAACGGCCTTCAAGCTATCCGTCACCCATTTCAGTGCGGAAGGTGTCTGCACGGTGATTCTGAGATCAGGGGTGACCAACTTCTACAAGGAAGCAGTTGGTTCTGAGCGCGGTTTCGAGTCCCAATTATATACTCGAGAATACCAGACGTGTCTACGCTTAATCCTACTACGATTTACGATTACTACAATTAACAAAGAATTAACCCCACACGTTATTGGAAACAAAACTACATCATATTCAACTACAATAAGAAAACCCTGAACAACACTGGAGTCAACAAGCTACATAAGTCCAACAACACACACACTGAATAAAATCACTTTACACATTACAACACCACCACTGTGTCTTGTCGTTTTGGAGCCTCCGCTACAAACAATTACAATTTCGTTTACTTCAGGTTAAAATGTAATAGAATATAGATAAAGCTTTAAAACTAGGAAAACAGAGATCAATTTTTCAGCTTGGATACATTTTTACACACAAAATATAGTTTTTTAAACTAAAAAAAAGATTTTAAACCTTAGACAAGATCGTTCATTGAGAGATCGAACAAATTTATAAAAATATCTAAAAGTAAAAAGGTCGTAACATTTTAAAGTTGGTTATGTATCGAAAAACTTACCGTGCATTTGTAGCTCCCACTCTTCACCTTCCAAACTTCCCAAAAATAGAAGCTTCGAGAGTTTTTCTGGCTTTAGAGTATTTCTTGCTTGCGTAATTGTCTGACCGGCAGATGAAAAGAGCTGTTCACAAGGTACTGATGTAGCGAAAACGGGAAGTAACTCCATTGCTTTTTTATAAAGATTGGGCAGATTTCTAGTGGATTGGCTGTGAGATCAGCCATGGTAATGCTGCATTTCGTTTTTCTCCAACATTTTTGCGTTTTGAGCATGCACGTTTGCTATTTTACTCCAAAATGTTGATGTTTAAATTCAGTAACTTCAGTACTTTCTGCACTTGTTGTATTTGTGCAACTTGCCCGGCATAACTTAAGGTGTCCAACTCCGCAACTGCAGTAGCAGCTGCCATACAATTTTTAAAAAGCATTTTTTAAATCATGGGTCTAAGACGGTCGACATTCCTAGCATTGAAGAGATTAAAAAAGTATTTTAAAACAATTTTGTTAAATATACATGCTTGCTCAATTGATAAAAAACATGACGCCAGTTAGAGGTGCAGAAGTATCGAGTGAAAAATCGATGCTATCGATGTTTTCAAAACATCGGCCACCATCGATGATTACACAAGCAACTTTGATTTCGGTGACAATAGACGTTTAAATTGTAAGTAAAAGGTATTTTTACATTTTTTTTCTAATAATTAACAAAATCTTTTATAGTATTTAAGATTTCTAGTTGGTGGTGTTGGTGGATGTCGTGATTGACAAATGCAGGACGGATAAATACCTGAAAAGTAAGTTTTTAATCATTAGCAGACCAAGCTTCCTCCATGCATGTACGTACATGTATTCAGCAACCAAGCATTAAGCAAGACTGCAAATAAATGTTTTATTATGTTATTTAATTTATTTTGTGTATTACATACAGTTTTTTAACATGCATTATTTATTAATTTATCTAATAGAAGCAGAACCGTCAGAAGAATTGGAGATGGAGTTAGCACCAAAACGGAAAAGAGAGCATGCAGTCGTATGGGACCACTTCAAAAAAAGCAGTAACAATACGCATGGTGTGGCAATACCTCAAACCTTCATGATCATTTAAACCGCATGCATCCGAGTCGCCTGATTACTGAAACAGGTCAAACGCCAAAAGCAATGAAAATTTTTTTGAACAAGGAAACGTTCTATAGTATTGATTCTCCGATAAAAAAGAGACTTGATCAAAAAGTCATGAACATGATTGCTAAAGACGTGAGACCTTTCAGTTGTGTTCATGATGAAGGTTTTGTGGAACTTATGCAAGAGGCAGTCCTGCGCTATAAGTTGCCGAGCAGAACCTATTTTCATGATGTAATGTTACCCAGCGAATATGATCTGTTACAGCTTAAAGTGCGTACAGTTTTAGACACTGTTGAGCATGTTTGTTTAACCACTGATCTTTGGACATCTGCAGCAAGCGAAGGTTATATAACTATAACATGCCATTTCGTAACGCACAACTTTAGATTGATCGCTGCATTGCTATCTACAGCTCCATTAATAACCCCACAAATCACAAGGCACAAAATATTGCCGACTCAATCAGAGAAGTGTTAGATAAGTGGGGTCTTTCATCTAAGGTGGTCACCATCACAACAGACAGTGACAGTGCAATGAAAAAAGCGTGCGAGATTTTGCAATTGAAACATTTGCCCTGCTTGGCACATTCAATTAACCTGCTGCTTCAGGATGTTTTAAAACTGGAAGTCGTCAATACAATACTCTCCAAATGCAAGGGAATAGTTACATATTTTAAACAAAGCACAAAAGCCGCTGCGAAGTTAAAGGAAGCACAGAATACAGAAAAGCCCCTTACATTATTACAAGAAGTAACAACACGCTGGAACAGTGCATATGAAATGATAAAAAGAATTTTACAAATTCATGAATATGTTAAACTAACATTGATAACATTGCGTAATGCCCCTTCACCGATCTCAGCAGAAGAACTCGAAATTTTACATGATCTGACAGAACTGCTGTCACCTTTCGAGGAAGCGACTTTATCTATTTCAACCAGCACCAAAGTTTCCGTATCGCTGATCATTCCGGTTATTACCGAGATTCATCATAAAATTAATCAATTGCATACAACCTTACAAACACAGGAAGGAATTGTGGTATTAAGAAACGTTTAATCGAAAGATTGGACAGCTTTGAAACTCGTACAATTCCTCGCATCGCAGCACTTATTGATCCTCTCTTCAAAAGAGATGTCTTTCTAAAATGTTCAAATGCAGATCTCCCAGCCAAAGCATTCGCGCAGGAATTGGTATCTGTAATGTCCACAACTCCACGACATCAACCAACACCAACCACAGATCAACCAACAGCGACAACAGACCAGCCAGCATGCAAATTTTCATTTTTGCAAAGCAAATCTTGCAACAAAGTGAAGTCTTCCCGTGCAGATGCTATTATCGCAATGAGGCAAAATTTCGAAAAAGAAAACTCTCCAGTACATTGCGACCCTCTAAAATATTGGGAGGTAACCTTCATGATGAAGGTTTTGTGGAACTTATGCAAGAGGCAGTCCTGCGCTATAAGTTGCCGAGCAGAACCTATTTTCATGATGTAATGTTACCCAGCGAATATGATCTGTTACAGCTTAAAGTGCGTACAGTTTTAGACACTGTTGAGCATGTTTGTTTAACCACTGATCTTTGGACATCTGCAGCAAGCGAAGGTTATATAACTATAACATGCCATTTCGTAACGCACAACTTTAGATTGATCGCTGCATTGCTATCTACAGCTCCATTAATAACCCCACAAATCACAAGGCACAAAATATTGCCGACTCAATCAGAGAAGTGTTAGATAAGTGGGGTCTTTCATCTAAGGTGGTCACCATCACAACAGACAGTGACAGTGCAATGAAAAAAGCGTGCGAGATTTTGCAATTGAAACATTTGCCCTGCTTGGCACATTCAATTAACCTGCTGCTTCAGGATGTTTTAAAACTGGAAGTCGTCAATACAATACTCTCCAAATGCAAGGGAATAGTTACATATTTTAAACAAAGCACAAAAGCCGCTGCGAAGTTAAAGGAAGCACAGAATACAGAAAAGCCCCTTACATTATTACAAGAAGTAACAACACGCTGGAACAGTGCATATGAAATGATAAAAAGAATTTTACAAATTCATGAATATGTTAAACTAACATTGATAACATTGCGTAATGCCCCTTCACCGATCTCAGCAGAAGAACTCGAAATTTACATGATCTGACAGAACTGCTGTCACCTTTCGAGGAAGCGACTTTATCTATTTCAACCAGCACCAAAGTTTCCGTATCGCTGATCATTCCGGTTATTACCGAGATTCATCATAAAATTAATCAATTGCATACAACCTTACAAACACAGGAAGGAATTGTGGTATTAAGAAACGTTTAATCGAAAGATTGGACAGCTTTGAAACTCGTACAATTCCTCGCATCGCAGCACTTATTGATCCTCTCTTCAAAAGAGATGTCTTTCTAAAATGTTCAAATGCAGATCTCCCAGCCAAAGCATTCGCGCAGGAATTGGTATCTGTAATGTCCACAACTCCACGACATCAACCAACACCAACCACAGATCAACCAACAGCGACAACAGACCAGCCAGCATGCAAATTTTCATTTTTGCAAAGCAAATCTTGCAACAAAGTGAAGTCTTCCCGTGCAGATGCTATTATCGCAATGAGGCAAAATTTCGAAAAAGAAAACTCTCCAGTACATTGCGACCCTCTAAAATATTGGGAGGTAAGATTTTAAAATATTATGAGTAATATGTTAAGTAACGATCTTTTTATAGATGAGTACAGATGACAAGCCGTTGAAAACCGTTGCAAAAAAATATTTATGCATCCTAGCCTCTTCGTGCGAATCAGAAAGAGTTTTCAGCAAAGCTGGACAGACTGTTTCAGCTCGCAGAACAAGACTGAATCTCGAAGCTGTTGATATGCTTCTGTTTTTAAATAAGAATTGGAATTTCAATATGGATATTGATTAATATATATATATATATATAATTATTTATTTTTTAATTAATTTTTTTTTATTGTTTGAATTGCCGTTTTTTTTTTTTAAACATCGATGTTTCACTCGATGGTCTTATTCAAAACATCGAAAACATCTATGGACACACACATTTATGTTACTGCACCTCTAACGCCAGTTCTCCGTCTTGTTATCGATTATAGCTGTAAATGCTCAATCAGCATTTGGGTAAACGCTGCTCATTTTGAAGAACATGTTCACTTGTCCTTTTTTTTAAATTAGTCAACTCGCTCACAGTGCTCTTTGTTCACTCAAAATGCTCACTTGCTCTCTTGTTCATTCATATTGCTCTGTTGCTCCACTGTTCCGTCTTTTTGCTTGTGCTGTTGTTCATTTGCTTTAAGCCGGCCGTTGTTATTTTGCATTTTAAGTTAGCTTGTTTCTCTTGCTTAAACTTATTCATTTTCTCCTTCTCCTCATCCATTTCCAAATAACGTGCTTATTTCTCAGGTGCCGAGACAAGTTGCTTTGCGACTTATAGCTTACAGTTGAGTTGCAGTACTTGTTGCTTGCGCGTTGCCCAAATAATTAAAATGAATCCTTTTAGCACTATGCTTGCATATTAGAGACATTAAAAATACTATTTAATAATTTGCTTTAACATAATGTGTTTTTGGCGCTAAGATACTAACAGATGGATATGAACTAAAGTCTTTATATGAACGGTGAAAAAGAACCTGTGTGGAAAAATGAGCAAATTAACTAAATGCGCAGCTTAACATATGGAACAAATGAGCTATAGCGAGCAAGTGCGCTGTTAGCAAATGTAGGAACAAGAACAGTAAGAACAGTAGGAACAACATCATGAACAAAAGAGCAAGTGAGCGTCAAAGAACATATAATACGGAACATTGTTCACTTGGTCAGCTCGGTGACCAACTATTTTTTGCTCCATCGCTCATGAACAACCCAACACTAATGGTGATGTAAAATGCTTGTGCGGAATTAATTAAACGCTGTGTCAGGGCGCAGAAAAGAATGCATTAAAACTGTCTCAATGTACACAAATTCATCGATGCATGATGCTTGACCAACAATAACATCGAAAAATATCTCTACCTCGCTATATTCATGTACAAACTCACGATACAATAAATTCAGAACATTGCTCACTTGTTCAGTTGGGTGAACAACTCTTTTTTGCTCATTCACTCATGAACAACCCAACACTAGTATTATGTAAAGTTCTTTATGAAAGAGAGCATTTTTTGAAAATGTTTTTTGAAATAATTATTCATAAGTACAAATGATTTTGCTGATTTGTTGACTGCAATGACCTGAGAGCGGAAGATTATTCCAATAAGACTTTATATTCATTGAATCCTCAACAACAAAAATATACTTATGTAGCATATCAAGTCGTCTTTGGGCGTAAGGGGTGTACACTGTTTCAAAGATTGTCTGATGCAGTTAGGGATGCCACCAGCTAACTTCCTTCTAAATTTGATGACTAGCACAAAGTTTGTAACATGTTCGTCAAAGGGGATTGGAGCGGTATCAGTTGGCGTGGTACCCAAATTTCTTTACCTTCGGTATCGAGTATAAAAACAATGTATTCAAGGCAGTAAAATTTCAGTTTTGGTGTTGCTCGATAATTTGCAGAAACAGGTGAACAGAAAATCAATAAGCGTCTGGGTAAATTGGCAGCCAAATTTCCGTTTTCTTAATTTTTGATGTGTTAACATCTATACGCGCGGTAGAGTAGCTATTAAAAGTCACGCTATCAAACTTTTCTGCCGTAATTCACATGCATATGTACATATTTCGCTGCTGTAACTCACACAGATAGGCAGTCAAAAATTAAAATATTATGTGGTTGTTGTACAGGAATTGTCTCTGCTTGCAAACAAATATGATGGTATTGGTGTTGCGGCAGAGAAAAGTTGTCGTAAAAGACGAGGTCTCGCTCGTGAAGAGAAGCAGCCCACTGAGACGGTTCTGCTGTTTATGTTATGCCACCGAGTATAAAGTATTCTAGAGCAATCACTTCGTACTTCGTGCACTCGGTCTGCTTTTGCTGTTCATTTGCACGGTGGAACCCAAGGCATACTTAGTGGAGCTAGAGCCACCAAATTTGGTAGGAAGATAGCTGAAAACGACGAACAAAGAACTGCATAAAAGTTTTGGAGCCACGCCCACCCATTCCGCCCCCAGCCCCCCACATTTTGCAATCAGAAAAGCCTACATCTCCCACACTTTTTTTTAGCTAGAGCCACCAAATTTGGTGCCAAGATAGGTGATGATGACCCCCAAAAAACTGCATCAAAAGTTTGGATGCCACGCCCACCAATATTGCCCTAGCCGCCCCCATCCTCCCAACGCTTCGTCAAAAACGGGAATGCGTGTATCTTCCAGAGTTGTGAGGCTAGAGCCACCAAATTTGGTAGGAAGATAGCTGGCAACAACCCCCAAAAATCTTCATCAAAGTTTTGGAGCCACGCCTACCCATTTCGCCCCCCTTTCCCCACCTTTTACAAATATTTAGCTAGAGTCACCAAATTTGATATGATATTTTATGAAGATAGCAATTGACATTCCACACAGATCTGCATCAAAACTTTGGATGCCACGCCCACCCATACCGCCCACAGCCCCCCTTTCCCCACCTTTTACAATTTTTGAGCTAGAGTCACCAAATTTGGTATGAATATAGCAATTGACATTCCACACAGATCTGCATCAAAACTTTGGATGCCACGTCCACCCATGCCGCCGCCAGCCCCCCTTTCCCCACCTTATAAAAACTTTGCGCTAGAGACACCAAATTTAGAAGGAAGATAGTTGGTGGCATCCCCATCTGCATCGGAGAATCTTTAAGGCAGCGTACACCCCTGCCCCATCCGTACCCCTTTGCAATCAGGCCTCTTTTTACCTGTTTCAATAGTGGTATTGAGTATGCTGCAGTCGGTTGCGTCCGACTGCAACGTTTCCACTTGTTTTTGTTGCTGCTTGTAAAAAATACTTTAGCTTAAATGTATTGTTTTGATATGATCTAATTATGTGTTAATAGAAAATAAATTTGTTATGTAATCATCAGTCATAGATATATATAAATATATATATATAATATGGCAAAATTTTAAAATTATTCAGGCCTGTTCTAAATTCCGAGTCGAAACGAAATCGAAATGGATTCTCATTTCGATGCTTGCATTCCCAGATTTCGATCGACTTATATTCTTCTTATACTCAATTTCGATACCAATTTTGTATCGAAACCAACAGCTTTTAACAATGCATGCAGTAATATTATTAGCAGCAAGAAAAAGAGAACGTCTAGCTAAATTAAAAGCTAGACGCAAGGAATACTTAACAAGGTAGCCGCACCTGCACGCTCACGACTTCTTACTTAAGTGTCAATATGACAGAAGAGAGAGAGCAATATGGAGGCGCCAATGCATAAATACGTAAAGTCTGTAGCACAAGAAGTTTGACACGAAAAAATCGTCCGCGGAGATGCGTCGCTCACAACTGGTGCTAACAGACTGACAATTTAAGAAGTGAAAAGAGAGCGAGAGATCGAGCGCGAGTACTTTCTTAAGGCTCTTGCCCAAGGCATACTTAACCTTAAGTATGCCTTGCTCTTGCCTATGGTGATGTTGAAATCTTTTGCCGCTGCTAGCTGATATGTGCCAGTTGCAAAAAAGCGCAAAGTTGCTGCAAGCTTCATTTTTGGGTCGATGAGCCGATTGTTTTTCATTATTTTGGCATTTATTGCTTCCAGTAGCATTTTAAATGTTTCTTTATTCACCCGAAACGACTGTTGAAATTGATGAATTTTAAATAAAATATGTTTACCCAACTTACTTCTTGGGCTCGTATCAGCCGATTAATGCGTCTAGCCAAGGCATACTTATATAAGTATGCCTTGCGTCTAGCCAAGGTATATGTAAAAAACATATTAGCATGAAGATGTCCGCCGGCAAAGTATTTGACTCAAAACGGTTTTTTTTTTTTTGAGAAATTTGGATTTCCGGTTGTCGTTGGCTGGGTCGGGATAAGTGGTCGATCCCGAAATACCCACGGGTCCCAGTAAACATGTCAGGTCCCAAAAATCAGTCGGGACACAAACAAAATGTACTCGATAAATGTTCTGTATTTATCGAAATAAATATTTATGCAATAAATGGGAGCATTTACATAGATGTATTTTCACTATTATTATTAGAAAAATTGCGATATTTTAACTTTTTGGCAACAATGCAATGATTTTCCATTGTTGCAAGTGATCTCCAAGCAAGTGCTCACCGTTCCAACGTCTTTTGTCACCAGCGAAGGGTTTTTTCTACTTACAGTATAATTTTTAAAGGGAGAAGAACTCGATTAATTGGAAAAAAATTTGAAAAAAGATTATAATTAAAAAAACAAAAAAAAAAAAAACAAGTGCCGCATAGTTAATTTTGGCTATGCCAAGACTATGATACCCTTTACACATGGATAAATTTCTCTTTTTTTTTTGTGGCACGATATGGTCAATGTGTATGGTGGCTATGTCGTAGAATGCTCCGATCGGGATGAATTTTCATAGTGAACAAACCCTTACCCAAACTAAGCAATCTGTGAAAGTTTCATCAAGATCGGTTGAGCAGCTTGGCCGGAAATCTTGTTGAAACAGACAGACGGACGGACGGACACGCGGAAATCAATTTCTGAGCTCGTCCTTATTATTTTGATACATAGTTTATGGGGTCTCCCATCATTTCTTTAAGGCTTTACAGATCCATGATAAACTCAATATACCCTGTTTCACATGTGTGAAGGGTATACAAAATTAAATATATACATGCACACTTATTTGAAAAAAAAAAAAACAAATTTCGGAAAATGTCGGGACCCGTGGGATAGACACATAATTTCTCGGGACAATCGGGATGGGAAAAGCGAATTTGATTTCGGGACGGGATGGGAAGCAATTTCCTTCCCGATCCCATCTCTAGTTGATGGAACCCATTTAAAATGAGTAAAGCCAAAAAATTACGCATCTTTGTATTTGAACAGAAAAGTATATTTTAGTATAAACGCAATGGTGGCGAGTTCCATATAGATTTACTTACTTTCTCCTTTTAATTAAATGTTCTTACAGGTTTGCGATTTTAAAATGAAAATCTTGGCGGTAGATGCAAGTCATCCCGGTGCGAGCCATAATTCTTTCATTTGGAATCTAAGTCACGCAAGGAAATATTACAGATCCACCTGCCAAGAAAATAGTTGGATATTGGCTGACTCAGGCTATCCTTTGGAACCGTTTTGTATGACACCATAAAAAAATCCTCAAAATGCTTCAAAGGAGCATATTTATTATAAAAAGCATACGGCAGCTCGAAATGTTGTTGAGCGAACCATAGGCGTGTTAAAGAGCCGATTTCGTTGTTTGCAAGGCACTATTCAATACAAGCCAGAGTTTGTTTGTATGCTGCGCTATTCACAACATTTGTTGCACTCAATACTCCAGCTTTAGTGAAGATAACGTTGTCATAGACGTATCTGAGGAAAACATTGATGAATTTCCGATTGTTGGTGTTGCTGCCGACAAAAGAGACGAAATTGCACGTACTTTTTATTAAAATCATTAAAACAAAATAGATAATTTTAAACCATTACTTTTTTACATGCTTTTATTATCTCTTTTTATTTTCTAAGTTGCCTTAATCTAAAGTTAAAAATAAAAAAAAATGAATTAATGAAGCTTATAAAGAGCGCTTTCGTTTTAAATACTAATTTTTTTTGAGAATTTGCTTTTTCCAGACTGTTGGCAGTTCTATTTATATTTTGTTTTGTGTTGCAGATAAACTTTCAACATCCTCTTTATCCACTTTTTTTTTTTAGGAGGTGAGTCGCTTGCACTGTTGTCAACTTCCTCTTTATTCCTCTTCTTGCAACATGCCCGAAAATGTAAGCGCCCTCTATTCCGTCTACGGCTTTGTATAAGGAGCACAAAACGGCAATCTCCTCCTCAACAGGCGTTAAAACATTTTGAACAAATGGACCGCCGCCTTTTGCAACGGTCTTACGACGGTTCTCCGATAACTTATTTTTTAGGCTTGCCTTCCAGTCAATCCAGCTCTTTATTTTAAATACAATTTGTTAGTAAAAAAAAAAAAACAACTTATGTTCAAACAAAACAAACCTTTGTCCAGTCACTTGCATTTTTGCAAGGGGGCCCACAAGCATTAAATTTTATTGCAAGTGCTTCCCACTTTGCACCATTTTCCATCTTATCCCCTTTGGTGAATCCTTTTGCAACGTCCGGATTTACTAATTGTGAAACTTAGTAGTAAATTTTCTTGCTCTGCATTTCGTTTTGTGCCCCTAAAAACGCAAAAATATTTTCTTAAATGTTCACAAAAAAGTATTCGCTTAAGTATTAAGATCAGGTGTTTACCGCATCGATAACTCATAAATACTCAATAGCTATCGAGTATAAGGGCTGCTCTTACACAGCACAGATATTTTAATTGTTATGATCCGGCCTTATTTTCCCAACACTGTCTCGATAGCCAGCTAGCGAATCGGTTACCCAGGGATGGATACGACCTCGATACAAACGGACTAGTAGCAAATCTGCTCAAATTCTGACAATTTACGGATATATGAGATAAACAGCTGTTAATGTTTACCCTCAATGTGTGCCCACCCTACATATGAATTGGCCTATTTATATTTTTTAACACGCTTATATTAGCTTCACTTGTATGTTTGTTTGTATGTATGTAACTCTCCTTTGGACTAAAAGCAAGTGGCTTATTACTGTCAGTATATCCCACTACCTCAAGTTCGTTCGGTGGCCGAGCGGTCTAAGGCGCGGGTCTTCGCACCCGGACTCACCGATCGTGGGTTCTAATCCCGTCCACGGCCGAAAAAAAAATTTTTTAACTCTCCTTTGTACTAAAAGCAAGTGGCTTATTACTGTCAGTATATCACACTACCTCAAGTTCGTTCGTTGGCCGAGCGGTCTAAGGCGCGGGTCTTCGCTCCCGGACTCACCGATCGTGGGTTCTAATCCCGTCCACAGCCGAAAAAAAAATATTTTTTTTTTTTTAAATCTGCTCCATGTTCATGTTCACTAGAACTTACAAATTTTTTTTTTTCAATAATTAATAGAATTAAAAATTAAAAAATAAATATAGTTTAAAAAAACTAAAAAACACGCTTTTATAATACATCGAACTAAACAGTGAAAAATAAATATAGTTTAAAAAACTAAAAAACACGCTTTTAGAGCATATCAAACTAAAAAGCTAAAAATAATTTTTCAAATAAGCTTAAAACAATAATAAATGATAAATACTAGCATTATTGTAAAAAAAAGCGTGGGCGCTTTGTCCATATTTCTCGTACATCGAGCGCCCAACGCTCTTTTTACAATAATGCTAGTATTTATCATTTATTATTGTTTTAAGCTTATTTGAAAAATTATTTAGTTCTTAGTTTATTTGATACTAACTCCCTAAAAATATTACAACAACAACAACACCAACTTACCCCGACATCAACACACAATCGTCCCACCCACACATAAATTACTACTCATACATGTTTACATAAACACTAATAACAATAATTTATTTATATTTTAATTTTAACATTTTTGCTCTTAATAAATAAATTTACTTTATATAAATCATAAAAGGGATAAATGAAAATAATTAAATTAAAGCGAAAATAAACAAAAACTAATAAACGAAAAACAAAATAAACAATAAACAGAAAACAAAGAAAGAATAAATACATAATAAATTAAATAAATAATGAAAATAAATAATAAATAAAGCGAAGATAATTAAATGAATAAATAAGGGCAAAAAAAATAAATAAGGCGATTAAATTAACTAAATGCTATTTCTGCAGTCGTTCGCTCGTCGCGGCCCACTGTGGCTGTGGCGGCAGCTGCGTTGGTGATTGTGTGTGCGCGGATTGGTGCGCAGCAGTGTGTGGCTGGTAACCGGCACTTTGAATAATGCGGTCGAGCGCAGGCGCCTGGATATGAATATTTAAGGGGCTTTTAAGCTAAACAAACTGGGTTCTGCTGGAAATTGAAGCTCAAAATGACCACCCAGACGGGTTGGCCAATCTCGACCAATCGTCCGGTGGTCTGATTAATTCCTTCGGCCTCGCAAATTTTTCCACTGATGGGTGTGTTGCTGTACTGCTATGCTGCACGCCCCTCTAGTGTCCCTGACTATTGTTTCGTCTTGCTTTTCTGCACTTTTTCTCCTGTTTTTTTTTTTTTTCACTTCATATATGTATGCGCACTAGTTGCTGCCGCTGCATAATTTTTCTGCAGATTCATTCCCTCTTCTTCTTCCTAACCTACCAGTCACCTCATGATACAATCAATACGGTAGTGTCATGCGAGACTGTGCCCTCTTTTTTTCGGTACTAGTTGTCAGTCGCTAAGTGCTTATCGTTGAGGTAAGACGTTGACGCGGCCGATTTTTTTCTGTTTGTTATTTTTGTTGTTTGTTTACAGCTGACTAATAAAAATGCCGTACTGCGCAGTGTACAAAAAGTCGATTGACGGCGTTAATACTAAAACAGTGTGTGTTCCCACGGACAGCGCTAAAAAGCAAGTACGGGAGGAAGCCTTGCAACAAAGTTTTGGAAATAAAAGCAGAATATGTGAAATGCACTTTGAGCCGAGTGATTTCATTGCTAAACAAAAAAAAAAAAAAAAAATTGGCAAATCGAAGGATGCTTCAGCAAAAGCAGACCCAAAGCACGGAGTACGAAGTGATTTCCCTAGAATGCTCAATACTCGGTGTTTATACCTGCAAACAACCACAAAAGAAAATACTATTACGTACAAGCTTTTTTATTTGTATGTACATGTTTCCGGGCTGGCAATTATTAATATATTTAGTTATAATAGAGAATAATGGGTTGGCAATAATTAAATTTAGCTATAATAAAAAGGTGTGAGTTTGTGTGCATTCACAAAAGATGCAATACAGAATTGCAGAGCTAGCAAAAAAGCTGGACTACCTATATAAGTATGCTTTTCCTTGGACCGTCTCAGTCGGCTGTCTCTCTGCATCTAAGCGCAAACAAAAACAAGTGGAAACGTTGCAGTCGGACGCAACCGACTGCGGTATACTCGAGACCAGTATTAAAAATTTTGATGCCCATCCATGTGGGATGTCAATTGCTATCTTCATACCAAATTTGGTGGCTCTAGCTCGAAGTTTGTATAAAGTGGGGAAAGGGGGGCTGGGGGCGGTATGGGTGGAATTGCATCCAAATTTTTGTTGCAGATCTTTGTGGAATGTCAATTGCTATCTTCATAACAAATTTGGTGACTCTAGCTCAAAGTTGGTAAAAGTGTGGAAAGGGGGGCTGGAGGCGGTATGGTTGGGCGTGGCATTCAAATTTTTTCTGCAGATCCTTGTGGAATGTCAAATGCTACCTTCATACCAAATTTGGTGACTCTAGCTCAAAGTTTGTATAAAGTGGGGAAAGGGGGGCTGGGGGCGGTATGGTTGGGCGTGGCATCCAAATTTTTGCTGCAGATCCTTGTGGAATGTCAAATGCTACCTTTATACCAAATTTGGTGACTCTAGCTCAAAGTTTGTATAAAGTGGGGAAAGGGGGGCTGGGGGCGGTATGGTTGGGCGTGGCATTCAAATTTTTGCTGCAGATCCTTGTGGAATGTCAAATGCTACCTTCATACCAAATTTGGTGACTCTAGCTCAAAGTTTGTATAAAGTGGGGAAAGGGGGGCTGCGGGCGGTATGGTTGGGCGTGGCATCAAAATTTTTGCTGCAGATCCTTGTGGAATGTCAAATGCTACCTTCATACCAAATTTGGTGACTCTAGCTCGAAGCATGTAAAAGGTAGTGCTAGGGGGGCTATGGGGCTTGGGGGCGGTATGGGTGGGCGTGTCATTCAAATTTTTGCTGCCGATCCATGTGGGATGTCAATTGCTATCTTCATACCAAATTTGGTGACTCTAGCTCGAAGTTTGTATAAAATGGGGAAAGGGGGGCTGGGGGCGGTATGGTTGGGCGTGGCATCAAAATTTTTGCTGCAGATCCTTGTGGAATGTCAAATGCTACCTTCATACCAAATTTGGTGACTAGCTCAAAGTTTGTATAAGGTGGGAAAGGGGGGCGGAATGGTTGGGCAAGGCTCCAAAACTTTGATGCAATTCTTTTGGGGTTGTTGCCAGCTATCTTCCTACCAAATTTGGTGGCTCTAGCTCCACTACTCTGGAAGATACACGCATTCCCGTTTTTGACGAAGCGTTGGGGCAGATGGGGGTGGCTAGGGCGGTATTGGTAGGCGTGGCATCCAAACTTTTGATGCAGTTTTTGGGGGGTCATCATCACCTATCTTGGCACCAAATTTGGTGACTCTAGCTAAAAAACTGTGGGAGATATAGGCTTTTCTAATTCCAAAATGCGGGGGGGCTGGGGGCGGAATGGGTGGGCGTGGCTCCAAAACTTTGATGCAATTCTTTTGGGGTTGTTGCCAGCTATCTTCCTACCAAATTTGGTGGCTTAAGCTCCACTACTCTGGAAGATACACGCACTCCCGTTTTTGACGAAGCGTTGGGGCAGATGGGGGTGGCTAGTGCGGTATTGGTGGGCGTGGCATCCAAACTTTTGATGCAGTTTTTGGGGGGTCATCATCACCTATCTTGGCACCAAATTTGGTGGCTATAGCTCAAAAACTGTGGGAGATATAGGCTTTTTTGACTTTAAAATGCGGGGGGTCTGGGGGCGGAATGGGGGGTTGTGGCTCCAAAATTTTTGATGCAGTTTTTTGGGGGTTGCTAGTAGCTATCTTCTCACCAAAATTTGGTAGTTCTAGCTGTCAGGATGAGCGAAATATGTGGATTGATCGGTTTTGAGTTATCGAATTTATCGATTTGCGAGCCCCCAGTTATCGTAGAACCCCCATCTTGACACTTTAATTTACTATCCCATAGATAAAGCGAATTGGAAAGTTTCAAGTCTCTAGCTTGAAGGGTGTGGAAAAAAGTTGCGTTCATACAGACGGACAGACGGACAGACACCATGACGGACATTGCACAAACCCAATATACTCTTTACCTTCGGTATCGAGTATAATAATTCTGAACAAGAACGCGAGAAGGCCCAGTCGGTTCGACACCCGAAGTGCTATGGGAGCACTCAGGAAGTTTTCGCACAAATGTACGGCATATGCGTTCCCAACAAGCCCCGTACGCAATGATCGCTTTAAACGCTTTGTACTTATTGGCTGCGTTCACCAGGAAGTTTTGTTTCAGAATCATTTATCTGCGGCCGTTTACTTTCCGTGTGAACGTGACAGCAATAAAAGAACTTTTGATTACGGACATTAGCGTTGCATTTATCGAAATTCGATAATAAAAAAAAAAAACAGCTGACTGGGTCATCGCAAATGTAAACATAACAAAAATAACAAGTGTGAAAATTGGATTACAATTCAACTCAAATTTTGTATAAATTTTTTTTTTTTTGATGACGCCATGCCACCTACATATCGTAGCGGAAACGTTTATGTATAGAAAAATAACAAAAAGTAATTTTAACTGTTTAATAGTAAGGGAGAAGCCCTAATAATGGACACCCCTTTGGTTTTTGTGACATAAGACTGTCCAAAATCAACGTACAGCTGATGAGTTTCAAGAGCATTTTAGAATGACCCATTTTAGTTTTAATCCATTCATACGTGTTCATAAATTTTTGAACTTTCTATCTAGCTGGTCAGGCGTAAATTCCTTCAGTCCATAAAGATTCAATTTGTTGCAAAATTGCCATACGCTCTTCTATTTTGATTTGAATCGCGGAAATCGTCTTTACTATCCATATATGTAAAATGATAAAAATAGATTTGTACTATAAGTAATTAGTAATTCATGTCATCTATTGCAATTATAATATGGAAATTAATAAAAAACAAAAAATTTGTCCAAAAGTACATACTTGCGCTCTCCATTTCGAATCAATAATCAGCTGTAATTAGTTTAACAATATGGCAATGCTTAGGAGCTGCCACTAAATTTAAAATAAAAATGAAGCCTTTGATAAGAATCATTTTTCTGATCTAGTATCGTGAAGTAATACTCTCTGGTGAACGCAGCCATTAATGTTCATTAGTTTGTTAATGCTGGTGAGGAAGCCCTTGTAATCTGCTGATATCGATGTGATGGTTAAAAGGATATCGATGCATCGATGTTTCATCACGTTCAGTTATGCGTTGCTAAAATTAATATTTGTCGAATGCGCGCAGAGTTAAAAATTACGTGCTTAAATACAAAATAGTCCCGTCTAACTTACAGGATTTTTGCCAATAGTTTTGAAAATGAATATCTATAACAAAATACGTTTAAGAGAACATGGACTATGTAAGTAAAAAAGCTAAGCGCGGGAGTTATGTGGAATTTGGCGCTCAAATGCAAGCATACTAGATTCTCTTGGTGTTATTTTAGTATTCTATGGCGTTGAACAGAATCTTGCTGTACTATACCAACAGGATATAGCGATATTAACGTTTACATTAATTGCTGCGTTTGCGAATGTCAATTTGACACTGATCTGATTGTATTTTTGCCCCGTAGCCCATGAACGATCATATGACTTTGCTTTGAGTCGCCTGTGCGTTTCCAGACAGGACAGCTGGCGTGGCATTGCTCCTGCCAATTACAGTCCAGATTTCAACCCGGAGCCGCCCATTTTCTCAGCCAAATTTGCGAATTGTGACGGCTATAGACACATTTTGGCCATTGCCAACGAGGATGGAAAAATAGCGCTTCAGGATACCACGCAGCAAAACCAGGAGCCGGAAGAGCAGTCGCTGAGTGCACCACAATGCCACTTTAATGCCGTGTTCGACCTGGAATGGGCGCCAGGACAGATGCGCTTTGTGTCCGCGTCCGGCGATCATACGGCCCGCCTCTGGGAGGTTGCCGGCTCTGGCATACGTGGTTTAAACTCTTATGTAGGCCACACTCGCTCTGTAAAAACTGCTGCATTCAAGCGCACGGATCCAGCTGTTTTTGCCACAGGTGGACGCGACGGTGCTATTCTCATTTGGGATATACGCGCTAATCTTAACATGGACTTAACTTCGCGCGTGGATAACTGTATTTACAGTGGCCACACTGGTGGACCGAGCACGCCTCAATCTCAACGCAAGCAACGCACACGCACACCCAAAGTGACGAACAGCAGCAACACGTCAAGCAGTATCACTGGCTTAGCTTTCCAAGACAACGATACGCTCATCTCTTGTGGCGCCGGGGACGGTGTTATCAAAGTGTGGGATCTGAGGCGCAACTATACAGCTTACAAAAAAGAGCCGCTACCGCGTCATAGCTTACCCTATGCGGGTAATTCGACATTTAAAGGCTTCACTAATCTTATTGTTGACGAAACCGGGACCCGTTTGTATGCCAATTGTATGGACAACACAATTTACTGTTACAACTTAGCCTCGTTTGCGCCCAAGCCGCTTGCATGCTATAAGGGTTTACTGAACTCCACATTCTACATTAAAAGCTGCCTGAGTCCGGACGGCAAATATTTGCTGAGTGGCAGCAGTGATGAGAGCGCGTACATCTGGAATTTGGATTACACGGCTGAGCCGCTTATAGCGCTATCTGGACATACTGTAGAGGTTACGTGTGTAGCTTGGGGCGCTACATACGATCGTCCGATAGTCACTTGCAGCGACGATGCCCGCCACAAGATCTGGCGCATTGGGCCGACTCCGGAGTCATTGGCAGCTGCAGAGTTTGCGGAACAGTATCGCGGCCAGGCAAGGTATGTGCGTGACTTTGACCGGTCGTCAAAAGTCACACAGCACAAGTATAATTTAAGAGACCTAGAGTCAACGCCACGCTCACTTAAGCGCCTGATGGAGCAAAACGAACGAACGCCAAGCTCTGTGGAGAAACCAACCATAAAGCGGTCCTTTCTTGAGATGCTGGGCGCGACGATCGGCGATGCAACCATAGAACTACAACCCGAACTGAAGCGTACAAAGCACGTTGAGTCCAGAGGTCGTCGCCTTTTTGGTCCTTATTGCACCACCAGCCAGGATCTTAACTTGCGCCCTATAGGAGAGGAAGAGAGCTCTATGTCTGCCTGCACTTCGCTGCACTGTGCAGGTGGTGCAATCAGTAAGTTTCAACAGGCATCCCCACTCAGAAAGCAGCATTTAAGTCATATTACATCATACTCCACTCCACCAACAACATCAGCGCAAGCAGAGGCTGCATCAACAACAGCAACAATAAACGGTAGCTCCAGTTTGCATTACGTAGCGTCATCTGTAATCTCCTCGCCGACGTCAAACCTGCCCAACTACGTTATAGACGGCGAGGCGCCACATTTGGGAATCATGTCACCAAAACGCAAAGCCAAAGAAAAGGTCGATTGGTTGACGAAAATACGTAAACAGAAGCTGATGTCCAATAGTCGTGCGATTGTCACTTTTGCAGACAAAATGGGCAACGGAGAGTCCACTCATGCACACAATGCGAATGTCCTGGCCTCACCACGATTACAAAGCCTGCGCAGTTCGGAATGCAGCCCAAAACTGCAGGCCGTCAGCCCGCGCAGACGCATCTCGCATAATGATGGCGGTAGTGGTTCTGCCCTTTTACGCACGCCTACTTCAAGCCGGCGGAACAGTGAGACGACGCTGCTTCGTTTCTTTAGCCTGCAACGAAGCACTTTGAGCAACAGCAACATCACCGGTGATGGTGTTGCTGAAGACACGACGCCAAGGCTCGTTAGTTCTCTTAATTTGGAGTTGCCTGCAATGTCCCCACAACCACTACAAACGGCAACAATAATTTCGAGTCTCCGAACGCCAACGACGGCAGTCGGCAGTGATTGAAATTCGTTGGCCTCTCAGCTGCTCTCCACAGCTCTGACCATCCCATTACTAGTTTTACTGGACTTAGTTTTTCGTAGCCTTAATTCTATCAGTTCTAGCTATAAAATATGAATTATTATAATATAAATATAGTTAAAATCTATACCTGTAAGATCAACTGACATGCATGTGCTTTTGGCTCAGTTAACATAACCATTATTGACAACAAAAACTGCATTTGTTTTAACGTAGAATACTTTATTCGGGAAGGTATGGTTTGGAATTTGAGGTATAAAACTTTGCGATCATTTTTGCCGCATTCATTCTAATTTTCTTAAACTGTATTCATATGTACATACCCAAAAGAAGTTTCAATTATGTGGGGATTTAAATTAATATTTTAGCTTTCGAACTGTATATCAAGCATAATAATGCTACACATAAAGTTTTTGAATCCATAAGAAAATAACAATTTTTCATTAAAATTTTGCACTATTTTTCATGTGCGCGTTTTATGCGTATATGTATTAGTGAATGTTTGTTTCAGTTGCCATTGCGCTCATTGGTCCTTCTATCGTAAGACAAGCAGCGCGCCAGCGCACTATGGGTATTTTGTCAAAAAACTGGCATTAATTTATAGCTCGGGGACCACGCATGATATTTGGATTTGCGTTTTTAAGAACCAAAGGAAAATTATTTCCATAATATGGGCGTGTCACCGCCTCTTTTATAAAACATGTTTTTTCCACATATCAGGTCCAAATTTGGCAGTTAAGCGTGTTTTTTTCTAATACTAATATTGTTGCAAAAAATCGTCGAGATCGGCCGACTATATAATTTTTACAATATGTTTGCATTCACTATTAGTCAATTTAAAGACATGTAAAAAAACATAGTGCCGCATAGTTAATTTTGGCTATGCCAAGACTATGATACCCTTCACACGTGGATTAATTTGTATTTTAATTTTTTTATTGCGTGAAAATCTCGAAAGACTATAAGGCATTAAATTATTAATATTCGGTGTATCGAATTAACTATGTTAATTTTACGAATAGATATTCAGCTATTCTGTTAAACTCTTATATAGTCTTGTGGTAAGTATGCCAGACTCTCATCCGGTAGGTGCGGGTTCGAATCCCCGTGTAGTAATTTTGGTATTTTAGTTTTTTAGTCCAATTTTGTTTTTTTCATAGATTTTTTGTATTTATATGGTGGCTATATCGTAGAATGCTCCGATCGGGATGAAATTTTATAGTGAACAAACCCGACATGATCTAAGCAATCTGTGAAAGTTTCATCAAGATCGGTTCAGCAGTTTGGCCAGAAATCGTGTTGATATGGTAAATTTATATGGTGGCTATATCGTAGAATGCTCCGATCGCGATGAAATTTCATAGTGAACAAACCCGACATGATCTAAGCAATCTGTGAAAGTTTCATCAAGATCGGTTCAGCAGTTTGGACGGAAATCGTGTTGAAACAGACAGACAGACGGACGGACAGAAGGAAATCAATTCCTGAGCTCGTCCTGATCATTTTGATATATAGTTTATGGGGTCTCCCATCATTCCTTAAAGGCGTTACAGATTCATGACAAAGTCAATATACCCTGTGAAGGGTATAATAAATGCATGACAGTTTTTTTTGGAAATATGCCCCATTGGTAGTATATGTATATGTATATGCTTTTTGAGATTTTTGTTATTTTTTCTTTTTAAATATCTTCGACAAATGCACTACTGAATACACTTAATAAAGAGTACGTATGACCAGCATTGTTTTGTCATTACGTATTTTTTGTTTGATAAATTTGAAATATCACGTATTCTACGCAAAATCTTAGCGGCCGTATTATGGACACAGTCCATAGGTCAAGCCGAGACCGGCGATTTTTTTTGTATGTTTATATAAAAAATTGCAGCCCTAATAATATCAAGTTAAAACAATTCAGTCGGACCAATTCGGAATTTGACGGTTGCCATCCAGTCCGCCTTAATACGCCTTAATCTACATTCGAAAAGAATCAACCAATATAAAACAAGTGGAAACGTTGCAGTCGGACGCGGTGTACTCGATACCTTTATTAAAACCGGTAATAAGAGGCCTGATTGCAAAGGGGTGGGCGTGGCTCCAAAATGATTTGGTGCAATCTTTGGGGGCTGTTACCAGCTATCTTCTTACCAAATTTGGTGACTCTAGCTCAAGCACTATGAAAGGATACACGTATTCCCGTTTTTAACGAAGCGCGGTTGGAAGTGGCTAGGGCGTTATAGGTGGGCGTGGCATCCAAAGTTTTGACGAGTTTTTTTGGCGGTGTTCAACACCTGTCTGTGTATCAAATTTGGTGGTTCTAGCTCAAAAACTGTGGAAGATATAGGCGTTTTTGAATGGGTGAGCGTGGCTCCAAAGTTTGTGATGCAGTATTTTGGGAGTTGCTAGTAGCTATCTCCTCACCAAATTTGGTAATTCTAGCTGTAAGGATGTGCGAAATAGGAAGTAAAGGCGCGTTTACAATGTCAGCCTGAGATTGGAAAATGTTTTATTTCTGTTTGACGCACTTATTAACCCATAAAATGGGTAAATAAGGGTATAATGGTTTTGTGCAAAAGTATGTAACAGGCAGAAGGAAGCATCTTCGACCCCATAAAGTATATATATTCTTGATCAGCATCAACAGCCGAGACGATAAAGCCATGTCCGTCTGTCTGTCTGTCTGTCCGTCTGCCCGTCTGTATGAACGCGTGGATCTCAAAGACTACAAGAGCTAGAGATTTCTGATTTTGTATTTAAGTTTTCCTATACCATGAGCAGAACAAGTTTGCTTCAAATTATCGATAACTATTCTGGTTTCCGATATACACATAATATCGATAACAATAAAATATCGAATTTAGAAAATCTAAAAATGAGGGTTGAAGTAATGGATAATGATAGAACTTTTCTGAAAATTTCGTCCAAATCGGTTGAGAAACACCGGAGATATTGAACTTAATCGATGGAAGCTAAGCCAGTATACCAAAGTCTTATATAAATTAAATATATTTATTGCAACTGGGTTCAGGGTATCTTCTAGTCGGGCTCTCCCGACTAGAGCCTTCTTACTTGTTTTCACTTGCGTTAGACGAGTCATGCGATATTTCGGATATATGTAAGTTAGCTTATACTGGCAATTAGAATGGTAGACCACAATTTCAATATAACTGAAGAAATTCTAGGTGTGATACCACTACTGGGAAATACAAGAGGCGTAGACGTATTAAATGCGGTAAACGGAAGGACAGAGCTAAAAAAGGAACCAAATAGATAAGCTGCCGTATGCACGGATGGTGCTCCTGCCATGATTGGAAGAAAATAAGGCTTTGTTGGACAGTTACTTAAAAATGGAATACAGGTACCTTCATTCCACTGCATCATCCACCAAGAAGCATTGTGCGCTAAATGGACGAGTGCTGTTCACACAATGAATGTGGTCGTAAAAATTGTTTATCGAATTAGAGGTGGTCATAATTCATTAACGCATCGGAAATTTAAAAAATTTCTTCAGGAATGTGGAGACCTACTTATGTATACTGAGGTGAGGTGGCTAAGTAGAGGAAAATGTCTTGAGCGTTTTGAACTGCGAAAGGAAATTGTCGAATTTATGGGATCAGATGTAAAACATTCTGAATTGTTAAATGAAATTAAGTCATAAGAATTTAATGTTAATCTAGCATTTTTAACCGACTTTACAACACACCTAAATCACCTTAACATTTCCCTTCAAGGGAAAAACCAATCAATTTTTGATTTAGCCAGTTTAATCGAAGGATTTTTAAAAAAATGTATTTATATTTATTTATATTCGACTTAAATTTAAGCAAAATGTTTTGTCATTACGTATTTTTTGTTTGATAAATTTTAAATATCACGTATTCTACGCAAAATCTTAGCGGCCGTATTATGGACACAGTCCATAGGTCAAGCCGAGACCGGCGATTTTTTTTGTATGTATACTGAGGTGAGGTGGCTAAGTAGAGGAAAATGTCTTGAGCGTTTTGAACTGCGAAAGGAAATTGTCGAATTTATGGGATCAGATGTAAAACATTCTGAATTGTTAAATGAAATTAAGTCATAAGAATTTAATGTTAATCTAGCATTTTTAACCGACTTTACAACACACCTAAATCACCTTAACATTTCCCTTCAAGGGAAAAACCAATCAATTTTTGATTTAGCCAGTTTAATCGAAGGATTTTTAAAAAAAATTTATTTATATTTATTTATATTCGACTTAAATTTAAGCAAAATGTTTCACTTTCAATGTCTACAAAAGTCATTTGATGAGTTTCAAATTTTAGTTTTTGATTTTTCTGAATACATAAAATTTTTTGATGAATTAAAAAAAAATTTTGAAAAAAGATTTAAGGATTTTGAATGCATTATTAATATGATGTCCATTTTTTATACTCCAATGACATGCAGCATAAGCGATCAAAAGCCAGATCTACAACTGGAGCTTTGTGATCTGCAATGTGACATTGAGTTAAAAACGTTTAAATTAGAGGGTATTGATTTTTGCAAATATCCTTTACTTCACAAAGAAATTTGACGAATTTATTCTATGTTTGGAAGTACCTATATTTTCGAGAGTGCTTTTTCAAATTTAAAACTAATAAAAAACAAACATAGAAAGCGACTTACAAACGATAATTTAGAATCCTTGTTAAAATTATCTCTAACCAAAATAAACATAAATATAGACAATTTGTTGAGTAGTTGTTAAACATGAAAACATTTGTTTAAATCTATTATCTATCATTCAAACTCATTAAAAAAGATGAAGCTAAACGAAATGAAATGTTAAAAATTATTTTTATTTGTATTTACATTATTATTATTAAAAAGAAGAATCATTTGTGAAACTTTTTTTTTTTAATTAACTTAGTGAAATGGTACCTATGTACACTTTTTTTCCAGTGCACAAATTGAAATACAAATATGTAACTGTTCTCTTCTTGGTATTGGTGTTTTTTATGAGTGAGTTTTGGAGTTGCTCAGCCGTATGCTGGCTTTGGGCATCTATGGCGTACAGTGTAAAACGAAAAAATTGCTGCCCTATAGCCAGCTATAGGAAACGCTAAATGTGCCGGTCGCTGCCCTATAGACAGCTATAGGAAACGCTAAATGTGCCGATCGCTGGTGTAAAATGAAAATATTGCTGCCCTATAGCCAGCTATAGGAAACGCTAAATGTGCCGATCGCTGAACTATAGTCACCAAATTTGGTACGAAGATAGCTATTGTTATTCCACAAAGATCTTCATCAAAAAGTTGCATGACATGCCCACCCATACCTCCCCCTTCCCGCCTTTCCCCACCTTTTACAAACTTTGAGCTAGAGTAACCAAATTTGGAAGGAAGATAGCTGGTGGTTTCCCCATATGCATCGGAGAATCTTTAAGGCAACATACACCCCCGCCGCATACGTACCCCTTCGCATACTACGTTTATGCTTGCAAAAAATCATGATTTCAGATCGTGAATTTTTAAAAAAATACAAGCATTAACACAAAATCATGATTTTTTTCTACACACGTATTTTGACTATGATTTTTTTGGAAATATCATGATTTTTTGTGGAAAACAGTCTGGCAGCGCTACTGTGTAAAATCAGCTGTCCTGTACTGAGGATAAAATAAAAAATACGTTCAAAATGGAAAGCAATAGATGCCACTGGACTTTTGCGGAGACGAATGAGCTTCTTAGCATCGTTAAAGATGATAATGTGCTTTCGCAGCTAGACGGAAAAACAAAGAGAAATAACATAATATACAAAAGCATTGCAGAGCGCATGAAAATTAAAAGCATGCAAAAATCATGTGAGCAAGTAAAGACAAAGTTGCGGGCATTGAAAAAAAATTACATGGAAGCAACAAGAATTCACTAAATAGAGCTGCCAAACAGCACAATTCCATTATTCAATTGGAAGTCGTAACGTAACTAACCGTAGCTACCACTCGCTCTGAGAGCGCACTTCGGGCTTCTCTCGTGCTTCGTGTGTCATTCGCCAGCCATTTCGCTTCCTAACTTTGCTACAACATTTTTGTTGATAGCACAACCAGCCAGCCATACTGTGTGTATGCGCCGCTAGCCTGCGATTTTCTAGCGCGCAGTGGCTTCTTCAATTGCTGTACCCCCATTTTGGCGAGTGACACACGAAGCACGAGAGAAGCCCGAAGTGCGCTCTCAGAGCGAGTGGTAGCTACGGTTAGTTACGTTACGACTTCCAATTGAATAATGGAATTTTGCTGTTTGGCAGCTCTATTTAGTGAATTCTTGTTGATGGAAGCCAAAAAAATAATGGAGTAAGTGGAGCTGGAAGAAGCTCCTGTGCTTTTTTCAATGAGCTCAACGAGCCTTATGAAGCGCGTCCAGTGGCTGTGGCTGTCGGGGTCGATACCTTAGATGACTCCAAAGATTATATTATTGAGTGGGAGAATATTAAAGTTGAGGTGTCCGACCTCACGACAGGAGACAATGATGAAAATGCCATTCCTGAAACTTCCATTGTCGAGCGTCGCCAAACTCCATGTAATAACAGCTTTAACGTTCTCATTGCAATTTAATAATAACTATTTAATTTATGATAAAACAAATGTTTTGCGAGTGTTGGAGGACATGTCGATAAACTTTAATGATGGTTTGGACAGGCTGGACCGCTAAAACGCAGAGTTCATAGAGGCTATGGACAAGTCCGATGAAAAGTTTGCGGAAAATATGCAAAAATATTAAAAGAAGATAGCGAGGAAACTAAAAAGTTTATGTCAAATCTTTTAAATAAATAATAAAATAATAATTAATATAACAACAATTGTATGAATTATTTGTTTTGTATTATTTATCTAGCATAACTTTGCGGTATTTTTTTCCATTTTTACGATTTAAAACGTTTAACGTTTTGGATTTCGATCCTGCAGCCAAATCATGATATTTCTAAAATTGCATAAACAGGCGTATTTTAAAAAGCATGATTTTAAAAAAATCATGATACAGCAAGCATAAACGTAGTAGCAGTCAGGCCTCTTTTTACCGGTTTTGAAACTGGTAACGAGTATACCGCAGTCCGCAAGTTGCGTCCGACTGAAACGTTTCCACTTGTTTTTAGTTATGAAAATTCAACTTTAATTTTATTCACTGCACAGGTTGGAAAAATAAAATTGCTGCTTGGTTATAAAAACTATAACCAGAGTAATGATCGTCTTAAAAATTTCAACTTAATCGGTTGGGACACATTCGATAGATCGAGGATTGAACTGAAATCAATTGCACGCTCTTTCTGTATGCGCTTGCACAATCAATGGTTTTAAGTGTAAACTCTAGGGTTCAGGTTATCTCGTTGCCGAGCTTTCTCGACCAGAGAAAATTGTATTAAAATTGTACATACAATATAGTTACAATTATTGAATTTTCTTAGTTTCTTTTGGGTTAGAATTTAGTTGCGGTTTTTCTGCTGCTGTTTCAACGATGCGTTGAGCCGCATTGTATGGATAATTTGTCGTGCCACGCCCACAAGCACAGCTAGATGGCAAAAATGGAGAGCTAGGCTTGAGAGCTGGGTGCTGGGATAGGTGTTCCAGCAGTACTCGATGATGCCCAGTATTAGAAATCGCACACCTAGTGAATACGGCGTAGACCACACCAAGTACGGCAGCGTATGAAAATACCAAACGTAAAACTGATAATGCAATGTTCGCGCGCATGCAATGCCTATAAAGTTGCACAGGAAGAATGGCAGCAACGCCAACTGGGTGCATTGGTCGAAATGGATGCCGTAGGGTTTTGCCTGTGGATTGTTTCCTGGACCATCTTCAGCCTTAAAAATTGACATATGTTCCCTTTTCATCTGTTGATCCCAATGCTCAACCGATTTCTGGAAATTTTTTGAGTTCGTTTTAGTTTGGTTATATTGCTCGCGGTTCTTGCGGTCGATTTTCGGCTGAAACAAATGCTGCACCAGACGTAGCCTCACATAGCTTTTAAAAAATGTCCAGGTGGGTTTTGCAAAACATAAAAGAAGTAGCACGTGCAACCCAAACAGGCACAGATGAAACTCGCGCAGCTCAAAAAACTCCCTGCTTAGAAACCGATAGTTAACGGTCCATTTGTGCTCAAAGATGCGGCCCAAGTTGAAACTACCACGCAGATATTCCAGCGGATGCGTTAGAAGAAAGGGCGCTCCTAGCAATATTTGTATACCAGCACAGACGCTTAGCTGCAGTAGAGTGTTCAGAACACCCAGATTAGCTAAATAGAAGAGTAACAAAGCTGGTGCGAATAGTAAAATATTCATTTTAACACCGACCGCCAAACTGAAGCAAACGCTGCCAAGTGTCCAACGTCGATCCATAAACAAATTCAGAGATGCATAAAGCATCAGGATAGCCACCGGATCATTGAACAGACGAAGAACGTAAATAGAATGAATGCGGTAAGAGGTAAAAATGCTGATTACCAAGACATACGGCGGAACTTTGCGGCTCTTGGCATATAGACGTAGCACAAGGCACATTTGTAAAAGATATATGCTGTAAAATATGTATTGAGCCTGACGCACATGTTTGCCGTGGGATGTTAAATAATATAGTGCCGAGTATGCATAAACAAATGCAGCTGGATATACTAACGGTCCGGTGTCACCTGTAAAATATAAATCAACGTAAGTTATTGGTCTGCAAATGTTATTAAAAGTAAATTTATTTAAAATCGATTATTTGTCCCGCGCAAATGATTTTGGAACTAGTTTATGAACAATCATGTTAGCTTATGAGCGAACTGTTTACGCAACTTAGAGAATGTCAAAATGTCAAAGTAAAAAGGAAAGATAACATGAGAGCATTTTGTGTTAGGCAGCATGGAGGTTATTACGGCATGTAGTTAAAGCTGCCAGTTTAATATAGAGCACAATAATATAGTTAAAACATTTGATGGTCAAAATGATTTCGTATAAAAATTTATGTGCTTTGCGCCAACTGCCGCTTAAAAGCTGCAGTCGACAACACAACGCCTTTCAATTGTGCACAGCCCTGCTTTTAACCAGGCCAACGAAATGGAAACCAAAACCTACTGCTGGCGTTATGGCAAGTGCCGCCGCTGCGTGGCAACAAAAACAACGCAACATCTACAGCACAAGCCGCTTGCACGCAAAAGACTATTATGCGACTTTATGCGTTCCTAAAAATGCTAACGGCAAGGAAATTAAGAAGGCATACTATGAGCTGGCAAAAAAATACCACCCAGATACCAATAAGGATCCAGATGCAAGCAAAAAGTTCCAGGAAGTGAGTGAGGCCTATGAGATCTTAAGCGATGAACAGAAGCGCCGCGAATACGACACCTATGGTCAAACAGCGGAAAATATTAATCGTCAAAGCGATGGCGGAGGATATGATGGCGGCCCCTTTGGACCAGAAGGGTTCTCTCAAAACTGGCAGTTTCGCTCCACTATCGATCCGGAGGAGCTCTTTCGCAAGATCTTTGGTGAGGGTAACTTTCGCAACAATAGCTTCGATGACTTTGCCGATTCAAAGTTTGGCTATGGCCAGGGCCAAGAGCTGGTCATGGACTTAAGCTTTGCCCAGGCAGCGCGTGGTATTAACAAGGATATAAATGTTAATGTAGTGGATCAGTGTCCCAAATGCGCTGGCTCCAAGTGCGAGCCGGGTACCAAGCCCGGACGCTGCCAGTACTGCAATGGCAGCGGTTTTGAGACCATTTCAACCGGACCCTTTGTAATGCGATCCACGTGCCGCCACTGCCAAGGCACGCGCCAGTACATCAAATATCCATGTGCCGAGTGTGAGGGCAAAGGCAGGACCGTGCAGCGTCGTAAAGTAACGGTGCCGGTACCAGCTGGCATTGAGAATGGGCAAACGGTGCGTATGCAGGTGGGCAGTAAGGAGCTCTTTGTCACGTTCAGAGTAGAGCAAAGTGTATACTTCCGACGTGATGGTGCTGATGTCCACACTGATACGCCGATCTCGCTATCACAGGCTGTCCTAGGAGGCACCGTCCGTGTGCAGGGCGTATACGAGGATCAATGGCTGAACGTTGAGCCGGGCACTTCTTCCCACCGGCAGATAATGCTGCGCGGCAAGGGTCTGAAGCGTGTCAATGCCCAAGGACATGGTGATCATTACGTACATATTAAGATCGAAGTGCCAAAGAAGCTGAGCCCGGAACAGCGCGCTCTAATGCAGGCCTATGCAGAACTTGAGCAGGACACACCTGGACAGGTACACGGCATGGCTCAAAGGAAAAATGGCAGTAAGAAAGCAACGTAAATACATTTTAATTGTAGCTCACTGTGTTCCAATTCACAAAAACGCACTTAAATATATGTATTTGGAGAGTTGTTTATGAAATAATTGATAAAAACTAAGCAGCTACTTTTTTATAAGAATTTTTACCTTACTAATTAATTTTTTACACTTTTTTTTTGCCTCTGTATTATCTTTCTTGAAATTTTTCAGCGCGGATGCCAGTAAAGCAAAAAACAGCAGTGCCAAGCAATTCGAAGAAGGAACAGAGAAATACACCAGTCGAGAGACTACAGCAGAAGCAGCAAAACTCAAGCATGGTACGCAGTCAGAGCCAAGCAAAAATAAACAAACTGGACGAACAAGTGAAGGCGGACGTGGAGGTTTCTTGAACAAAATCAAAGCCTTGTTTAACTAAGTAAAATTGTGTGTATGTGTGTTTTGTTAAAGACACTAATTTTACACTAATTTGTATTAGCCAAAAGGCTATACAAAATTAATTGGTGTCTGGTCTAAAATGTGGAAACAATAAAATGAAATGTACCAAAATTCATATATGTTTTGTACAGGCCTTAATAAAGTTGCAAATGGCGGTAACTTGTAAACTATACAAGATATCGAATAAATGTAAACGCCATATTGTTTATTTTAGTTTTTATTATTATTTAAATATTTATTGAAATATCTCAAGTTTTAAGTAAATTAGTTAGGGTGTTCACTTTGTGTTGCAAAAGTGTAACTTTGCAACACCGCTGTCGTGAACACCCAATTGAACGAAACGAGTCTGTTAACTTTGCACAATCAGCTGTTCGCTAACGTTTTAGCTGAGTTTAGGCCTATTTACTCTTGACTTAACTTAACGTAACTTAACTTAAGGAATGTATGCGTTTACTCTCAACTTAACTTAACGTAAAAAATCAGTGTGTCAGTGCTGTAGAATTAGTTAAGCAGTTAAACAAAATAAAATATATTGACCGCTCGTTGGCGCATTTTGAATACAACGTTGCTACCAAGTTCTTTGGCAGTTGCAGTCCAAACTGCTCTTTTTTAATGTCATTTTTAAAGTCTATTGACTTTTTATCATAAATTAAACTATGATTTTCAATTAAATTTATAAGATTATGCTCATCCATTTCAATATTTGAATTTGTAAACAGCGCTTAAAGTTTTGCAGCACAGTTTTTGATCAGCTGTTTGATTTACACATTAATCAACACTGTTCAACTTAAGAACTTAACGTAAGAATCTGCAACCTGCAGGTTCAGAATTAGGTTAAGTTACGTTAAGTTGAGAGTAAACGCTAACATTGACAGCCATAAGGCAGATTGAGTCAGCTGACTCTTACGTTAAGTTAAGTCAAGAGTAAATAGGCCTTTTGCCATTTGTGATATTTAATTTGCTGCTTGCAGTAAATAAATAAATTTAAAAATACCCTTTAAAAGCGTGAAAGCATCACTCCTAGAACGGACTGCATCCCATAAACTGGTTTATTTAGGAATATTAGCAAACAAACCCTCATTTACTTTAAGCAGCTGGTCACAATGAACAGCAGTTTGTTTTGATTTAGAACCTTAACCACAAAATTACACCAGAAAATTGCTTGTTTTTTCACTTTTGTATCATTTTTTAACACTGAAATCGTTGCAAAGCTACAACGTTATTTTTGTCATAGGCAGGGGTCTAGCAAAAAGTGCAATCTCGATTCTGTACAAATTGTTGTTGGGATGGCTTGCACTTTTACACTTTTGCCACACAAAGTGAACACCCTACATATATTTTTTAAATAAATATTATGACACACAAAGTAGCGTTTACATTTATAGTTACAGCTATTTGCAACTTTTTCTTATGCCGGTACAAAATGAGCTGCTAGCCACTGCATATATTTTATGCTTATAAATAAATACATACATATGTATGTATGCATCTGGTCCGGCCTCTCTGCATGCCCAGTTTCTAAAAATACACTGATACAAGAGGCATTATTGAAATTGCTTACCTCGCAACAACGCATAATTTGTTGTGCCATTTAAAAAGCCTTCGCATTCCTGCAAATGGAAACATTTGTTGTCAAATGTATGTATATGTAGGTATAGTTCATAAGCGCTTAGAGGGTTTAACCTGCATGTATGCCACCCAATCAATCTCCGTGTAAGGCACATGGCGAATAACAATCACGTTGATAAGCGCCTCCGCTAAAACAATGAGCACGGAAACTATGGGCAACGCAGCCGGCTCAAATGCAAGATATTTAATGTTGTTCCAGTTGACATATTTATCGTTTAGAGTATGCAGCACGTTTCTAGTTTTGTTGCGTTGACCCACAGTCTGATTCAATCTTGGCGGTGCCATTATTAAGATATTTAATATATAGCGACTAAATTATTGAACACACAATACACGCACCTTTAAACACGCAGTGTGGGCACCCAGAAACTTTAACATTTGCTGCAATCGTACATAGATGAATAATGTAACAAGACATGTCTTAAGCATAGACGAATAATGTAACAAGACGGGAAAACAGAGATGGTATGTTATGTTAGCTTACATTCTGCGTGATGCAAGCGGACAACTGGGAAAACAGCAAAAAGCCACTATTTCTTATCACTTGTTTACCTGCTACACTCGCTACAATGTCAGCTGGTGCGAAGTCAGCCATAATTGTTTAGCTTTTTGTTGTGACTGCAAAGTGTGCGAAGCGCAAGGCATAATTAATTTTTGCCGCAGTTCAGTTCTCTTGTTGTCACAAAATTTAAAATCGGCAATTTAGACTTTTGCTTCAATCGGCTTGCTGCTGCCCAACAAGAAAGGGTGGTATAGATTTTATATGAACTTTGAGCAATTGAATAGCTAAACGTTAGGTACTTTAATATTATTAATATTATATATGTATGTATGTTTATTTATATTATGGCAGTAAGTAAGGGCATTAAAAACTTAAAAAAAAACAAGATGTTTAAATTTAAATAACTAACATTAAAGTAAGCGTATTTTGTATTCATATACTGAAAATAAACTATCTGTATATGAAAATTATGTATTTGAGTTTTATTGACTTTAATTGAATATTGGGACAAGGGGTATTTTTATTTTGTTCCGTTTGTGCATGTCATCTACGACAAGCCAGCGCGTTGCTTGCTTTGTTTGAGTTCTGCTTTGCGTTCAGCGGCCTGTATATTAAAGGAGAGGCGGCAGGCCAGCGGAAAGCATGGACGGTAAAAATGTGTTAGTATCAGTATGCATGTGCGTTTGTTTCATTCTTGCAGGGCCTGCTCGTTGAGATTTCTGTTAGTTTTTCTTTTACGTTGTTTCTTAGAAAATCCACTATTGAATACAATTTCGGCATTTGTGCGAATCGCTGCATATCTGCAAGATAGTTGCGATAGCAAAATTGTTGGAAAGTGTCATAAAGCTAAAAACATGAAAGAGTATGAGCAATGCAAAACTGATATTCGCCTGCCTATTTTACTAGACGCTTGTTTTTTGTTCTGTGCGCCTGACCAGCAAATTATCGAACAGCACCAAAAATGCCTTGGAAGTATGGTTTTTCTTGTTTTTCTTAGGTTTTTGTAGGCAAAATACTAATATGCACCAAATTTAATTTACATATTGTTTAGCGTTTGCCGAAATTCATAATATTAGAAAAAGGTAAATGAATGCCATGGCAAATGCTACGAATACATTTAAATATGCACATGTAGATATACAGGGACGCACACACAATCTCACGGGAGCTAGCCCAAACAAAATACATATCAAAAATTATTACAAAGCCCAGGCCCACCAAAACTGCGTGGCTACGACGAGCCAGCAGTTGTTGTTGTTGCGATTTGCCTATTCTCGAATGGCATACACACAAAAAACGCATAGGAAAATTGATTTATGTAGTTGCCTAGGCGACAACAACAAGACAGCAGTGTATTGCAAAGGCCTGTACGCAGACGCCTGTACAGCTCCCGTACAGCAAAAACTTCATATAAAAAAAATGGTCCCGTACAGCTTCAGTACAGTACGTACATTTTAGGTCTGCTGTTCTGTTAGCTACTGCTGGTACGGTAGTGTTGAACAATGAAAATGTTAAAATGTTATGTTAAAATGCTACGGGCAGTAAATAGCTTTCAGCAGCTATTTACAGTCGTAAAAAAAAAACAACAACATGTCGGTCAAGAGCCGGCTTATACATTTTTCTGATAATATTAACAAAGTTGACCTAATTCAGGCTCCAATAGAGCCATACTTATTGTTTTGGAAGTCAATGCTGCGAAAGAAGTATTGAATAAAAATATATTAATAAATTAATAAGGTACAATTTAAATAAAATATAAACAGGATTGTACTGCCACTGATCTATCAAATATGGGTTCACTAAAATGCGTTTTGGTTTTGCAGCCTGCTTTTTTCACAACCGCCAGCAACAGGGCGTTAGTTGTACTCAAACACAGAAGTAGCGCGCGTTGGTCGTGAATCAGTATTTTGAATTTAAGTATACAAAACACAGTTGCATTTCCGATTTATTAAGAAAAAGTTATTAGCCTACCGCCACAATATGTACATACATATATGTACATATGTACAATATGTACATACATATGCGTACAGGCCTTAAACAAAAAAGCAATAATCAAGACAAGCGCAGCTGTTTGTCATAAGGGTCAACCGACTTTTCTAATCGTTACTTCGTTCGCTTCGATCTTGCGTTCATTTCCAGGGCGCTTTAACATTAACAATTCTGTTATTCTGTCTTACTGTTAGTTGGTCAATGGGCAGCTTCCCTTCAATAATCACAACACAAGCAGCTGTTCGCTCTCGTTTTGTATAGGTTCCCAAACGTAGGTCTGGTAATGCACCACTAAAATTGAGTTGGCAGCTCTGAGTTCCGCTCTGTTAGGTATGTATTCGTTAATGCGTACAGGCCTTAAGACCAGCGACCAGTTAACAAAAGGACATGTTTACAGAATTGTGGATGTTGATTGGACTTTTGCTGCAAGTTCAAGCGGACAGAAGTAACGAGTAAAAAAGTCGGTTCTTCCAAGATAAGCAGCTGTGCTTGTTTTAATTATTGCTTCTTTGTTTACAATACACATGCCGCCTGGTTTTTTTTTGCTTGTTTTTGTTTTGCACTGCTGTCTTGTTGGTGTGCAGTGCTAGCTAGCTAGCTAGTTGCGTGTAATTTTGTGTGTATGCATGTGCGTGTGCCTTTCGAGAATAAGCAAATCGCAAACAACAACACGTGCTGGCTCGTCGTAGCCACGCAGTTTTGGTGGGCCTGGGCTTTGTAATAATTTTTGATATGTATTTTGTTTGGGCTAGCTCCCGTGAGATTGTGTGTGCGTCCCTGTATATCTACATGTGCATATTTAAATGTATTCGTAGCATTTGCCATGGCATTCATTTACCTTTCTCTAATATTATGAATTTCGGCAAACGCTAAACAATATGTAAATTAAATTTGGTGCATATTAGTATTTTGCCTACAAAAACCTAAGAAAAACAAGAAAAACCATACTTCCAAGGCATTTTTGGTGCTGTTCGATAATTTGCTGGTCAGGCGCACAGAACAAAAAACAAGCGTCTAGTAAAATAGGCAGGCAAATATCAGTTTTGCATTGCTCATACTCTTTCATGTTTTTAGCTTTATGACACTTTTCAACAATTTTGCTATCGCAACTATCTTGCAGATATGCAGAGATTCGCACAAATGCCGAATTTGTATTCAATAGTGGATTTTTCGAAGAAACAACGTAAAAGAAAAACTAACAGAAATCTCAACGAGCAGGCCCTGCAAGAATGAAACAAACGCACATGCATACTGATACTAACACATTTTTACCGTCCTTGCTTTCCGCTGGCCTGCCGCCTCTCCTTTAATATACAGGCCGCTGAACGCAAAGCAGAACTCAAACAAAGCAAGCAACGTGCTGGCTTATCGTAGATGAGACGTACAAGCTGTACAAAGTAAAATACCCTTTGTCCCAATATTCAATTAAAGTCAATAAAACTCATATACATAATTTTAATATACAGATCGCAAATTTTCAGTATTGTAAAGTCGTCTGTAGGTGGTGGTATAATATTATGCAGGTTCTTTGTATCAAAATTGCTAGCACGTCTGTGCCGTTGTATGGTGCTTTCTTGAATGTCTTTATTGAAATAATTATGAGTTCTTATTCTACGTTTAACATTGATAAAGCTCATGCTGATATAGTTTAACAGCTACAAAGAGAGGGAGAGCGAGTGAACATATACATGCGGAGAGTGGCTTAAGTGCAAGCGCAGCGTTTCCCGTAGGGCAACGGTTTCACGCTTGCGTGGCCTTCTTAAGTGAACTCAAATTACTAGAGCTGAAAAACCATCGATGGATTTTACCGATATATCGATGGATATTGAATACCACGATAGATCGATGGACTTTTTTCACCATCGATAGTTTTGCATGGCTTGGGTAAGAAGAAAAGAGCTTACGCGTGCCATGTGGTGTCTTTAAAAAAAATCTTAACGAGTTGTGATATTAAGTTGTGCCTTATAGAACATGGACAAATTCCTAAAAGCGTCAAGTAAGTATTAATAAAAACCAGTGCATGGTAGTCGCTAGCACATTATTCATTTATCTTATTAAATATAACACAGATGCTGTGACTACCGATTTGACTGTGTCTGATGAGTCTGATGACGTATCTGAAAATATAAGCGAAACATTCAGTTGCAAGCGAAGAAACGTAACATCACAAGTTTGGACACACTTTGACAAGTGTGAAAACAAATTGTTCGCAAAATGTCGCCTTTGCGGGAAGAAATATCGAACAAGTGGCAATACATCTAACTTGTTAGAGCATCTCAAACGTGCTCATCCACTGAATTCGAAAGAGACATCTAATTCAAATACCTTAGACAAATTTGTAAGAAGCCAAGAAACACATGAAATGTCATCGACAAAAAAAAATAAGTATCGACAGAGCAGTAGCTCGAATGGTAGCTCAAGATGTTCAACCATACAGCGTCGTGGAAGACGAAGGGTTCAGACACTTAATACATTTATTGGATCCACGATATGTTCTACCAAGTCGCACAACGCTGAACAATGTGCATATTCAAAACATGTACATGGAAATGAAAGCTGAATTGAAGCACCAACTTAATAAGATAAAATATTGCTCAGTCATAACGGGCGGCTGGACCTCGCAAAGTGGCAGAAATTATTTGACATGCCATTATGTATTAAACTACACGCTGAAAACAGCTGTGCTGGCAACGCAACCGTTACTATGCGAATTTAATCATGGCAGCAAAAATATAGCAGAAACGTTGCATGCAATATTATCTGGATGGAACGTGCACGACAAGGTTGCAACAATTGTGACTGACAATGCTGCTTCGATGTTAAAAGCATGTGAAATACTACAGAAAAAAAATCTGCCATGTTTTGCACATACCCTGAACCTTGTTGTACAAGACGCATTGGCACACGACAACATACAGTCTCTACTTACCCATACCAAAAAAATTGTGGGGTTTTTTAAAAGTAGCTCCATTGCTTATGATCAGTTCAAAAGCGAACAAGGAATTAATAAGCCCTATAGCCTCATACAGGAGGTATCAACCCGTTGGAACAGCGTATACCACATGCTGGAGCGAATAATAAAAACGCGCGACACACGCTCTTCTGTGTTGCTTAGAATCAGAAAGGCACCTACACCTTTAAGTGCAGAACAATTCTCCGTTATAGAGGATTTGTGCTTGTTGTTTGCGCCTTTTGAAGCAGCAACAAAACGCGAATCGGCCGAAAAAACTGTTACAAGTTCATTGGTTAAACCGACTGTTTTTGGGTTAATAACAAAACTTGAAAAAAACAAAGTCAAATTTGAAGACAGAGTTGGGCTCCGATATATGCTCATCGATGGTGTAAAGTCTAGACTTTTACCCTACACAAACCGATCAGTTCCACGGATGGCAACTATGATTGACCCTCGCTTTAAAAAAGAAGGGTTTCGCAGCTCAAATATTGCGCAGCAGGCTGCAATTGCGTTAGAAAACGAAATAACTTTTCTACAAAAAGATAATAAAGAAGTCAGCAACAAGGAAACGCCAGACGAATTCAATGATGACTTGTTTGATTTCGTCAGCGAAAATATTTCGCAAAAACAAAAAACCAGAAGGGCCGACGCAATTTTAATGATGCGGCAGTTTTTGGAGCAGCAGAACTCTTCGCAAGATGTCGATCCACTCAACTATTGGAAGGTAGGTTTGCTAATAAAATATTTGCATGCAGACCTAATGCGTAAACTTTTTCTAGATAAATGAGTCTCAGTTTGCCGACATTGCACAGTTGGCTAATAAATATTTTTGCATTCCTGCTAGCTCAACAGCATCGGAGCGTACTTTTAGCAAGGCAGGAGAAATCATTTCTCAACGGAGGTCGTCGTTGAAACCAAAAAATGTCAACATTCTTATATTCCTAAACAAAAACTGGAATTTAGTATAAGAACCAAATTGAAAATGAAGTCTGAAAAATGGAAAAAGAGATACTCATAATTTTTAATTACATACCCAGAGGCATGTTTGCTGTGTTAAAAATGCTTCTATGTGTTTGTTGTAAAGCTTTCATATAACACTTTAGTACTTTACGCACATAGCATAGCTACTGAATACCCTAATTATGTTTTGAAAATGAATGAATTATTAGCTTTTTATTTTTCAAATATTAAAAAAAAATAAATTGAGAAAACAAAACAAAAAATAAATTACAAAAAATTTAAATGTAAAGGCCCATTCCCAGCAAAAAAAATTTCATTTATGAAAAGTGCTCAATTATTTCGTTAGGTTCCACATAAAGTTAGAGTGACCAGCTGTGCCAAATATTTGTATGGAAAAGTGTAAATATTTGTTGGTCACCTTATTTGATTAAATTGTTCAAATTGAGCGCCTTCGCGCATTGCTCGCTTGAGAATAGTCTAAATATTTCGCCAAACAACGTTCTAGAAGGAGTTGAAACACCATATTTTATCGTTGCAGACGATGCGAGGATTATGAAGTCATACGGGTCGCGCTTATTTAGCGTACACGAACGTGTTTTTAATTATAGGCTCAGTCGAGGCCGCCTCTGCATTGAAAATGCATTTGGCATTTGTTAAAATTAAACAAAACATTGAACTCATTTATAATTATATTTAATTGTTTTTCTTTTTCATGCTCATTGTTAAATGCGATTTTATCTTCTCGAAAAAAGCTTTCAAACCGCTTTCGTTCTACATTTTTTTGTGCGTCCATTTCTAATGCTGCGCGGAATAATTGTAAAGCTATTATTCCGTTTTTAAGAACAGCTGATTTTGGAATCCACAATTGTTCCACTATCGGAACAATCGATGAAATTTTCTGATGGTTGCTGGGAATTTAAAAACGGAAAGCATGCACGAAAATTTCTGACAACTGTTTTTTTTATATAAAGCTGCAGCTAAAAATTACGTTTCGCAGCTGCTGGGAATGGGCCTTAAATAATAAAAATATTTGAAAAGTTAAGCAAATTTAATAGAATTTTTGTCATTGTTTAGGCTTTTAAGTTTTCGATGGAACTATCGATGTTTTTTTCCATCGATGGAAAAACTATCGAGTGGAGCCTCCATCGATGGTTTTGCAGCCCTACATATTACGGCTACATTAAAGGCCTCTACGCAGATGCTAGTACATCGCCTGTACCGTAGAAACTTCTATAACCGTACCGTATTACGAAACACTGGTATGCAGCTCTGTTATAGGGTCTTTCCACTGTTCAGTTACAGTAAAATTTATCGGTCATTTACCAATCCTGTTTCCATTGTTCAGTTACTGAGAGTTCAGTAAATAAATCAGCTGTTTGATTTGAGTTGTTGATTAAAAGTGCAGAAAATGAATCAAATTGAATATTTAAAAGCTTTATTGCCAGGCTAAAGTTCAGGAGAATGTAATAGGTTTTGAATTGTTGGGATTTCCACAATGCTTTGGTGCCATTGGCAAGTTCTTATTTTTGTTTTGTTTTTTTCAAAAAATATTTATGTTGACATTTTCAGATGGAAGCCACATTAAAGTCCGCCCACCAGCGAGCGAAGCAACCGATTACTACAACTACAAGGGGTGGTATTCGGTCATTCTGTTCGCTCTTGTGGATTACCGCTATAGATTTGTTTACGTTAGCATTGGTTGCCCCGGTCGCGTGCATGACTCTAAGCTGTACGAGTGCAGCACTTTAAAAAGAATGGTCGATGCAACGCCACTTTTTGCTGCAAACAGGCAAAACATATGTGGTGTTGATGTACCCGTTCTTTTGATAGGGGACTCTGCATTTAAATTCTCCAAAACTCTTATGAAACCATACCCATTTTCAGTTTCAGCCCCTGATGCTGAAAAAACATTTAACTATAGCCTTTCAAAATCAAGGCGTGTAGTTGAAAACGCTTTTGGCCAACTAAAGGCTCGGTTTCGGAGGATTGGAAAGGGGTTAGATAACCGCCATGACAACGCTTCACAAATAGTTATGGCTGCCTGCATCCTCCACAACTTTTTAAATGAAAAAAATTCATACATTTCAGATTCCTGGAAAGAAGTCACAAATGAATTGCCACAACCACAGCACTTTAATGTAGTAAATGACTTCAATGAAGAAGCTAGAACAATAAGAAATGCTATTGGGGAATACCTTAATCATCAATAAAGCATTTCACTTTTAATATTTATTTTATTTATTAATTATTTTTTTAAACTTTCGTTTAGTGCGCTAAGCGCTTCTTTGATGCTATTGCCCACATCCATTATAGAGTCCTGTACACTCCGCATCATTTCTAGTGATTCTTTATGGCTTTCCACTATTGCCATTTCAAAAGCGGACATTGATGAGTTGCTGCAGGTTTTCCGTCGCTTAGCTGGACGTTGGCTGGGCCCTGGCGATGCGCGCTCAACGGACGAACGGTCTGCTGATGAGCGCTCCATCTCCATAGATGAGCTTGGCATCGACTCATCAAGAATAAGCCAAGGCACCTCCTCCTCAGGCGCATCAATGGGATCTAAACAAGTTGAACTTAATAAATGAGTCTGATTTTAAACTTAAAGTCTCCTACCAGTAGATTCGTGCACCGTTCCCTCAATGTGAATGGTTTTGGCCTGGTGAAGAATCTTGTGCACTTTTTCAAAATGCTCCCACTTAGATGGGGCACCGCCAGACACGCCCTGTGCTTTCAACTCTTGTCTACAAAAAAAAAATAGCATTATTGAACTATATATATGTGATTATTAAAATGCATATCTTACTTATATTTTTTCGTCAAATTTTCTATTTTGTACCGGACTGACGAACATTCGGCACTTTCCAATCCGGCCTCCTTTAAAGACTCCGCCATCCTCGAATATATATGCGAGTTCCGCTGCAACCCCCTCAACCCTATATAATTCTCCTCCCACAGCTCAAACAGCAGTGTAGTGTGTTGGGGCTCCCAATTTACATATTTTTTTCGTGAATCCATCTAAAAATCTAATTGTTTTAAATAATTTTTAAAATAAATATAAATTTTGCGCTTACCTTTGCTCAATTACTCAGCTGTTTTGGCTATTTTAACACTATGTTAACATATTAACAGCGTTATTTCAGCGATAGTCATCGAAAAGTACGATAGTCGATGCCCAGTTATTCTCAGTTAATATTTACTGACAGTTTACTGCAGTAAATTTCCTTATGGAGAAATACACGCAAACTGAAGCTCAGTTACTCAAAATGGTAATAACTGAGAATAACTGAGCAGTGTAAACACGCTATTAGTCACAAGCAGTAGCTTAGTGTTGAACAATGAAAATGTTCAATAAAAGCTGTGCTGTTGTTGCTGATGGAATCAATGTTCAGCAATTGTTTACGAGCCTTAAAAGTGAAACAAGATGTCGGCAACCAAAAGTAGATTCGAAAATTTTAATAGGGATTCGGAGAAAATTGCTTTAATAAAAGCTATGGAACGTCGGCCAGTCTTGTGGGGCGTTACGAGCAAGTTGCACTTCAATAACGTAATCGTTAAATGCGCGTGGGAGAAAATTGGAAATTGTCGGGCAAGAGCTGGCATATACATTTTTTGGAAAATTTTAACAAAGTTTACCTAATTTAGGCTACAATAGAGCCATAATTATTGTTTTGGCAGTCAATGCTGCGCAAGAAGTATTGAATAAAAATATATTAATTAATTAATAAGATACAATTTAAATAACATATAAACATGATTGTACTGCCACTGATCTATTATAGGGTATAGATCAGTAAGGTGAATTTGCTTTGAGTCTTTTGAGTGGATTCAGTTATGATTAGCATAATCTTTGGTAATCTCAGCTCTGCGCATCATATATGGGTTCACTAAAATGCTTCTTGGTTTTGCAGCCTGCATTTTTTTTAACAACCGCCAGCACCAGGGCGTTAGCTGTACCAATAAGTATATAGTTATTGGTTGTACTCAATCACAAAAGTAGCGCGCTTTGGAAGTGAATCATTATTTTGAATTTAAGTGCACAAAACACAGTTGCACTTGCGATTAATTAAGAGAAAGTTATCAACCAACCGCCACAATATGTACATTTTTTAACACTTCTCGTTAAGGTCCGTAAAACTCCGGCCTTAATTTGGCATTTGTTTATGCTTGCAACAAAGTGCTACAAGTTATTCTAATTATATATATGTATATATGTACACTACAGTATATGAATACAAAACACTTATACTTTAGTGTTAGTTAATTAAATTATAAACAACTTATTTTTTTAGTTATGAATGCCCTTACTTACTGCCATAATATGAATAAACATATAAAATAGAAAAAACTATATAGTATCTCACGTTTATCTATTAAATTGCACAAAGTTCATATAAAGTCTATACCACCCTTTCTTGTTGAGCAACAGCAAGCGGGTTGAAGCAAAAGTCTAAATTGCCGATTTTAAATTTTGTGACAACAAGAGAACTGAACTGCGGCAAAAATTAATTATGCCTTGCGCTTCGCACACTTTGCAGTCACAACAAAAAGCTAAACAATTATGGCTGACTTCGCACCAGCTGACATTGTAGCGAGTGTAGTAGGTAAACAAGTGATAAGAAATAGTGGCTTTTTGCTGTTTTCCCAGTTGTCCGCTTGCATCACGCAGAATGTAAGCTAACATAACATACCATCTCTGTTTTCCCGTCTTGTTACATTATTCGTCTATGCTTAAGACATGTCTTGTTACATTATTCATCTATGTACGATTGCAGCAAATGTTAAAGTTTCTGGGTGCCCACTGCGTGTTTAAAGGTGCGTGTATTGTGTGTTCAATAATTTAGTCGCTATATATTAAATATCTTAATAATGGCACCGCCAAGATTGAATCAGACTGTGGGTCAACGCAACAAAACTAGAAACGTGCTGCATACTCTAAACGATAAATATGTCAACTGGAACAACATTAAATATCTTGCATTTGAGCCGGCTGCGTTGCCCATAGAGTCCGTCCTCATTGTTTTAGCGGAGGCGCTTATCAAAGTGATTGTTATTCGCCATGTGCCTTACACGGAGATTGATTGGGTGGCATACATGCAGGTTAAACCCTCTAAGCGCTAATGAACTATACATACATTTGACAACAAATGTTTCCATTTGCAGGAATGCGAAGGCTTTTTAAATGGCACTACAAAACAACAAGAGAAACAAAGTGCGGCAACAATTAATTGTGTCTTGCACTTCGCACACTTTGCAGTCACAACAAAGAGCTAAACAATGATGGCCGACTTCGTACCAGCTGACATTCTAGCGAGTGAAATAGGTAAACAGTTATAAGAAATACTGGCTTTTCGCCGTTTCCCTAGTTGTATGCTTGCATCACGCAGAATGTAAACTAACATAACATACCATCTCTGTTTTCCCGTATAATTACATTATTCGTCTATGATATGTATGATGTTAATATTATTATTATTAAAAAAAAATATCACTATATCATACATATGTATGCAAATCAAATTAAAGTTAAATGGAATGACACTAATCATAATTATTCAGATGCATTCTAAGCTTATTTAAATTGATTCAGCAGACAATCAGATGGCAGCTAAAAATGTTTTTATAAAAGCTTGTTAGATCTGCGATCTTACTATTTCAGTAGTTGAAATTGTCAAATAATAATATTTGGGCAGGTCAAAGAATGAAAATACAATTGCCACCCATACATTTGAACATGCTTCATATTGTACATGCATACATACATACATACATGTAAATGCAGGGCGCAAAAAAAGACAAAATTTGTGTATCAAAAATCTCGACAAAGCACACACTGGGTAATTTGACCACTTTTTGTGGCATTCATTTATAACCCGTGAAAAGAGCAAGATATTCTGATTAGGTGATGAAATGATCCATAGTGCAGCAGGCCCAGCAAGAATGAAACAAACGCTTTCTTGCTTTCCGCTGGCCCTCCTTTAATACAAAGAGAGCAGAACGCAAAGCAGAACTGAAACAAACCAAGCAACGTGCTGGCTTGCCGTAGCTAAGGCGGACACAGTGTTTTTTGTCCCAATGTTCACTTAAAGTCATAAACATATCAACTATATAATTTTAATATATAGATAACTTGTATTAAGTAAATAAATATAAAATATTTTTATTCAAGTGTTGGTTTAGTAGTATTATAAACAGCTTGTTTTATTAGTTATGAATACCCTTCATTATTGCCAAAATATATGTAAATAAATATATAAAATAGAGATTGTTGTAAAGTATCTCACGCTTAGCATCACAATTGCGCAAAGGTCGTATTAAGTCTATACTACCCTTCTATGTTGCGCAGCAGGAAGTACATTCAAGCAAAAGTCTAAAATTGAAAAACTCAAGTTCTTTGGCAAATCAAGAGAAACGAAGTACGGCAACATAAAATTTTCGGCACTCTCTTCGCACACTTGGCGATCAAAACAAAAGCCTACATAATGATGACCGACTATGATTCTTTGCTACTTCCCTATGCACCAGCTGATTTTCAAATATCTGGCAAAATAAGTTGGCAAGGCAGGGAGCAAAATTATTTGTATACTCAAACGAGTATAATTCTGAACGTTTTCTGTTAAAGTGGCGGGATCTGTATTCCTCTCTGTTAAGTATATACTCATTGGCCTTAAGAGCTGGAATGTTATGTTGATTAAGACCCCTTTTACACGATGAAGTTTTTATACTCGATACCGAAGGTAAAGAGTATATTGGGTTTGTGCAATGTCCGTCATGGTGTCTGTCCGTGTGTCCGTCTGTATGAACGCAACTTTTTTCCACACCTTTCAAGCTAGAGACTTGAAACTTTCCAATTCTCTTTATCTATGGGATAGTAAATCAAAGTGTCAAGATGGGGGTTCTACGATAACTGGGGGGCTCGCAAATCGATAAATTCGATAACTCAAAACCGATAAATCCACATATTTCGCACATCCTGACAGCTAGAACTACCAAATTTGGTGAGAAGATAGCTACTAGCAACCCCGAAAAAACTGCATCAAAAATTTTGGAGCCCCGCCTACCCATTCCGCCCCCAGCCCCCCCGCATTTTAAAGTCAAAAAAGCCTATATCTCCCACAGTTTTTGAGCTATAGCCACCAAATTTAGTGCCAAGATAGGTGATGATGACCCCCCAAAAACTGCATCCAAAGTTTGGATGCCACGCCCACCAATACCGCACTAGCCACCCCCATCTGCCCCAACGCTTCGTCAAAAACGGGAATGCGTGTATCTTCCAGAGTAGTGGAGCTAGAGCCACCAAATTTGGTAGGAAGATAGCTGGCAACAACCCCAAAAGAATTGCATCAAAGTTTTGGAGCCACGCCCACCCATTCCGCCCCCAGCCCCCCCGCATTTTGAAATCAGAAAAGCCTATATCTCCCACAGTTTTTTAGCTAGAGTCACCAAATTTGGTGCCAAGATAGGTGATGATGACCCCCCAAAAACTGCATCAAAAGTTTGGATGCCACGCCTACCAATACCGCCCTAGCCACCCCCATCTGCCCCAACGCTTCGTCAAAAACGGGAATGCGTGTATCTTCCAGAGTAGTGGAGCTAGAGCCACCAAATTTGGTAGAAAGATAGCTGGCAACAACCCCAAAAGAATTGCATCAAAGTTTTGGAGCCTTGCCCAACCATTCCGCCCCCTTTCCCCACCTTATAAAAACTTTGAGCTAGAGTTACCAAATTTGGTATGAAGGTAGCATTTGACATTCCACAAGGATCTGCAGGAAAAATTTTGATGCCACGCCCAACCATACCGCCCCCAGCCCCCCTTTCCCCATTTTATACAAACTTCGAGCTAGAGTCACCAAATTTGGTATGAAGATAGCAATTGACATCCCACATGGATCGGCAGCAAAAATTTGAATGCCACGCCCACCCATACCGCCCCCAAGCCCCATAGCCCCCCTCTCACCACCTTTTACATGCTTCGAGCTAGAGTCGCCAAATTTGGTAGGAAGATAGCTGACAACGACCCCCAACAATCTGCATCAAAGTTTTGGAGCCACGCCCACCCGTTCCGCCCCCAGCCCACCCGCATTTTTAAGTCAAAAAAGCCTATATCTTTTACAGTTTTTGAGCTAGAGCCACCAAATTTAGTGCCAAGATAGGTGATGATGACCCCCCAAAAACTGCATCAAAAGTTTGGATGCCACGCCTACCAATACCGCCCTAGCCACCTCCAGCTGCCCCAACGCTTCGTCAAAAACGAGAATGCGTGTATCTTCCATATTTGTGGAGCTAGAGCCACCACACTTGGCAGCAAGATAGCTTGCAACGACCCCCAAAAAACTGCATCAAAGTTTTGGAGCCACGCGCACCCCTTCCACCCCCTTTCCCCACCTTTTACAGTCTTTGAGTCAAGAGTCACCAAATTTTGTATGAAGGTAGCAATTGACATTCCACATAGATCTGCAGCAAAAATTTGAATGCCACTCCCACCCATACCGCCCCCAGCCCCCCTTTCCCCACTTTTTACAAACTTTGAGCTAGAGTCACCAAATTTGGAAGGAAGGTAGCAATTGACATTCCACATAGATCTGCATCAAAACTTTGGATGCCACGCCCACCCATACCGCCCCCAGCTCCCCTTTCCCCACATTTAACAATTTTCGAGCTAGAGTCACCAAATTTGGTATGAAGATAGCAATTGACATTCCACAAAGATCTGCATCAAAAATTTGGATGCCACGCCCAGCCATACTGCCCCCAGCCCCCTTTTTTATTGGTGCAACATTTGTTGCGAGGATTGGGGAAAACCCAGAAAAACCCAATCAGACCAGAGTTAGATTAGTAGTTAGTGGTTACGTTTAGATAAATCAAAAATGATCGATCTTTATACTCGATAACGAAGGTAAAGAGTATATTGAGTTTGTGCAATGTCCGTCATGGTGTCTGTCCGTCTGTATGAACGCAACTTTTTTTCACACCCCTCAAGCTAGAGACTTGAAACTTTCCAATTAAGCTCACTTGTTGAGAACCAGCACGCCGCCATGCCGGTCAACGCCTCGCTCATTGCCCTGGGTATAAGATCTAATTCTATGTCATAAGTCCTCGCTCGTTCTTCTAAGGACTCTATGAACACAAGCGGGTCGGTATACCCATCGAACCTGATTCCCCAATTCCTAATTTGTTCTGGGACGACCACGAAATGCTTATAGTTTTCGGATCCCCGGTAACCGATGCCCACATCTGGTTTGTAGTCCACCTGCCCACCTGGGTACTATTTACAGGCGAGTTCGTGAGTGGCACTACGTGTAACCCAGGGGAGATTGCTATTTTAGCATCCTGCTCTTTTTGCGGCAACTGCTGCGCCCGACCGAACGGTGGAAATAGTCCCCCCAGTGACTCCGATATCGTCAGCAGGTCGGATTCCGATTTCTGCCGCTGTTGCAACAGCCCGGCGGAAATGCTATTCGCAGCGGGTAATTCGCAGGTTTTCGTGAACTGGGACTCCCATTCTAGCAAACGGGTCCGAGTCTCCAAGTCATGAAAGCCCTCTTTATTAAACGTACATACCCGTTTCCGAAGTTCTTCTACCTTTCCCATTTTTCTAGGCCGAGTTCCTGTGCAATCTTCTCAAGTTCCTCCTTGCGGCAGTGGTACACCCATCTTACGCACACTATTCGGTTGCCACTGTCTCCCGGTGACGCATTGCTGGGCTCGCTTATTGTTTGGTTAAAATCTTCCTGGTCGTTTTGTATAACAAGTATATAGCGTCGAGTTTTAATTTTATTTCACTTTATTACGAATTTCTGATTTCAATTTTGTCCTTCCTTTTTTTTTTTTTTTTTTTTTTTGTTATTATCGCCGTATTATATTTAGAGAGTTGAATCTTTTGTCAAATTTTGTTTAATTATTTAAAAAAAAATATATCTTTCAGAATTATTTATCATTTTTCAAAAATTATTTATTATTTTCCCAAAATTATTTATTATTTTCCCAAAAATTGTTTTTTTTTTCCAAAAATTATTTATTATTTTGTTTCCAAAAATTGTTTAATATTATTTCACAAAATCGTTTACTTTGTTTTTTTTATTATTATTTTTTTTTTATAACATTTGAATTTGACTTTCACTTAGTAAAACTAGCTATACATCACTCGATCGATTTTCAATTTTATTGTCCGCTTTGCCACCAAGCCACCACCAATTTCGTTTTTTGGTTAAGCGGCGTGTGCTGTACTTTTTATTGCTTAGCGGCTGCGTCGACGGCCACCTTGCGGCGATTCCCGTTCTTTCGATCGGTTTGTCCGTTTCCACCGTCACTTTCGTCGCGCCATAAATGATTCCAATCGCACGTTTGCTTTTCGCGATCCCGTTTGCTTAATCGGTGCACCCGCCTTAACCGTCACTTTCGCTACCGACTCGACTTGCAGGTGTTCAATTCCCGTTCTTACAATTGGTGTGTACGCTTCCACCGTCACTTTCGTTGTGCCGCGACAATTGCACAACAAAAAAAAAAAGGCCTAGACTCAATCCGTTCCCCCCCCCCCCCCCCTTTTGTGCACGCGCGATAAAACAGGGTATGACCGGGTATACTCGTTCCACGAACACTTGTTAGTAATGCTTTTTTTGGGATTTTTAACTCCAAACTGCAGTACTCCTCTTACGCGTTTACGTCCCTTCCACGTTACAAGAAATATTTAAATTTGCTGAAACGTATTCGCGAGTTGGAGGCAAGCTAGTCCACCGCTATACAGGGGTCAAAATTCCGCGACGGCTGGCGATCAGGGAGGTGTACGGGACAAACCGCAGCACAAGTACCACCGATAGCACAGGTTACGTTTCCTCGCAAGTCGAGGTCGCGCGGATGCCAAAGCTCCGTTACCGAACCGACTGAGTGGTTTGGAAAGCGTACGGGACGAGCCACAGTACGCGTGCCGCTGATCACTTAGATTGTAACCACACAATTCGGGACGCACCTAGCAACGTACCGACCGCGTGTGCACATGTATACACGTATATAACCACGCGCGTATGCGAATATCGTTTAGTGCCTCTCGGGACGAAATGAAGACACAAGGATTTGGAATAATTCTAACTTTTATTTCATAGCTCACGTTGCTTAGTTCCGCTTAGATCTCTAATAAGCTTCCAAGGGGGAATCTAGTCCACGCCAATCTCAAACTCTATTCTCTAAAAGTCTCCGACACTGTACTTGTCTTTGCTTATCATACTCTTCTCTTGGGCCACCCGCGGTCACGTCCGTTCACATTAACTTGTGCTTCTCGACTCTCCCGTCGCCTAGCGCTCGGCCTGAGCGTGCCCTTTTTCGCCTTTGTGGGTCGCGACATCTAGATCGTGGGTCGCGACATTTGGATCGTGTGAGTGCGCACACGAAACGCGCTCTTCTTGCGCTGCTCTCTTAAGTTATCTTATGCTATGCTTATTCTGTGCTCTTCGCCGTACCATACTTATGTTAAACTTAAGGTCTGTTAACGTTGACATTGCATTTATTCCACTTATATTCACTTTATAGTATTAAGCATTTGTCTTAATATCTTAATGATTGAAATAATAATATTAAAAGCGTGTAATGATACCAAATAATAATACTGCTGTTTCCATAAATGTATTGTGAGGAGGCCGGCATTTGGCCTACCTCACACATAATTTTTATTTATTTTTATTTATAAAATATTTAATTATCTAATATCACTACCCATTCTCTATTTTTTACTGGAAAATAAATATTATTAGTAAAAACGATAAGACGCCACCAGACGCAAATATTGCAAAATCAAAATAAACGCTGTGTTCTCAAATGCATACATACATACAGTTTGTCAAGAAACACTTTACACACTGCAAAAAAACCGATTAATTCGGCTTTGAACGCAAAAAACAAAGGCTTTAACTAATATTTTTAAAATTTCTTTGATGGTAAATTAATCTACAATGAATTCTAAATTAACTAGTCGAAACCCCGTAACAAAACAATCAATAATTAACAAGCAAATAGATAAAATGCATGTTTACACACTTTTGGCACTGTCAAGAAACTGTTTACACAAAGTAATCCATTGTATGGTTTTATTTATTTTATAACGCAAAATTAACATAATGAATACATTTAATATTTTGTGTGACCCCCCTTAGCATTAATAACATATTGAAGTCGTTTTTTCATAGAATTGACCAACTTAGGTAGGTCATATTCAAGTTGAATTTTGTGCCACTCTTCCAGAATAGCACGTTTTAGTGCGGTGCGGTTTTTGGGCTCCCTTTTGCCAACTTTTTTCTTAAGGTGTGCCCACAAATTTTCTATGGGGTTAAGGTCTGGGCTTTGGGGTGGAGTTTCAATGACCTTGCCGCAGTTATATAACAGCCAAGTCCGCACATTAAGCTCCTTATGCTTGGGGTCGTTATCTTGGTAAAAATGAAATTTAGGCTTGTTGTTCTCAATAAACCCAAATTTTTCCGCACTTGCTCTTAAATTTGTCTTTAAAATTTGGAGATATTGCGCAGCATTCATTGTGTTTTCAATAAACGCCAGCTCTCCGACTCCGCTGCTGGATATGCACCCCCACACCATGACTGAAAGCTTACCAAATTTTACAGTGGGAATGACATTTTTGTTATCTAGCGCAGTTAATGGCTTGCGCCACACTCTGTTAGGGCCATTGTTGTAAAACATCATTATTTTTGATTCGTCACAAAATATGACATTTTTCCAATAATCTGCCGGCTGATTAATCATTCGCACTGCAAATGTAAGGCGCTTTTCAATGTTTACTTTTGAAAGTAGCGGCTTCTTCCTTGCAACTCTCGAACTAAACTTATGGCGTAAAATGGTTTGGCGCACTGTTTCATGTGAGACATCTAAGTCACATTGCTCTTTAAGATCGTTGACAAGAGATCGCAAGGATATTTGCGGATTTTGAATTAGTTTTCTTATTATTTTGCGGTCTTCGCGTTGGCTTATTTTTTTTTTTCGGCCACCTCCAATCTTCACCTCAAGCCTGCCTTCGTTTTTGGCGCGACTAAGAACATTGTAAATTGTTTTCCGAGATACAGAAAACATTTTAACTAACTCCGCAACAGATTTGCCCAACTGGTGATTGTAAAAAATCAATTGGTTAACCTCAAAGCTCAATCTTTTGCCTGGCATTTTAATTATTTAATAAAATCAAATTTGTACTGCTCAATCGCCCAAATTTCACAACCAAATGTAAAGGTTGTGCAGATTTAGCATTGCAGTATGTGTCGAAAAAGCAACGATAACGGTAAAGTTCCGTTATTCTTAGAAATGAGAGCAAAAGAGAATCGAAAAAGAATATGTGTAAACAGTTTCTTGACAGTGCCAAAAGTGTGTAAACATGCATTTTATCTATTTGCTTGTTAATTATTGATTGTTTTGTTACGGGGTTTCGACTAGTTAATTTAGAATTCATTGTAGATTAATTTACCATCAAAGAAATTTTAAAAATATTAGTTAAAGCCTTTGTTTTTTGCGTTCAAAGCCGAATTAATCGGTTTTTTTGCAGTGTGTAAAGTGTTTCTTGACGAACTGTACATACTATGAGAAGTGTTTTTATGCATGCATATCACCGCTCTAGCACTTTAAAGCAAAATTTACAAGCATCTATCAATAATGAAAACAAAGCAATGGTAAAAACAAATCAGAAATGGCGGGACGACGCATAGCAGCCAAAATCCAAACAAACGCAGCTCATAATTGTTTAAAGGGAAAGCAGTTTTTCGTTAAGGCTGCGTTTATGGTCAAGCGATATCGCGTCGCGCAATGCGACGAGAATCGCTCAATCGCTCCAGCGATTTTTACCAGCGATATCGCTAGCGATGAAGTGTTTATGGTTAAGCGATTTCACAAGCGACCAAATATTTAAGTTCTGATTTTAATAGAGATTTAGTTGTGTTTTGTTTATAAACGAGGAAGGAACATGCGGGCAAAACAGCGTAAAATGTTGCTATTGGAGAGCAGTTATTTACTGCGGAAGAACTACTTAAACAGTGGGAACTTAAAAAAATACCAAGTGCATCCTATTTTGGAAAACGGGAATGTAAAGGAGAGTTCCACCATTTGCATTCCAAGCTGCTGCAGTATCCCGAAAAATTTAAGGAATACTACAGAATGAGTAGAGAAACATTTGGATACATTTTAAATGAAATATCTCCTCACATCCAAAAACAAACTACAAATTTTAAAACCCCAATTGATTCAGCAGAAAGATTGTCATTAACGCTAAGGTAAGTGTGATGAACATGTTTTTATTACAAAATTCGTTGAAAATTACATTTGACGAAATATCAAGGTCATGCTCTTGGTATTCCTGTTCTGGAATAAATGTAAATGCATTCGATACCTGTATTGTATTTGATGGGCTGTTGCTCACTGAAGGAACGAATGAAAGAACGCTTGAGGTTCTTGATTGCGCCGGTTGATTAGCAAACATAACATCATAGAGCACTTCCTGCATTTTTATACGAAATTGTAACTTTTTTTCGTCGTTCATTTTTTTCATATATTTTTTGAAGCTCATCAAGAAGTGATAATCATCATCTTCCTCCAAACTTTCTCGTTCAAGAAGCTGTAGCTTCTTTCTTTCGAGCTCCAAAAATGCATTCTCGTCATTCTTTTTGCGCTTAAATCTGTGAGGGTATGTTCTGGTGTTACAGGTTCTGCATCCTCTCGAAATTGTACATCTTCCGTGCTTTCAAGTGCGAGATTTCCGGACATGGGACGCGGTTCCATTACACACTTGATGAAGCTCATGTCATTAAAATGTGCCCATTTAGAAGGCTGCGATGCAGCGCTTCCTGAAGGCAATGTTTCCTTACGTAACTCTCTACGATACGTGTCTAAGATTTTTCCATTTTTTCTGACCGGAACCGGCTGTAATAAAGAATATAATTACAAAATACATTTTTTTTATTTCAGGTTTCTAGCAACGGGAAATTCATTTAGATCTCTGGCATTTTCCTATCGTATTGGAGTTGCCACAGTAGCCAAAATAGTTCGCGAAGTGTGTGCTGCTATTTGGCAATCTTTTGTTTCCAAACATTTAAATCGCAAATCAAAGGATGATTTACTGAAAATAGCAGAGGAATTTTACATAAAATGGGGATTTCCAAATTGCATTGGAAGTATCGATGGCAAGCATATTCGTTGCAAATGTCCACCTCACTCTGGCAGCATGTTTTTCAACTACAAGCATTACTTTTCTATCGTTCTACAAGGTGTTGCTTCTGCTGATTATAAGTTTGTTGCAATCGAAGTTGGAGCATATGGCAAACAAAGTGACGGAGGCATTTTCGAGTGTTCAACTTTACGCAACCTTATAGAATCAGGAGAATATGAAATTCCCGAACAGCGTAATCTGCCCAATGCGGATATTTCTGCACCATTTGTGATGCTTGGGGATGAAGCCTATCCACTGAAAAACTATTTAATAAGGCCATACTCAAAATCAAATTTGGACCCTGAGTGTGAATTGTTTAATACGATGTTATCCAAATCAAGGAAAACAATCGAATGTGCTTTTGGTTTGATAACAAACAAATGGCGTTTATTAACCAAATCAATTGAAACCGACATTGACGTAGCCGAATTGATTGTTAAAACCATTTGTTTGTTACATAATATTATAATTGATAAAGAAGGGCTATGCATGCGCACACTCACAGAAGTTGAAGGAAATACACTCCGTTGAATAAACACTCAGAGGCAACATAATAGAAGCTCTGAAGCATCTACTACCATACGAGATAAATTCAAAGAATATTTTGTCTTACATAACAAAAGAATTAACTAAGAGTTTTATGTTTAACAAAAACAATAAAAAAAATATATGACTTACCTTCTAAATTGCATTCTTTTTCAAGATCTTCCCAGGCTTTCCGTATTATATTTCTGTTGTGGTAGTCAGCAGTACGGAGATCCCATATACAAGTTTTTTCCCTTATAGCTTGAATAAATTTTTCCATTCTTTATTTATACAACCGAACACTACAAAAATTTGTCTTAAACTGAATTTTTCATACAAATATCAAAACATACGTACTGCATGCAAAACCGTTATAACTGTAATTGCTTCATATAAAGAATCAGTTGTTGTTGTTTTTATACCCTTCACAGGGTATATTGACTTTGTCATGAATCTGTAACGCCTTAAAGGAATGATGGGAGACCCCATAAACTATATATCAAAATGATCAGGACGAGCTCAGGAATTGATTTCCGTCTGTCCGTCCGTCTGTCCGTCTGTCTGTCTGTTTCAACACGATTTCCGGCCAAACTGCTAAACCGATCTTGATGAAACTTTCACAGACTGCTTAGATCATGTCGGGTTTGTTCACTATGAAATTTCATCCCGATCGGAGCATTCTACGATATAGCCACCATATAAATTTACCATATCAACACGATTTCCGGCCAAACTGCTGAACCGATCTTGATGAAACTTTCACAGATTGCTTAGATCAAGTCGGGTTTGTTCACTATGAAATTTCATCCCGATCGGAGCATTCTACGATATAGCCACCATATAAATTTACCATATCAACACGGTTTCCGGCCAAACTGCTGAACCGATCTTGATGAAACTTTCACAGATTGCTTAGATCATGTCGGGTTTGTTCACTATGAAATTTCATCCCGATCGGAGCATTCTACGATATAGCCACCACATAAATTTACCATATCAACACGATTTCCGGCCAAACTGCTGAAACGATCTTGATGAAACTTTCACAGATTGCTTAGATCATGTCGGGTTTGTTCACTATGAAATTTCATCCCGATCGGAGCATTCTACGATATAGCCACCATATAAATTTACCATATCAACACGATTTCCGGCCAAACTGCTTAACCGATCTTGATGAAACTTTCACAGATTGCTTAGATCATGTCGGCTTTGTTCACTATGAAATTTCATCCCGATCGGAGCATTCTACGATATAGCCACCATATAAATACAAAAAAATCTATTAAAAAAACAAAATTGGACTAAAAAACTAAAATACCAAAATTACTACACGGGGATTCGAACCCGCACCTACCGGATGAGAGTCTGGCATACTTACCACTAGACTATATAAGAGTTTAACAGAATAGCTGAATATCTATTCTTAAAATTAACATAGTTAATTCGATACACCGAATATTAATAATTTAATGCCTTATAGTCTTTCGAGATTTTCACGCAATAAAAAAATAAATATACAAATTAATCCACGTGTGAAGGGTATCATAGTCTTGGCATAGCCAAAATTAACTATGCGGCACTATGTTTCATATAAATATCAAAACATACGTACAGCATGCAAAACCGTTATAACTGTAATTGCTTCATATGAAGAAGCAGTTGTTGTTGTTTTGCTTGCCCAATCGCTCCAATCGCTTGAAAAAATCAAACATTTTTGGTTGCAAATTCTCGTCGCTCTCGTCGCTTCAATCGCTCTTTGTCGCGCGACATGAAATCGCTTGACCATAAACACTCTCATAAGGATCAATGTATTTAGTCGCTAGTAGCGATTCTCGTCGCATCACGCGACGCGAAATCGCTTGACCATAAACGCAGCCTAAGTCAGACGAGCTGGTTTTCATGCATATAACTTAACAGGGCTGTAAACTGAGTTCAGCTAATTTCCGATCTAGTTAGGTTTATGCAGTGCAGTGCTAGCTAGCTAGTTGCCTAGGCAACTAAGTCAATTCTTCTATGCATGTAAGTTTGGGTGTATGCATGTGCGTGTGCCATTCGAGAATAGGCAAAACGCAACAACAACTCTAATATTATGAATTTCGGCAAACCCTAAACAGCCAATATTTAGATTAAATTTGGTGCATATTTTTGTATTATTTGCCTACAAAAACCTAAGATAAATAAGAAAAACAATACTTCCAAGGCAGTAAAATATCATTTTTGGCTCTGGTTGAGCATTTGCAGGAGCAGGGGAACAGGAAAATAAACCAGCGTTTAGTAAAATAGGCAGACAAATATCAGTTTTGCATTGCTGGTCATTCATACTCTTTCTTGTTTTTAGCTCTATGACACTTTCCAACAATTTTGCCATCGCATCTATCACACATCGAAAGTGTATTGAATAGTGTATTTGTCGAAGAAACGTAAAAAGAAAAACTAACAAAAATCTGAACGAGCAGGCCCAGCATAGGCATACTAACACATTTTTACCGTTCTTGTTTTCCGCTGGCCCGCCGCCTCTCCTTTAATGCACAGGTCGCTGAACGCAAAGCGGAGCTGAAACAAAACAAGCAACGTGCTGGCTTGTCGTAGATGAGATGCCCAAATAGAACAAAGTAAAAATACCCCTTGTCACAGTATTCAGTTATCGTAAACAAAAACCTGAATGTATAATTTTAATATAGTAATAATTTATTTTAAGTATGCAAAGACAAAATACGTGTGATTGTTAGTTAATTTATTTATATAAAACTTGTCTTATAAGTTGTGAAAGTCCAAACTTACTGTCATACTATAAATAAACATATAAAACAGACATTTTATTTAAGTATCTTATGTTTTGCTCTACAACTGCACAAAGTTTATATGAAGTCTATACCACCCTTTCTTGTTGAGCAACAGCAAGCCGGTTGAAGCAAAAGTCTAAACTGCCGATTTCAAATTTTGTGACAACAACAAGAGAACTGAAGTGCGGCAACAATCAATTATGACTTGCGCTTCGCACACTTAGCAGTCACAACAAAAAGCTAAACAATGATGGCCGACTATGCACCAGCTGGCATTTTTGCGAGGAAAGTGTGGAATTAAGTAATAAAAAATACTGGCTATTCGCTGTTTCCCCAGTTGTCCGCTTCGTGGTTGCGACTCTGTTAATTAACATAACATTCCAGCTCTTAAGACCCGTCTTGTTACATTATTCGTCTATGACATACATACTTAAGTGCTTACAGAAAAGTAATGTGTCTAATTTTCCTTCGCCGGCTGCTGAATGCGCACTAAACAAACAATTGGGGTGTTCAACAGCTCCGTTTCATCGTTTCATGTTTCAAAGTTGAAACGATTAACTCGTAAACGGCATTTTGGGTGTCAATGCGTTTCATGTTTGTGCAGTCAGCTGTTGTTTGTTGACATTTCTTATTGTATTACAATACATCGATAGCAAATATCGAAAAAATATCGTGCTCTTTCCATCTTTACTTTGTTGAAACTTGAAACACTCTTTGTATACATTGGCTGGGGTGTTTCAACGTTTCAAGAAATTTTCTATGTATGTTGTTGTTGCGGGACGTTTCAACTTTGAAACGTGAAACGATGAAACGAGCTGTTGAGCACCCCAAATGCGATTTTACACATCTTAATGCAATTTTTTATTAACACATTCTTAACCACCATAATTGAACACATAAATTAAATAAATAGTGGCCGCCGGCAACTCGCAGCCAAGCGCACATACATATGTATGTTCATGTGTACAAAGTTATGCACATTCACTGCTTTTATTAATGTTTATAATCCGGCTACGGAACACACCCACATAAAGTCACTATTATCCAACAGCAAAACACAACATTAAACATAATATTATTTAAAAACAAGCTTTCAATAAATTACCACCGAATTAATGGCTGCAGCCAAAAGGTAAACAACACAAATAATCGATAGTCGGATACTCAAACTATCGTTTAACACATTCAACACGTATAATAAACTTAACGTTTCCACTACCAGCGTATACTTAGCGTCTGCGTTTCAACCGCATCCAAAGTGGATTTAACATAATTATAGACATCTATATTTTTCTTAATAAAAATACATATAAAAAAGGGGCATAAACAAATAAATAAAAAAATTATTTTATAATTATTATTAAAATACTTTCCTCGTTTTATTTGTCACCTTAAATATATTTGTCATATAAATTAATAAATATATTTAATATAAGTTTATATATTCTTCCAAGTGGCACATTTATTATATAGATTTTATTTCGCTGCTATTACCACTTTCCGGTGTTCCAATATCAGATCAAAGATATAATAAGATTGCAAATTTATAACAAAAAATTTCCTTCTCGCTCCGCTTTCCTTTAATATTGTTGTGGCCCACCTAACGTTAATTTGGCACACAATATTATTCATATAAATTACAAAAATACAAAAAAACTTAAACCAAATCTTCCAGTCTCCCAAGTTGCACGTCGCCATTCCACTTCGTCCAAGGTCACAAGCTTCTGGTCTTCATAAAGAACCACTTCAGCAGAGTGACAAGAAAAAGTTGAATCCTACCGGCAGGGTTAAGAAAGAACTTATTCCTTCGCCTGCTTCGACATCATCGCGGTTTTGCAGCGCACTTCCGAAAAAAGATTTCAAGTCAAAAATTCCGAATCGTAGTCCGATCAAGACAAGGTCCATCGCAAAGAATCCAAAAATGGCCTTAACCAATTTAATTTCCGTCACGGACAAACTCATCCAGTTTGAGTCACCCCCGCATCCGACGAAGATAATATTTTTACCTTCGAAATTCGCCGCGATCGCCTGCAAGTTTTTTGGGAAAAGGTTGAGACAGAGTATGAAGTGTGTTCCAAAGCACTCATACCAGAAGGAGATAGCGGTGCCATTTCTGCCATGGAGACGAAATATGAGCGCTGCTACTCCATTTATGTAAAGTGTCTCTCACGCCTAAAAGGGGCGATAAAGAGTGCATCCGCAGCCGAAAGGGTTAAAATACCCGGTTAACACCGAATCTGGTGCGGCAATCAAAGACCTTCAGGGCACCATACAGCGTTGCCTAAGTGCGCTAGAACATTCCGAAATCGAAACGTCCTCTCCGTTCGCAGATTGCGTCATAGTTTTTCTTTGTTCGTCGAAGCTACCAAAGCTTACGGTTTCCCTATGGGAACAATCATGGTCGAATAAATCCGAAATTCCAGCTTGGAATGATTTAAGAGTGTTCCTTAACGAGCGTTACCGAACGCTTGAAGCTATTAAAGATGTAAAAAGTACTTCCACTTCACAAAGTTCCTCCGCTTCTACTTCTCGAATTCATCAACCCCCTAAGAGGGTAAATTCATTCGAAGCGCAAGTAAATCCGAAGAGCAAGACTTGCGACTTATGTTCCAAGGAAAACCATCCTGTCCGACTGTGCCCTCGTTTTCTACAGATGCCCGTTAATGAGCGGGCATCTTACATCAAGCAAAAAAAACCTCTGCTTGAATTGTTTCGCAAGAGGGCACCAGTTACGAGAGTGTACGAGAGCGCACAATTGTTTTACATGCAAAGGGCGGCACAACACTTTACTACATCGAGGCGACAGTAGTCCGGTCAATTCCAATACAGATTCCAATACAAGTTCCAATGCGAATATACAGTCCACTACGATCCATTCCGCGGCAAATTTTCAAACATATTTTGCCGCTAACGAGCAGAGTGTCCTACTCGGCACGGCGGTCATAAATGTATGCCACCGGGGATCCACTTACAGCGCTCGTGCTTTAATCGATTCAGGCTCGGAGGCTACGTTCATCTCTGAGCGATTGTTTCACTTGATAAAGCTGCCTTTCCATTCGGTGCAAGCTCAAGTTTCCGGGCTTAATCAAACATTTGCAGACCAGGCTCAAAAGTTATGCCACTTTACAATAGGCTCTCCTAAAAAGCCAAGATTACACATCGAAGCATCGGCATTCGTTCTCCCTCATCTGGCGGGTAACTTGCCCTCAATTTCCGTTCCACGAAGCGCCTTAAGAGGCCTCCCAGCTATTGATCTGGCTGATCCTACCTTCTATGAGAGTTCCCAAATTGATTTACTGATCTGCGCGGATATCCTTCCGTCTGTCCTCTTAAGCGGGTCTCAGCCTAACATTTGCGGCTCGCTCCTTGGGCAAGAAACCGTCTTTGGCTGGATTCTTTCCAGCCCACTTTTCAAAAAGGTTCCTAAGTCCGTTTCATCCTTCTCGACCAGGGTTTCGGCCAATGAAGGGATGAAGCTAGATCACCTCATATCCAAATTTTGGGAGGTGGCAGATTTTCCAGCGAAGCTGTTCAAGAAAACCGATTCCGTATGTGAGTCTATATGCGGTGACCCTTCCATTCTGAAATCCGAATGACATCGATTTAGGTCGTTCAAGGTCAAGTGCACTTGCCCAATTCCTGAAAAATGAAAGTCGTTTATCCAGAAACGCCATTCTTAAACAGCAATATAACTCCGTGCTCCAAGAATATCTTGATTTGGGCCACATGAGAGCAATCTCACCCCAAGGCGTCTCCAACAGCCTTAACTTCTATTTGCCTCACCACGCGGTGTTTAAGCCTGACAGTACAACTACCAAGGTGCGAGACGTTTTCAATGTTTCTTGTCCATCTTCAAATGGCAAGAGCCTTAATGATATACTTCATCCAGGGCCCATTCTTCAATTCGATCTCACGATGCAGATCCTCAAGTGGCGATATTTCGGTATGTGTTCAACGCAGACGTAAAGAAAATTTATCGTCAAATCCTACTGGACCCTAGGCACACTCCGTTCCAGCGAATCCTCTTTCGAAAGGCCAACGGCGAGATTGGTGACTTCGAATTCAATACTGTAACTTTCGGAGTAAACTGTGCTCCATATCTGACACTGAGGGTACTTCAGCAGCTCGCGGAGGACGTACGATTGCAGTATCCTCTCGCAAGCAATGTCATATCGGACTGCATTTACGTAGATGATATCCTCTCTGGAACGAACACAAAAAAGGAATCCGTTACGACCATTGCGGAACTGCGAAAAGCCTTGGACAGCGCTGGATTTCCACTAAGAAAATGGACATCGAACGCAAAGGAGGTCCTGCAAGACATCCCCAAAGAGCATCTGCTATATGAAGATTTTCTAGAGATCGATGACTCAAGTGAAGCGAAGACCTTAGGGGAAGTTTTATCCCAAATCTCAAAATTGTTTGACCCAGCCGGTTGGCTGGCCCCCTTCATCATTCGGGCTAAGATTTTTATGCAAGAAATCTGGCACAAGCAACTGGAATGGGATCAACCGCTGCCATTGGATCTTATCAGTAAGTTGCAGGAAAACCTTGAGAGCTATCCTGTTTTAAGGGAAGTCCGCATTCCAAGATGGTTGCAAATCCAGCCAGAAGGGAAGCTGCAGTACCACGGGTTTTGCGATGCGTTGGAACGGGCGCACGGCGCAGCAATTTATGTCCGTTTTTAAACGGCAACCAAAGTCACCTCCCATCTCCTAACTGCCAAAACGAGGGTAGCTCCTGTTAAATCACTGTCGGTTCCTCGCCTAAAGCTTTGCGGGGCCGTCCTATTGGCTGAATCATCTTCAGCCCTTTTCCATAAGTTGCCAGCGGGCGACTTTAAAGTTTTTTATTGGACAGATTCCTCGATTGTGTTGTCCTGGTTGAATAAACCACCCTGCAAGTGGACAGCGTTCGATGCCAACAGAGTGGCAAAAATTGTGCAAGTCAGCGATCCTGCCGAATGGTCGCACGTCCGATCGGAGCACAATCCGGCGGATCTAGCGAGCAGGGGAATCCGGTCGCAAGATATGGTGCATAATTCTCTGTGGTGGCATGGGCCTGAATGGCTACTCCTTCCTCAAAATCAATGGCCCATCTCAACAGTTCCAGATAGTGCTTTAGAACAACGCACTATTAAAAGCAATTTAGCAAAACTGCCTCCAACGTCCGATTTCCTCAGCAGGTTTTCTGAATTCCGCAAAGCGCTTCGAGTTCTCGCCTATATGCAGCGTTTTATTAAGGGATGCCAAAAGCTTTCCAATCCACGTCCCACAGAACTCAGTTCCAGTGAGTTGTCCGAAGCTCAAGAGCTGTTGATCATTCTTCTGCAGCGTAGGGATTACTCATGTGAGCATCAAAGTTTAACGCTAAAGCAGAAAATCCCTGTCTCGAGTCATATCCGCAATCTGAATCCATTTCTGGACAAAAAGGGAATTCTCTGGGCTTGTGGGCACACTAGAGCATCCCAGTCTTTACGCTATGAGGAGAGCCATCCAATCATCATGTCCTATTCGTCAACCTTTGCAAAGTTATTAGTTCGGTTCACCCATCGCATCTCCTTGCATGGGGGAAACCAGCTCACAATGCGTTTTGTCCGTTCCAAGTTCTGGATTCCTAAACTTAAGATTCTTGTCAAGACCGTCATCAACTCCTGCAAGGTCTGTGTCATATATCGAAAAAGGCTCCAGAATCAAATGATGGGAGATCTGCCAATTGAATCCTTTTCAAAACCCTTTACGCATACAGGCGTGGAGTTCGCTGGACCTTTTGATGTTAAAAATAGCACCGGTCGCGCGTGCCTGATCACCAAGGGTTATGTGTGTGTTTTCGTGTGCTCTAGCACCAAAGCAATTCATCTGGAAGCGACATCGGACCTCACTACAGAGAAATTTTTGGCGGCCTTCTCCCGATTCGTAGCACGGCGTGGGTGTCCGCCACAGATGTACTCGGACAACAGTAAAACTTTCGTCGGGGCGGAGAAAACGCTATCGCGCGAAATTATGGAAGCGATAAGGACTGGTGTTTTTTTTTAAAACACACCCATCAAAACCTCTCCTGGCATTTCAACCCACCCTGCGCTCCACATATGGGGGGGGCCTATGGGAAGCTGGGGTGAAGAGTTTCAAAACTCTTTTCTATAAGGCCACATCCACGTTAAAATAAAACTTTGAAGAGCTCTCGACGCTTTTGGCCAAGATTGAAGCCTGTCTCAATTCTAGGCCAATCTCTCCGATGTCCGAAGATCCTACGGAACTCCTGGCCTTAACACCAGTCCATTTCCTAATAGGTGCCCCCCTCGTTTCTGTATTCGAACCAGAAATCCATGAAAAGGTTACTTCTATTCTGAATCGCTGGCAACGTTTAAGGAAGGAGGAATACCTCAAAGAGCTCCATAAGCGAACCAAGTGGCAATCAACTGAACCAAACTTGCGAGTCGGTGATATGGTCGTCGTGAAGGAAGACAACCTGCCGACAAACGAGTAGTGCCTTGGTCGAATAACTCTGGCCGTACCGGGCAGTGACGACAAGGTCCGCGTGGTAGATGTGCTCACGACTCGCGGCACCATCCGTAGGCCAATTACAAAGCTTATCCTACTCCCAATCGAAGATAACATTCTTGAACCATCCGTTTCCCGAGGCTCACAAAATTGACAACTCATCCAATTAAGAACAATTGTCCTGTGCTGTCCAATTTACTCCATGTTATTTGTCAATGCTCAATGTATGAAATTATTTATCCTAACGGTTCTCCTTTTTTTTGGAAAAAAATGCCATCTCACAGATCGACGCACCATGACCGCCCTATCGGCACCAATTCCTTCCGGTGTAGGGTATGCAGAGGAGTGCATGCACTACGAAAGTGCCAGCGCTTCTTACGCCTCACGGCCGAGAAGCGCCTCCGAGCAGTACTCGTTAACAAGTATTGCCCCAACTGCCTGGCGCACCAGCACTCCGGGCAATCTTGCCGCAGCGCGGGCAAATGTAGGGTCTGCGAAAAGGACCACCTCACGCTACTCCATTTTAAAGATATCCGACCATCCAGGAGGCAAGAACGAACAGCTGGTCGTCGATCATCTTCGCCTTGCCAGCAAATTCCAAGCGCGCCTCAGCAAGGTCCCCCCCCCCCCCATTCCATCCAAACGTCGCACAGTGGCGCCCGTAGAACAAGTCAAGTGTCAAAAATCAAAAATTGCATGTGCCTCTAAAAATTATTGAATGAACCTACTTTATAGGAAATGTAACCGGATTTTTTGTTTAGAAGATATAGCTTTTCAAAGTTGTCTGATTTTTTGTGTTACATAAAAATCACAATTTTAAGGTAATTTGGTCGGCTTTGAGATACAATATCTCAAAAACTAAGTTACGGATCGTCATTATTTTTGGTTCTATTGATAGATCTATTTATTAAGAAAAGAATAAAAAAAAATTATACTGTTTGCTTTGCGTTAGGCCAGGCAATTCAATATTTACCAACTATCCACTTTTTCACTATTTCTCAACTTTGATGGAAAATAAAAAAAAATTATATCACATTATATCGGCTATTTTTTTAAATTAATTTCTTTGATTATTCCTCTATTAAATGCAAAAAGTTTCATGTGCCCGTTTTTGCCCCTTTTTTTTTAAATGTAAAAAAAGTGAAAAAAGTCATAGGAAAAAAATGTGTTGCATGCATTTTTGGGCAATTTATGACATATAACCGTGAAAACCCATTTTTGTTGTTTTTGTTACGTTCGTTATTGCGAAGATACTTGACTTTTGTTTTTCATTCTGTAATGCTTACCTGAGATCATTTGTCTAATCCTGGTCCCTAAATTCAGGTGCAGTTAGGTTAGGTTAGGTTAGAGCGGTAGTGGGCAGGTGAGAGACCCTTCCACTCACTTAGGCCAATTGTTGGCCCATTGTGATGCCGCGATGGACTGCGTCCACAACTCCGTCTACCCGAGAACAGGGTGTGTGATACTATTTGAGAGGGCGTGGTTCCAGCCCGAAGCATGAATAAAGGAGAGAATACTCTTGGGGGTGGTGTTCGCTATCTCTGAGAGGTCTGTTAGGAAATAGGAACCGAGAAAGCGATTTCTATTTTTGCAGAGTGCAGGACAGTCGCAGAAAAGATGGGAAACAGTTTCCTCCTCTTCCTCGTCCCGACAGCTTCTGCAGAAATCGTTAGAAGGGGCTAGTAGTCTCGCTGCATGAGATCCCACTAGCCAGTGCCCCGTAACAGCCCTCACTACGGAGGCACAACCTGATCTATTTAGGTGGATTAGGCTTGAAGAGCGCTTTTTACAGCGCGTTGGCCATGTCTGTCTGGCTATATTGCATCTACCGGTGGTGTGTTGCCACCTTTTATTTGCTTCGCGTTCGAAATGCTCGCGAATCTTAAGTTTACAGCTGGCCATGGGCATGCCCAAACCCTCCTTATCCGAGAGGAGGGGCATGGTAGTACCATGTCTTGCCAGCTCATCCGCCCTACAATTGCCCTCGATGCCTTTGTGACCGGGCACCCATATGAGGTAGAGATCGAACTGCTCTGCCATCTCTTGCAGAGATTTGCGGCAGTTTGTGACGGATATCGAGTTCGACGATATCGCGTTGAGCGATTTGATAGCTGCTTGGCTATCAGAAAAGATGCAGATTTTGGCTGCAGAGCGTTCAATTCCTTGTAAGGATTTGAGCGCTTCTTGTATAGCGGTGATTTCTGCCTGGAAAACACTGCAATGGTCAGGTATATTAAAGGAATTATTTATGGACAGTTCTTCGCAGAAGACACCTCCCCCTACCCGGTTGTCTAGCTTTGAACCGTCCGTAAAAATTCTAATTGAGTCTGTCGGCCCTGGTATCCCTTCTCTCCACTCTTCCCTCGATGGGATAATTGAGTGGAAAGAAGTATTTAGAAACTCCTGAGGGCAGCAGTAGTCAGTTGCTGGGGGAAGAAGCGAGTTTCCATTGAGAATACTTGAGTGACCGTGTGTCTGTGCGGTCCACTGGTTTGTTTCCCTCATGCGAAGTGCTGAGAGGGTTGCTACTAGTTTGCCCATCTGGTCGATAGGCAAAAGATTCAGTATATTATCGAGAGCCTCGTTAGGGGTTGTTCTGAGGGCTCCAGTGGCGGTCAGTCCTGCAGCGCGCTGCACCTTGCCTAGCAAGCGAACTGACTTTTTCTTTGAGAGTGTTGGCCACCATACTGATACTCCGTACAGTAGGATTGGCCGAATGATGGCCGTGTACAGCCACAGAGTTATGTGGGGGGCCATGCCCCATTTCAGTCCGATCGACTTTCTGCACGTGTAAAGAGCAACTAGGGCTTTCCTAACACGCTCTTCGGTGTTAAGATTCCAGTCCATTTTGCTGTCTAAAGTGAGCCCTAAGTATTTGGCTGATTTGCTGAAGGTTAGTTCCACCCCGTCAAGGGTGGGCGGCCTAAGATTCGGGATTTTATATTTCCTAGTAAAGAGGACAAGATCAGTCTTCGCTGGGTTCAGTCCAAGTCCGTTTTTCTTTGCCCAAGTGGACAGAGTGCGCAGCACTACGGTCATGCGTTCGCACAGGGTTTGGGGGAATTTTCCCGAGAAAACAATCGCAACATCATCCGCATAGGCAATCACCCTGCAGCCACCTCCCTCAATGGAGCGCAGCAGAGGATTTACTGCCACGTTCCAAAGGAGAGGAGAGAGAACTCCACCTTGAGGGGTGCCTCTGCAGACGGACCTGGAGATTGTCGTGGAACCGAGAGTTGACCTGACGATCCTGCATCTTAGCAGTTGATCGATCAGATGCACAGCACGGTGCCCGACACCCAGATCCGTTAGCGCCTCTGTGATTGCCTCTGGGTTGACGTTGTTGAAAGCACCCTCTATGTCAAGGAAGGCGACTAGAGAATAATCCTTCTGGTGAAGCGATTTTTCCACTGTGGAGATTACAGCATGAAGTGCTGTTTCCGTGGATTTGCCTTTTTGATACGCATGTTGCGCACGGGAGAATTGATGTGTCGGTATCGAATTCCTTAAGTGAAGGCCCAGCACCCTTTCAAAGGTCTTGAGTAGAAAGGATGTTAGGCTTATTGGACGAAAGTCCTTGGGAGTTGTGTGGGAGGCTTTGCCCGCCTTTGGAATGAAGACGACTTTGGATTCAAGCCAGGGCTTTGGGATGAGTCCAGTCGTCCAGACTCCAGTGAAAATTTGTAGGAGCCAGTTTAAGGCAGTCTCACCTGCATGCTGCAGTTGGGCTGGAAAGATGCCGTCTGGCCCTGGGGATTTGATGGGCATGAAGCTGTTGATAGCCCATGAGATTAATTCTTTAGTCAGGAAGTTTGTGGAAGGTCTATCCATATGAACCCCTGTGTTTGTCTGTGGGATTGCTACTGCTGAGCAGCCCGGAAAATGAGTTTCCATCAAGAGTTCTAAGGACTCAGAGCTGGACGAAGTCCATGAGCCATCTGGTTTTTTGAGAAAACCTACCGATGGGGTGGTTTGAGAAAGAACTTTTCTGAGCCTTGCGGCCTCTGTGGTACTTTCGATATTAGAGCAGAATGTCTGCCATGAGGAGCGTTTAGCTTGTCTGAGTGCCTTCTTATAGGAGGCGAGGCTGGTTTTGTAGAGACTCCATGACTGGTCATCTCCGAGAGACCTAGCTTTATTAAAAAGCTTGCGTGATGTCTTACGCAGCTCACCCAGTTGGGGAGACCACCATGGTGGCTTAGTCTTACCTCTGGGTTTGCTACGGGGGCACGACTCGTTTAGGGCGGACTCGCATGCCTCCGTAAGCTTTTTTATAAGTAGGTCTGTGGTTTCAGTAGTGGGGTTTCCCAGTGGGGGGGACTCAGGGACGAGAGTGTTTAAGTGATTTTTGAAAGTGGACCAGTTTGTACGTCTAACATTCTGGTGCCATTTGGGCTTGGGTACGTCGAACGACAAGACTATTTCGATATATCTATGGTCTGAGAAGGAGTGCTCGTCTAGCACTCTCCATCTTGTTAGTTTGCTACAGAGGGAGGTTGAGACTAGCGTAATATCTAGTACTTCTTCCCTGTTCTTTGTAATGAAGGTTGGGTCGTTGCCCGTATTACAAATCATGAGGTTAGTGGACAGAATGTAGTTAAAAAGCAACTCACCCCGTTCATTTGTGTCAGTGCTTCCCCACTGATGATGATGGGCGTTGGCGTCACACCCAATTATGAGGTCGGTGTGCGTGGTTTCGCTGTCGGTCACCAACCCTTGCAGGAGTGGATGTGGGAATGGCCCTTGGTGGTCATGGGCCAAGTATGTTGAGCAAACTCTCACATTCCCAGCCTTCAACTCCAGGCAGACAGCTGTGTTGTCTCCATCGCTGTAGTTAGGGAGCAAAAATATATTTAGGTGTTTTTTTGCTAGAATGCAGGTGCGAATTTTACCTTTATTTTGGGCTACTATTAGCTTATAGTCTTTGGTCCCCAGTCCAGTCACCTTGCCACCACAGACCCAAGGTTCCTGGATGAGGACAACGTCTGCTCCACATTGGCTTATGCGGAGCAGCAGAGCGGCCGCCGCCGCTTTGCAGTGGTGGAGGTTAATCTGAAGAAGTCTTAGTGACATCTTCAGGCCGACACTCCACCACTGTCCTGTTCGCTTCCTCGTCCGTGTCATCCAAGTCAAGGGACTCTTCACTGAAGCTCGCTAGCTTGGCCATGTCATGGGCCAATTCAGAGCCCTCTGAGTGGTAGCCGGCCTCCTTCCCATCTGCCGACTCCATACCAGGGTCTTGACGGGGGGCACCATTGTCTGTGGTACCCACTGCTACAGGCCGGTTGACACAATTGTCTGTAGTGTCAACCGGTTTATCAGGGAGCTCCTCGTCTGCTGCCGAGAGCTTGTTGGTGTCGGTTTTATAGACGCGGATAGCTACGGTTTTGAAGCCGTAGTAAGCCGCGCCATCCGAACCCGCTAGTGCCTCCGCCGATCTCTCGTTGATTATGAGGATCACCTGCCTCGAGTTGCCTTCTGGCTCGTCGACTTTGGCGACCCTCCAATCAGCTGTGTCAAGCGTGGGATTGCTCAGCTGGAAGATTTTCAGGACCTTTTCGGGGTCCTCGGGCTTGGCAGAAACCCATACCCTGGCGCGAGGTCTACTGGGCACATCCTTCCAGTCCACCGCCTCCAGTTTCGCGCCAGGGTAGATCTCTCCCAGCATTGCAACCGCCTTCTTATACAGCCCGGCAGATCGCTCATCCTCACAAGCTATTGCTTTAATGTTGCCCTGATGCCAGCCTGCATCAGAGCAACGGGGGGGGGACCCTGAATTCTGTCATGAGTCGACGAACCTGTCCTGCAGCTCATTTTCGATAATCCCCCACCGATTCCTGGGGATATGACCTCATTGTGGCCCCTGTCAAGGACCCCAATGACAATCTTCTCCCTTGTGGCTTCGGCGAAAGATTTCGTCAACGGCTGCGGACGAGGTGGAGGAGGTCTAATCCGCTTTGCTTGCGGGCCGAATCCTCAACGGACCGCTGGCGTTTCTGCTTGGACTTGGCAGAGGACGCTGGGGGGGCTGGCTTGAAATTCGGGATGATTTTTCTGGCCCACTCCACTAGTCGGACCTCATCCGGTGATGCGGGCTGAGCGGACAGACTTTTTCCGAGAATGTCGGCTGCGCGCCTACGGTCCTGGAAGGACGCTTTGACTCCCTCAGGAGCAACGGATTTTGTGGTGTTGCCCGTTGGCGCTACCGTCCTGGGTGCCGAGTTGGCAACCTTGAAAACCTAAAAAAAGTGAAAAAAGTCATAGGAAAAAAATGTGTTGCATGCATTTTTGGGCAATTTATGACATATAACCGTGAAAACCCATTTTTGTTGTTTTTGTTACGTTCGTTATTGCGAAGATACTTGACTTTTGTTTTTCATTCTGTAATGCTTACCTGAGATCATTTGTCTAATCCTGGTCCCTAAATTCAGGTGCAGTTACAGGATATACAAATAAATTACCAGGCACGCACCGAATACAGAAATTGCGTTGGCGTACAACTAGTCACACATCCCACTCAGGTAGGCACAAATCTTATTCGGACACGTGCTAAGTACCCAAATTGCATAAATTGACCTTATTGACCTGGACTTATACAAACAAAAGGTAAATTTGTTAGGCATGAAAGCTAACTCTTTTCTTGAACCCTTAATCCAAACGGTATATATCAGGTAATAGATTAGACTATATAATGAAAAAAAACTATAATCCTGGATTAGTCTACGACTGAAAGTTGGCGAGACAAGTACTGTTTTACACTTCAAACATGTCGTTGAGAAACCATAAATTATTTGACCTGTTTAGGAAGTCAACCACATTACAAAGTTTCACGGAAGCTGCCTTCGAAGAACTTGATAGTTTATACGGCAATATACAGAGAAGCGAAGATATAAAAAATAAACTCTGCATGATGTATGCCAGTCTAAACTCACGATGGATAAAAACAAACAGTATCAGTCTTTGCCAATTGGAGAGCTCTCTGAAGAAGCACAAGAGTCCCTTAATAAGTTTTATAAAAAATACAGATTGCTAAACACTTTCAAAGCTTCAAGGGTAAGACAAAATGAGGACCTCGTCAACATGTTAGCAGCATCTTCAGATCCACTTATTTCATCACTGAGGCATGTTAAGTCACGAAAAGAATTAGAAAATACTTATAGTTCAGAGATGATTTCTCTTTTAGATATACCATCTTTTACGGATTGTGATGAATATTTTACAAAAAATTAATAAAAAAAAAAAAAAAAAAAAAAATTATTTGTAATTATTTTAATATTAATTTTAGATTATAAAAACCATTAAAACGAAACAATAAAAATCAAAATATTTAAAAAATATTTTTTTTCCTTCCCGTAAAGTTGATTTTTCCACAAATTTCAACTTTGCATACCCATAAATAGGCACAGAAAAATCGTAGAATTCATTTCAAACGCTCATTTTATAGGTTGATTAATTATCTATCATATGCTTTTTAAATTGTTCGATTATCTCATTTGGTTCAAAAGCTATGATTTTTGATATGAAAAAACTCAAATGGCCCCACTGTGCGTCGCTGGCCACACTGATGCAGCATAATGCAGTAAGCGTTCTGCCGACGGGCCTGGTGAAGCTTGAGGTCGGAGCGAAATGTTTCAACAATCGCGCCCTGATCGACCCGTGCAGTCCCACCAGCCGCATCGCCACATCCTTGGCAACGGCTTTCTGGCTATCCGTCACCCGTGTAGGTGTGGAGGGTGTCTGCACGTTGATCCTTCGGTCACTAGTGACGGAGTTCAACCGGGAGATCCTGCTCCACCTCGACCCCAAGCTTGGATGCCGCACCCCATTGCGTACCATCTCCACGGACGCTGACCAGTTTAAAAGCATTGTTCTGTCCGACGGTCGGTGGAACCATCCCTCGACAATTTGCTTGGCGCTCGGAGCTGACGTGTATCCTCACGTCATCCTAAACGGCGTCATACCAAGCGCCAACGGTCTACCTATGGCCCAGAATTTCGTGTTCGGCTGGATTCTCTCCGGGACATAAGCCCAGTGACTTTTATTTGCAATATATTGCAAGGGGTGGACGATGTTTATGACAGAATTCATGGTTCTTCGAATTGTTCGGAAATATGTAATTTGCGCAGAACCATGAATCTTGCCGTTCAACTCCAATTATTTTAGGCTATAACTGTAACTCCTCTCGTTCTCAGTTCATGTTAAGTTAACATAAAAACGTTTAGCTTAAGTTCAAATTACAGCGTGATTTTAATCTATGTACGCTTTTCCTACGCACAAGAAGTGCCCATCCGCACACAATTATATCCTACAAACATAAATACACATACAAGTACTCTACCACAAACTACAATAAAAATCTGCTACAAAACTCCAAACTAAACCACGTTCGCATTTATCTTGGAACCACTCCGCTACAAGCAATATCTTTCTCTCAACCGATTGCACAACTCAAACCATCCCATGCATCCTACAGTTCTGTGTACACGCCAATAGAATGAAAGAGCTGGGCCATTAAAAACAACAAATCAAAATTTTTGTTAAAATATTGAGCCGTGAGCCAATTGACTCTGTAAATAAAATCTTCAATGGGAATGTCATTCGACGCAACTGAAAATTGTATCTTCCAGTATTTTGTATTGCGGCGCTTATCTGATCAGCTACAGACGATGTGATAGTATTACGATAACTTTCGAAGGAATTCGCTATGATCTGCTGTATGCGATCCTCAGATACTACTGAATTTTCCGCAGCAACGTTTCTCGTATTACGACTTAATTGCGAGCTCAGCTGCTGACGCAAAATTGAATTGTTACGATTGCTTGTTCTCGTAACTGATCTACGTGGAACAGCACCTGTTTGATTGCTGACAGCGGTAGAACGAGGTCTACCCCGAGTTCTAATGGAATTGGCTCTAGGACGAGCTATGATATTTTCCAAATTCTGCGATAATGTGAAACGCTGGCTACACATTGGGCATACGTTGTTATTTCTTAACCATTGTGCCAAACATGCTTTTTGAAAACGATGTCCACAACTGGATTCAGTAAATATAGTTTCGGAACTAGTGTCCTTGCAAATGACACATGACACTGCCTCACTGGCACTAGTTGCTAAAGCCACTAAATCTTCAGTACTACGCACTACAGCCATGTTTACTCAATTTAGTCGAAAGAAACAATATGATATAAGCGATAATTTAAATAATAACGATAAATGCGATAGAACAAATTGTTGTAAAATCATTAACTATGTGGGACTTATCCTTACACTTTCACATTCAACAAACTATTTTTTTCTACATCTCTTGTGTGATAAACGGATCTAATATAATAACTGGGTATAAATATCACATTCTTAATAACCGAGGAACAGGCCGCATATGTCCAAAATGAGCAATCATCAATCAATTAAGAAGGATAAAATTAGTTCATATATATATATCCTGGAAAAGAATCGATTTAAATCAAGACTAATAATCCAAAGAATATATATAAAATAGTGATAAGGCTTAACAAAGTTAGGCGAATTTATTTAAAATATCTGTTGGTCTGACTCCGAAAATATTCAAAACGCTAGCAATTCCTAACCAGATAAGAAATATTTTCCTGAAACTACTTTCAAATTTTAGAATCTTAATTGATGTGGTGGAAGAGGATTAAGGAAAGGGGTGTTGGTAACCACGAGTGTATTATATTCAAAATACATCGGGTAAAACGTCATGGGTGCCATTCTAGTTCTTAATAAATGTCAATCGGCATCGTGCATATAGCATTCGAACCACTTCGTGGCTTTTTTAAATTTTTCGGTAAACCACCTCGTGGCAGCACGTTGGGCGCCATATAATTTATTATGTAACGTGCACAAAAGTGATGTCTCGGCAATTCCCTGTCGACTTTACGGTTCCGGCCGTGCTCAGGGCAATTGGGGTGGGGGTCTTGGAAACGCCTTGACATAAGCGTAAAATTCGTAGACAGATACGGTATCAAACGGGAAACCAAAGTCAATCGACATTCACTCAAAAGAATTGTAGTAAAAGATCTGAGGCGTTGATGTTCTTTCGTCTTTACCCTCCCTACCTGTAGAATCTAATAATTCTACCCATTTAATGTTTTTTTTTGTTTATTTTTAAAGTGACAATCGATCAGGTGTCCATTAAAAAATACTCTATCTCATTCGCATTGTTAACAATTTTAATTCAAAACAAATTTAAATATGCCTTCATGGTGACTTAAAGGTAACTCCATTTGATGATTGTGCAAAGGTAAATTTAACATAACATTATATTTAATAAATGAGTTAACGACTATCTGTTAAATGAATATGAATCTAGTCTTAGTTAACCGATGCGCGATTTGTTGTCATTACTTTTCTTTCCCTTTTTTTTTTAAATTACCTACACACTCGATAATGGATCATTTGTATCCACACTTTAATTTCGGCCAGGCCGTACTCACAAAAATTTTCCAGGTTAAATCGATGTCAGCAGGCCTGATGACGAAGAGGTGTCTGTAGAGTTTATGTATGTTTAAGTGTTGAAATGTGTGTGTAATTTGTTGTAATTACAGCAAAACGAGCATGGCTTAAAAAAAAAGTCGAAAAACCTTATCAGTATAAATATATATATATAATTAAAATAGAATTAAACTCGAAACTTTTTCCTTATAGATACGCAAGAAAACTTAGCACAATGCTGCATCGTGACGAAATCCAAACAAAGCTGTGCCAGTGTCATTCCAAAAAGCACTGCGCAGATTATCGGCCCATGCACAGCAATCGGTATACATAATTAAATTGCTGGGTATGTGCGGTAGAGGGCGATTCAAGCCCTAATTGAGTTATTGGCGGTGATCCTCGCACTGCTGTTTAGGCCTCAAATATCCAGCGTGGAATACTTCTGGTGAGAGGCAATCTTCTTACTTGTTTTCATACGGCGGAACGGATTTCGACATTGGTCGGTGCCAACCAGAACCATTCAGACAAGTGCGTATCGAGCCACCGCACCTACGTCTAAGTTGATGTTTTATCCCACGGCGAACAAAATAAATGCTGCAGCAAGCGCCGCTTACACAGTCCACCGCGAACAGTTGCAATTCGTATCAAAAATTCAGCCGGGCAGTGCTGGATGCCTCCGGATTTGAAAAATATGTGTAAGCTTTTCGCTCCACGAGGGAAAAAGCGATGCTTTGTAAAAAATTCTCTTCTTAATCGGTGCTCTTCTTGTCAGACGCCAGGAAAAAAGTGAAGTTGGCCGTCCACCAAAAATGTGACGCTACCAATCAAAATTGCAATACAGAGTTTCTAATTATATTCTAACATGGCATTAACAGTGGCGATCCGACCCAGTTGCATCTGCGATCAGCTGATGCTGTTTGTGGTTTCCAGGCTGTTAACAGGGGCCATGCTGCTAATTGGCAGCAAACTGCAACGACAGTTGCTAATTTAAATGCAACTATAGCTGTTGAAGTTTCAGTCTGCACAAATAAATCGAACCCTTACAAGTAGTCCATAAGATTAAGTCTCGTTTTGGGGAGAAGCTTGATTATGATAAGCTGCCATCTTGGGAAGATTGTGCTAAGCAGTTAAATAGGAGGTACCAATATTTGGCTGCAAGAGTCAACTCGTGACAAATCAAAAGTACGCAATGAAGTTAGAAAGCCTCAAGGAAATCTTCATTTGCATGTGCTAGCTCAGCGCATAAATCGTCGTCTGCATGCACTTATTGCAAGTCTGCAGAGTTACTATATATTCTTGGTCGTCATTTAGTGCTATTTCTGTGATGCAAAGATTTGAGTACGTCAAAAGTCAAAAATTGTGTCTGAACTGTTTGTCCATGGGACACATAGTTTCGAACTGCAAGGCGTCGAAATGTCGTGGTCGTCATAGGTATAACACAGCAGTACAATCACCAGTACGCATCAAGTCATTCTAGCTATCGCCGTCGTAAATATAAAAGACAGATTCGGACAGTTGAATCCAGCACGAGTGTTGCTGGACAGTGGCTCACAGATAAATTTGATGTCTGAGAGCATGGCCCAGAGGATACGGCTTAAACGCGAGCCAACTTCCCTTGCTATCTCAATGGTAGGTGGGGCAATGGTGGGTGGTGCAACCACTAATAGCAACAATAAGGTTTGTGCATCAGTTCAATCTCGTTCGAATTCCCACACGTTTTCCCCTGAGTGCTGGGTACTGAAATCGATATCCACATCTCAGCCTGGACAGGCTCTATATATATTGAATTGGAAAATTCCAAAAAATATTAAGTTGGCAGATCCCGAATTCTATAAGCCAGCGAAGGTAGATGTACTATTGGGAGCGGAATTGTTTTATGGATTATTGTGCGTTGGGCAAATAAAACTACATTCCAAGCTGCCCATCATGCAAAAAACATTGCTCAGCTGGATTGTAGCGGGCAAATATACTGGACAAGTGCCTCGGCAACAGTATATTAATAGTGCAGTAGCTCAAGTTTCTATCTGTTCTCTCTTAATCGTTTTTGGGAATTGGATCAATGTTCAATCGAGTCGAAGGCTGTCCGACAAACAGCTGAACAGCAGGCCTGTGAATTAAACTTCACAAAAACTGTGCAACGGTTAAATACCGGTCGTTTTCAAGTTAATATTCCCTTTAAGACCGATCCCAAGGTTCTTGGCCTGTCCATTCAAGCTGCTGAAAGGACTTTTTTGCATCTTGAGCGAAAACTGTCAAGGGATGATACCCTTAAAAATATGTATCATGACTTCATGAAAGAGTATTTGGATTTGGGACATATGTCCATTCTGAAGTCTGCTCCTCCAGAACAGCATTACTACATTCCTCATCAATGTGTTCTGCGACCTGAGAGTACCTCCACCAAGCTTCGAGTTGTTTTTGACGCGTCTAGCAAAAAATCAACAGCAGTTTCGCTCAACGAAACACTTATGGTGGGGCCAACGATTCAGAGGGAGTTATATTCAACGTTGGTCAACTTTCGGTTGGACAAATATGACGTAACTGCCGATATTTCAAAAATGTATAGGCAGTTAAATCGCAAGGTCTACAGGCATACAGGTTGAATACTGTTACATAGGGTGAAGCGTCAGCACCCTTTCTGGCTGTACGTTGTGCATTCGAATTGGCAAATATACACGCACAATCACAACCCATTGGTGCGAAAGTGATTCAAAATTGTTTTTATGTCGACGATATGCTGGCAGATGCAGACAGTTTAAAAGAACTGGACACCATTTGCAGCCAGGTTAGTGACATATTGTCCGAAGGAGGATTTCCACTGGCCAAGTGGGCTTCCAATTGGCAGAATCAGTCTGGTGACAGGATCGCCAGTAGAGAAATTTGTATAAAAATTAATGAGCAAAGCTCGGTTAAGACGCTTGGAATGCGTTGGGCACCTTAAGAGAATGTTTTTAAATATCATCTTGACGTGGATAGTTTTGCCTCCCTTAAACCATCAAAACGTAACATCTTGTCTATAGCCTCTCGTTTGTTTGACCCTCTTGGATTATTGTGTCCAATTGTCATTAAGGCAAAAATGTTGTTGCATGAACTATGGAGGCTAAAGGTAGATTGGGATGAGGCAATCCCTATCCCACGACTTTGCGTGATTTGCACTAAATTTCGATCCCTCGGTACGTTTGTTTGTCTTGTTACCAAAGTGTTCAAGTCCACGGCTTTGCTGACGCCTCCAGTCAAGCCTATGGTTGTTGAATTTACGTGCGAACAGTCAACAAGGAGGGCATTGGCGTTTCTTTGCTCACGGCAAAATCTAGAGTAGCTCCACTTAGTGTAAAAACAATACCCCGGGTAGAGCTTCTGCAGCACTTTTGCTGGCCAAACTTTGGCAACTTGTTTCGAGCACGATGACCAAATTCACGATAGAAAGCGTGAATTTCTGGTCAGATTCGCAGGTCACATTATATTGGTTGGGGCGTGATTCGGGTACGTTGGGTACATTTGTCGCGAATCGAGTTGCAGAAGCCCAAGAGTTATCAACTGGAGTCGCGTGGCGTCACGTTCCAACGGATTCTAATCCAGCAGACTTAGTTTCAAGGGGAAGGGATATTAACGAAATTGTGAGTTCCTTGTGGTTCAATGGGCCAAGATTTTTAATGGCAGAAATGGATCGATGGCCTCAACTGCATCAGTTTGAGATAGCGTCAGAAGTTAAAACTTCTGAGGATAAGAAAAGTGCGGTTGTGTGTGCACTGGGGGTATCAGACGCTGACTCGAATTGTATTTTGCAACTGCTAAGCCGTCAGTCAAGGTTTTTTAAGTGGTATAATAGCTTATGTGCTTCGATTTTGTTTCAAGCAACTAAGAGGTATTCTCCCGCTGTATCTGCTTCAGAAAGAAAAATTGGATTCTTGAAGCTGATCGCAGTCGTCCAAAGCACAAAATACGGCAGTGAGTTTAACTTGTTAAAAAAATCGGCAGTATTAGCTCCAATGCTGCAAGCATTAAATCCATTTATTCACGAGAATGTGGAAAATGGCATTAAATGTGAATTAATTCGAGTAGGAGGACGTTTGCTACATGGCCCTATTTCGTACGACGCTAAGTTCCCTTTGTTGTAACCAAAGATATCTGACTTCGTCAGTCTTTTCATCAGGTATTTGCACCTTACGCACTACCATGCTGGTGCCAAGGTTCTTGTTGGATTATTAAGGCAGCATTATCTGTTGGTCTGACTCCGAAAATATTCAAAACACCAGCAATTCCTAACCAGATAAGAAATATTTTCCAGAAACTACTTTCAAATTTTAGAATCTTAATTGATTTGGTGGAAGAGGATTAAGGAAAGGGGTGTTGGTAACCACGAGTGTATTATATTCAAAATACATCGCGTAAAACGTCATGGGTGCCATTCTAGTTCTTAATAAATGCCAATCGGCATCGAGCATATAGCATTCGAACCACTTCGTGGCTTTTTTAAATTTTTCGGTAAACCACCTCGTGGCAGCACGTTGGGCGCCATTTAATTTATTATGTAACGTGCACAAAAGTGATGTCTCGGCAATTCCCTGTCTACTTTACGGTTCCGGCCGTGCTCAGGGCAATTGGGGTGGGGGTCTTGGAAACGCCTTGACACAAGCGTCACTATAACAAAATTAAATTCATAGACAGATACGGTAAAAGAACGGCGAAAAGGCGTTGATGTTCTTTCGTCTTTACCCTCCCTACCTGTAGAATCAAATAATTCAACCCATTTAATGTTGTTTTTTTTTTTTTTTTTTTTTTTTTTTTAAGTGACAAGCGATTAGGTGTCCATTAAAATATACTCTATCTCATTCGCATTGTTAACAATTTTAATTCAAAACAAATTTAAATATGCCTTCATGATGACTTAAAAGTAACTCCATTTGATTATTGTGTAAATGTAAATTTGACATAACATTATATTTAATAAATGAGTTAACGACTATCTGTTAAATGAATATGAATCTAGTCTTAGTTAACCGATGCGCGATTTGTTGTCACTACTTTTCTTTCCCTTTTTTTTTAAATTACCTACACACTCGATAATGGATCATTTGTATCCACACTTTAATTTCGGCCAGGCCGTACTCACAAAAATTTTCCAGGTTAAATCGATGTCAGCAGGCCTGATGACGAATAGGTGTCTGTAGAGTTTATGTATGTTTAAATGTTGAAATGCATGTGTAATTTGTTGTAATTACAATAAAACGAGCATGGTCTAAAACAAAAAAAAAATACGTCGAAATCAGTATAAATATATATATTATTAAAAGACTAAAAAAACTCAAAACTTTTCCTTATTGATACGCAAGAAAACTTATCACAAGGGTGCAAAGTGTAGAAATTTCTTAAAGTTGTGTCAGCACAATGCTGCATCGTGACGAAATCCAAACGAAGCTGTGCCAGTATCAGCCCATGCACAGAAATCGGTATACATAATTAAATTGCTGGGTATGTGCGGTAGAGGACGGTTCAAGCCCTAATAGAATATTGGCGGTGATCCTCGCACTGCTGATTAGGCCTCAAATATCCAGCGTGGAATACTTCTGGTGGGAGGCAATCTTCTTACTTGTTTTTATACGGCGGAACGGATTTTGACATTGGTCGGTGCCAACCAGAACCATTCAGACATATGCGTATCGAGCCACCGCACCTACGTCTAAGTTGATGTTTTATCCCACGGCGAACAAAATAAATGCTGCAGCAAACGCCGCTTACGCTTCCGATACGAACCGTCGCAATTTGTATCACAAATTCAGCCGGGCAGTACTGGATGCCTCCGGATTTGAAAAATATGTGTAAGCTTTTCGCTCCACGAGGGAAAAAGCGATGCTTTGTAAAAAATTCTCTTCTTAATCGGTGCTCTTCTTGTCAGACGCCAGGAAAAAAGTGAAGTTGGCCGTCCACCAAAAATGTGACGCTACCAATCAAAATTGCAATACAGAGTTGCTAATTATATTCTAACATAGCATTAACAGTGGCGATCCGACCCACTTGCATCTTCGATCAGCTGATGCTGTTTAGGGCTGCCAGGCTGTAAACAGGTGCGGTGCTGATAAGTGGCAGCAAACTTCAACGACAGTTGCTTATTTAAATGCAACTATAGCTGTTAAAGTTTTAGTCTGCAAAAATAAATCGAACCCTTACAAGTAGACCATAAGACTAAGTCTCGTTTTGAGGAGAAGCTTGATTATGATAAGCTGCCATCTTGGGAAGATTGTGCCAAGCAGTTAAATAAGAGTTACCAATATTTGTCCGCAGAAGAGTCAACTCGTGACAAATCAAAAGTACGCAATGAAGTGAGAAAGCCTCAAGGAAAATCTTCATTTGCATGTGCTAGCTCAGCGCATAAATCGTCGTCTGCATGCACTTATTGCAAGTCTGCAGAGTTACTATATATTCTTGGTCGTCATTTAGTGCTATTTCTGTGATACAAAGATTTGAGTACGTCAAAACTCAAAAGATGTGTCTGAACTGTTTGACCATGGGACACATAGTTTCGAGCTGCAAGGCGTCGAAATGTCGTCGAAATGTCGTGTGTGTTCAAAGCCTCATAACTCTTTGCTTCATAGGTGTAACACACCAGTACGAAGTGAGGCAGCTGCACTTCAAGCCTCAACTTCAGAGGCATATGTTGGTCACATGCGTAATGCGGATCAAGTCGTTCTTGCGACCGCCGTCGTAAATATAAAAGATAGATTCGGACAGTTGCATCCAGCACGAGTGTTGCTGGACAGTGGCTCACAGATCAATTTAATGTCTTAGAGCATGGCCCAGAGGCTACGGCTTAAACGCGAGCTAACTTCCCTTGCTATCTCAATGGTAGGTTTGGCAATGGTGGGTGGTGCAACCACCAATAGCAACAATAAGGTTTGTGCGTCAGTTCAATCTCGTTCGAATTCCCACACGTTTTCCGCTGAGTGCTGGGTACTAAAAATCTATATCCACATCTCAGCCTGGACAGGCTCTATATATATTGAATTGGAAAATTCCAAAAAATATTAAGTTGGCAGATCCCGAATTCTATAAGCCAGCGAAGGTAGATGTACTATTGGGAGCGAAATTGTTTTATGGATTATTATGCGTTGGGCAAATAAACCTACATTCCAAGCTGCCCATCATGCAAAAAACATTGCTCGGCTGGATTGTAGCGGGCAAATAAACTGGACAAGTGCCTCGGCAACAGTATATTAATAGTGCAGTAGCTCAAGTTTCTATCTGTTCTCTCTTAATCGTTTTTTGGGAATTGGATCAATGTCCGATCGAGTCGAAGGCTGTCTGACAAACAGCTGAACAGCAGGCCTGTGAATTACACTTCACAAAAACTGTGCAACGGTTAAATACCGGTCGTTTTCAAGTTAATATTCCTTTTAAGACCGACTTAAAAATATGTATCATGACTTCATGAAAGAGTATTTGGATTTGGGACATGTGTCCATTCTGAAGTCTTCTCCTCCAGAACAGCATTACTACATTCCTCATCAATGCGTTCTGCGACCTGAGAGTACCTCAACCAAGATTCGAGTTGTTTTTTTCGCGTCTAGCAAAAAATCAACAGCAGTTTCGCTCAACGAAACACTTATGGTGGGGCCAACGATTCAGAGGGAGTTGTATTCAACGTTGGTCAACTTTCGGTTGGACAAATATGACGTAACTGCCGATATTTCAAAAATGTATAGGCAGTTAAATGTTTCTGAGCAAGACAGAAACTTTCAACTTGTCTTGTGGAGAGAAAATACGTCGCAAGGTCTACAGGCATACAGGTTGAATACTGTTACATATGGTGAAGCGTCAGAACCCTTTCTGGCTGTACGTTGTGTATTCGAATTGGCAAATATACACGCACAATCACATCCCATTGGTGCGAAAGTGATTCAAAATTGTTTTTATGTCGACGAAATGCTGGCAGATGCAGACAGTTTAAAAGAACTGGACACCATTTGCAGCCAGGATAGTGACATATTGTCCGAAGGAGGATTTCCACTGGCCAAGTGGGCTTCCAATTGGCAGAATCGGTCTGGTGACAGGAACGCCAGTAGATAAATTTGTATAAAAATTGATGAGCAAAGCTCGGTTAAGACGCTTGGAATGCGTTGGGCACCTTAAGAGGATGTTTTTAAATACCATCTTGACGTGGATAGTTTTGCCTCCCTTAAACCACACAAACGTAACATTTTGTCTATAGCCTCTCGTTTGTTTGACCCTCTTGGATTATTGTGTCCAATTGTCATTAAGGCAAAAATGTTGTTGCATGAACTATGCAGGCTAAGGGTAGATTGGGATGAGGCATTCCCTATGAATCTACACACTGCGTGGAACAAGTTTACCATGACTTTGCGTGATTTGCACTAAATTTCGATCCCTCGGTACGTTTGTTTGTCTTTTTACCAAAGTGTTCAAGTCCACGGCTTTGCTGACGCCTCCAGTCAAGCCTATGGTTGTTGCATTTACGTGCGAACAATCAACAATGAGGGCGTTGGCGTTTCTTTGCTCACGGCAAAATCTAGGGTAGCTCCACTTAGTGTAGAAACAATACCCCGGGTAGAGCTTTTGCAGCACTTTTGCTGGCCAAACTTTGGCAACTTGTTTCGAGCAAGATGACCAAATTCACGATAGAAAGCGTGAATTTCTGGTCAGATTCGCAGGTCACATTATATTGGTTGGGGCGTGATTCGGGTACGTTGGGTACATTTGTCGCGAATCGAGTTGCAGAAGCCCAATTGTTATCAACTGGAGTCGTGTGGCGTCACGTTCCAACGGATTCTAATCCAGCAGACTTAGTTTTAAGGGGAACGGATATTAACGAAATTGTGAGTTCCTTGTGGTTCAATGGGTCAAGATTTTTAATGGCAGAAATGGATCGATGGCCTCAACTGCATCAGTTTGAGATAGCGTCAGAAGTTAAAACTTCTGAGGATAAGAAAAGTGCGGTTGTGTGTGCACTGGGGGTATCAGACGCTGACTCGAATTGCATTTTGCAACTGCTAAGCCGTCAGTCAAGGTTTTTTAAGTGGTATAATAGCTTATGTGCTTCGATTTTGTTTCAAGCAACTAAGAGGTATTCTCCCGCTGTATCTGCTTCAGAAAGAAAAATTGGATTCTTGAAGCTGATCGCAGTCGTCCAAAGCACAAAATACGGCAGTGAGTTTAACTTGTTTAAAAAAATCGGCAGTATTAGCTCCAATGCTGCAAGCATTAAATCCATTTATTCACGAGAATGTGGAAAATGGCATTAAATGTGAATTAATTCGAGTAGGAGGACGTTTGCTACATGGTCTATTTCGTACGACGCTAAGTTCCCTTTGTTGTAACCAAAGATATCTGACTTCGTCAGTCTTTTCATCAGGTATTTGCACCTTAGGCACTACCATGCTGGTGCCAAGGTTCTTGTTGGATTATTAAGGCAGCATTATCTGTTGGTCTGACTCCGAAAATATTCAAAACGCCAGCAATTCCTAACCAGATAAGAAATATTTTCCTGAAACTACTTTCAAATTTTAGAATCTTAATTGATTTGGTGGAAGAGGATTAAGGAAAGGGGTGTTGGTAGCCACGAGTGTATTATATTCAAAATACATCGGGTAAAACGTCATGGGTGCCATTCTAGTTCTTAATAAATGTCAATCGGCATCGAGCATATAGCATTCGAACCACTTCGTGGCTTTTTTAAATTTTTCGGTAAACCACCTCGTGGCAACACGTTGGGCGCCATTTAATTTATTATTTAACGTGCACAAAAGTGATGTCTCGGCAATTCCCTGTCTACTTTACGGTTCCGGCAGTGCTCAGGGCAATTGGGGTGGGGGTCTTGGAAACGCCTTGACACAAGCGTCACTATAACAAAATAAAATTCGTAGATAGATACGGTATCAAACGGAAAACCAAAGTCAATCGACATTCACTCAAGAGAATTGTAGTAAAAGAACTGAGGCGTTGATGTTCTTTCGTTTTTACCCTCCCTACCTGTAGAATCGAATAATTCAACCCATTTAATGTTTTTTTTTTTTTTTTTTTTTTTTTTTTTTTAAGTGACAATCGGTCAGGTGTCCATTAAAATATATTCTATCTCATTCGCATTTTTCACAATTTTAATTCAAAACAAATTTAAATATTCCTTCATGATGACTTAAAAGTAACTCCATTTGATTATTGTGTAAATGTAAATTTAACATAACATTATATTTAATAAATGAGTTAACGACTATCTGTTAAATGAATATGAATCTAGTCTTAGTTAACCGATGCGCGATTTGTTGTCACTACTTTTCTTTCCCTTTTTTTTTAAATTACCTACACACTCGATAATGGATCATTTGTGTCCACACTTTAATTTCGGCCAGGCCGTACTCACAAAAATTTTCCAGGTCAAATCGATGTCAGCAGGCCTGATGACGAATAGGTGTCTGTAGAGTTTATGTATGTTTAAATGTTGAAATGCATGTGTAATTTGTTGTAATTACAACAAAACGAGCATGGCTTTAAAAAAAAATATGTGTCGAATAACCTAATCAGTATAGATATATATATAATTAAAAGAGAATTAAACTCAAAATTTTTCTTATGCATGTGCTAGCTCAGCGCATAAATCGTCGTCGGCATGCACTTATTGCAAGTCTGCAGAGTTACTATATATTCTTGGGCTTCATTTAGTGCTATTTCTGTGATGCAAAGATTTGAGTACGTCTAAACTCAAAAGATGTGTCTGAACTGTTTGACCATGGGACACATAGTTTCGAGCTGCAAGGCGTCGAAATGTCGTCGAAATGTCGTGTGTGTTCAAATCCTCATAACTCTTTGCTTCATAGGTATAACACACCAGTACAAAGTGAGGCAGCTGCACTTCAAGCCTCAACTTCAGAGGCATATGTTGGTCACATGCGTAATGCGGATCAAGTCGTTCTTGCGACCGCCGTCGTAAATATAAGAGATAGATTCGAACAGTTGCATCCAGCACGAGTGTTGCTGGACAGTGGCTCACAGATAAATTTGATGTCTGAGAGCATGGCCCAGACTGAGTGACCTGAGTGCTGGGTACTAAAATCGATATCCACATCTCAGCCTGGACAGGCTCTATCTATATTGAATTGGAAAATTCCAAAAAATATTAAGTTGGCAGATCCCGAATTCTATAAGCCAGCGAAGGTAGATGTACTATTGGGAGCGAAATTGTTTTATGGATTATTATGCGTTGGGCAAATAAAACTACATTCTAAGCTGCCCATCATGCTAAAAACATTGCTCGGCTGGATTGTAGCGGACAAATATACTGGACAAGTGCCTCGGCAACAGTATATTAATAGTGCAGTAGCTCAAGTTTCTATCTGTTCTCTCTTAATCGTTTTTTGGGAATTGGATCAATGTTCAATCGAGTCGAAGGCTGTCCGACAAACAGCTGAACAGCAGGCCTGTGAATTAAACTTCACAAAAACTGTGCAACGGTTAAATACCGGTCGTTTTCAAGTTAATATTCCCTTTAAGACCGATCCCAAGGTTCTTGGCCTGTCCTTTCAAGCTGCTGAAAGCCGTTTTTTGCATCTTGAGCGAAAACTGTCAAGGGATGATACCCTTTAAAATATGTATCATGACTTCATGAAAGAGTATTTGGATTTGGGACATATGTCCATTCTGAAGTCTGCTCCTCCAGAACAGCATTACTACATTCCTCATCAGTGCGTTCTGCGACTTGAGAGTACCTCAACCAAGCTTCGAGTTGTTTTTTTCGCGTCTAGCAAAAAATCAACAGCAGTTTCGCTCAACGAAACACTTATGGTGGGGCCAACGATTCAGAGGGAGTTGTATTCAACGTTGGTCAACTTTCGGTTGGACAAATATGACGTAACTGCCGATATTTCAAAAATGTATAGGCAGTTAAATGTTTCTGAGCAAGACAGAAACTTTCAACTTGTCTTGTGGAGAGAAAATACGTCGCAAGGTCTACAGGCATACAGGTTGAATACTGTTACATATGGTGAAGCGTCAGAACCCTTTCTGGCTGTACGTTGTGTATTCGAATTGGCAAATATACACGCACAATCACATCCCATTGGTGCGAAAGTGATTCAAAATTGTTTTTATGTCGACGAAATGCTGGCAGATGCAGACAGTTTAAAAGAACTGGACACCATTTGCAGCCAGGATAGTGACATATTGTCCGAAGGAGGATTTCCACTGGCCAAGTGGGCTTCCAATTGGCAGAATCGGTCTGGTGACAGGAACGCCAGTAGATAAATTTGTATAAAAATTGATGAGCAAAGCTCGGTTAAGACGCTTGGAATGCGTTGGGCACCTTAAGAGGATGTTTTTAAATACCATCTTGACGTGGATAGTTTTGCCTCCCTTAAACCACACAAACGTAACATTTTGTCTATAGCCTCTCGTTTGTTTGACCCTCTTGGATTATTGTGTCCAATTGTCATTAAGGCAAAAATGTTGTTGCATGAACTATGCAGGCTAAGGGTAGATTGGGATGAGGCATTCCCTATGAATCTACACACTGCGTGGAACAAGTTTACCATGACTTTGCGTGATTTGCACTAAATTTCGATCCCTCGGTACGTTTGTTTGTCTTTTTACCAAAGTGTTCAAGTCCACGGCTTTGCTGACGCCTCCAGTCAAGCCTATGGTTGTTGAATTTACGTGCGAACAGTCAACAAGGAGGGCATTGGCGTTTCTTTGCTCACGGCAAAATCTAGAGTAGCTCCACTTAGTGTAAAAACAATACCCCGGGTAGAGCTTTTGCAGCACTTTTGCTGGCCAAACTTTGGCAACTTGTTTCGAGCACGATGACCAAATTCACGATAGAAAGCGTGAATTTCTGGTCAGATTCGCAGGTCACATTATATTGGTTGTGGCGTGATTCGGGTACGTTGGGTACATTTGTCGCAAATCGAGTTGCAGAAGCCCAAGAGTTATCAACTGGAGTCGCGTGGCGTCACGGTCCAACGGATTCTAATCCAGCAGACTTAGTTTCACGAGGAACGGATATTAACGAAATTGTGAGTTCCTTGTGGTTCAATGGGCCAAGATTTTTAATGGCAGAAATGGATCGATGGCCTCAACTGCATCAGTTTGAGATAGCGTCAGAAGTTAAAACTTCTGAGGATAAGAAAAGTGCGGTTGTGTGTGCACTGGGGGTATCAGACGCTGACTCGAATTGCATTTTGCAACTGATAAGCCGTCAGTCAAGTCTTTTTAGGCTGGTCCGCACAAAATACGGCAGTGAGTTTACTTTGTTAAAAAAATCGGCAGTATTAGCTCCAATGCTGCAAGCATTAAATCCATTTATTCACGAGAATGTGGAAAATGGCATTAAATGTGAATTAATTCGAGTAGGAGGACTTTTGCTACATGGCCCTTTTTCGTACGACGCTAAGTTCCCTTTGTTGTAACCAAAGATATCTGACTTCGTCAGTCTTTTTATCAGGTATTTGCACCTTAGGCACTACCATGCTGGTGCCAAGGTTCTTGTTGGACTATTAAAGCAGCAAATTTGGGTGGTCAATGCCCGTAGTGCATGTACGGCAAATTTTATAAGTTGCGTACACTGTTTTCGCTGCAAGCCGAAATTATAGGGGCAAATCATGGGAAATCTGCTAGAAGCTCGCCTCCGTGAAAGTCGGCCAACCCACATTCCTGAAGCGGTGGCAACAGTTGTTGGAGCTCAAACTGCACTTCTGGCGCAAGTGGTCCAAGGACTACCTGGTCAGCCTGCAGCAGAGAGCCCAATGTCAAGGCCAGGCCAATCTGATCGAAGGGGCGGTCGTTACACTTTAATTGTCGAACATCATCTGAAGCCACCGCATTAAAATTGTACTTAATTCAACGAAGAAAAACCGCATCTCAATTTTCATGAAAAAAAAACTATTAGATTTTTCATTGGCGCCCGAGCAGGGATATCGGTTTATTTTTATACCCTTAACCCATAAAATGGGTAAATAAGGGTATAATGGTTTTGTGCAAAAGTATGTAACAGGCAGAAGGAAGCATCTCCGACCCCAAAAAGTATATATATTCTTGATCAGCATCAACAGCCGGCCATGTCCGTCTGTCCGTCTGGCTGTCTGTCTGTCCGTCTGTATAAACGACTACAAGAGCTAGAGACTTCAGATTTTGGATATAAGTTTTCTTATACCATGAGCAGAACAAGTTTGCTTCAAATTATCGATAACTATTCTGGTTTCCGATATTTACATGGAATCGATAACAAAAAATATCGAATTTGGAAATTGTAAAAATGAGGGTTGAAGTAATGGGTAATGATATAACTTTTTTGAAAATTTCGTCCAAATCGGTTAAGAAATACCGGAGATATTGAACTTAATCGATTGAAGCTAAGTCAGTATACCAAAGTCTTATATAAATATAATTTATTTATTCCAACTGGGTTCAGGGTATCTTCTAGTCGGGTTCTCCCGACTTGAGCCTTCTTACTTGTTATACCTAACTCTGTCGCACCAACAAAACAACCCCTTAACAGAGTCAAGAGAGTAAAATAAAAAGAGCAACATGGCTGTCTCCAACGCACTCACATATTCAAATCAGTAGGTTCTGGCTCTCTCGGATGACACTACCTTATTAATTGAATCATGAGCCAGGCTAGCGGCTTCCAAATGAAGGTTAGCATTTCGCTGTTTGGTTCCTCTATATATATTGATATTGACGGTTTAACAGGGTTGGATGATTTATTAATAATATATTAATAAAATAAAAAGGGAGTTTTTGGAAAAACATGACAAAAGACATCACCCATTACGTAAAGGCATGCGAAAAATGTTTTAAAGCTTAGGTTCCTAAACATCCACAAACTACGACAATTGCAACACCAACCCCAGCTACAGCATTTGACATCACAATAATTGACACAAAAGGACCTCTACCTAGAACGGAAAAGGGTACGAGTGTGCAATAACAATTATATGTGACCTAACTAAATATCTGGTGTCAATTCCAATCCCAAACAAAAGTGCTAAAACAGTAGCAAGGGCAATTTTTGTAAACTTTATATTAACTTACGGACCAATGAGTACTATCCTAACAGACATGGGAACATAATATATGAATTCAATTTTAACGGAATTATGTTAAATTTGTGATATAAATAAACAAAGCTTCACTGCTCATCATCATCAATTCTTGGAACGGTAGAAGAGACATAGAACATTTAACGAATACATAAGATCATATATCTCCCTACAAAAAACAATTGGGACGAATACATACAATACTTTACATACTGCTTTAACGTAACACCATCAACTCCCCATGGCTATTTCCCTTTTGAACTTGTATTTCGTAAGGAAGCAACAAATTTTGCATTCTCTACAAACGCTTTAGATCCAATATATTATATAGAATGAAAATGTAGGGGGGCTTCGCAGAACAGTTTTAGGACTTCTGTTATATCTGATCAGCGGATTGATAACACGTTGAAGTTATTATATTAAATCGTTATTTATTTACTTTGAACTTGACTACTTGTAACCTCTGTGTTACACTTGAGTTTTCTAGCCGCGGCAGCAGTGCTTCGCAGTTAGTGGGAACGCAGCTGTTTGCCACAAACATACTCCCCCCATAATGAAATAAGTATAAGGTGGTCTCGTCGGCAAAAGCTGTCCCTTAGCGTATGCTAGCAATAAGTGCGAGTGAAACGCACTCTTTACAGGGAGTGTGAATGAAACGGTAGGATATTGTGTTGATTAACTCTTAGCTGGCCCCTGCGGTTTAAAATAGCCCAATGTAAAGAAAAGCGGTGAAGTTAGTTTTTATAGTTTTATTTTTAATAATTTTGAATTAGCAATAAGTCGTTGTTTTTGATTTTGAATGATAAGTTTTTGTTCAGGTTCTTAATTCTAAAATAAATTCTAATTTTAAAATAAAAAGTTTTTACACTTAAGGGTTAAGTGTTGAGAAAAAATTCGTCCGCACACAACCTTCCGCGTCAACAAGCAAGCATGCACTGAAGCTAAAGGGCTGTTTACTCTTGACTTAACTTAACTTAACGTAACTTAACTTAAGGAATGTATGTGTTTACTCTCAACTTAACTTAACGTAATATGAGACCGCTCGTTGGCGCATTTGAATACAACGTTGCTACCAAGTTCTTTGGCAGTTGCAGTCCAAACTGCTCGTTTTTATACCCTTAACCCATAAAATGGGTAAATAAGGGTATAATGGTTTTGTGCAAAAGTATGTAACAGGCAGAAGGAAGCATCTCCGACCCTATAAAGTATATATATTCTTGATCAGTATCAACAGCCGAGACGATATAGCCATGTCCGTCTGTCTGTCTGTCTGTCCGTCTGTATGAGCGCGTGGATCTCAGAGACTACGAGAGCTAGAGACTTCTGATTTTGTATTTAAGTTCTCCTATACCATGAGCAGAACAAGTTTGCTTCAAATTATCGATAACTATTCTGGTTTCCGATATACACATGGAATCGATAACAATAAAATATCGAATTTGGAAAATCGAAAAATGAGGGTTGAAATAATGGGTAACGACAAAACTTTTCTGAAAATTTCGTCCAAATCGGTTGAGAAACACCGGAGATATTGAACTTAATCGATGGAAGCTAAGCCAGTATACCAAAGTCTTATATAAATTAAATATATTTATTGCAACTGGGTTCAGGGTATCTTCTATTCGGGCTCTCCCGACTAGAGCCTTCTTACTTGTTTAATGTTATTTTTAAAGTCTATTGACTTTTTATCATAAATTAAACTACGACTTTCAATTAAATTTAAAAAATTATGCTCATCCATTTCAATACTTGAATTTGTAAACAGCGCTTAACGTTTTGCAACACAGTTTTTGATCAGCTGTTTGATTTTTACGTTAATCAACTTAAGAACTTAACGTAAGAATCTGCAACCTGCAGGTTCAGAATTAAGTTAAGTTACGTTAAGTTGAGAGTAAACGCTAACATTGACAGCCATAAGGCAGATTGAGTCAGCTGACTCTTACGTTAAGTTAAGTTAAGTTAAATCAAGAGTAAACAGCCCTTAAGGGACAAAAACGAGCTAGCTTCGGCTGCCGACGAGACCACCTTATACTTATTTCATCATGTACCCCCCTTTGAGAGGGATGGGGGGATCGGAAATTATGCCGGGATGCACGCTGGAGTTATGCCAGACACGATCCCGAGAGCATCCAACCAAATATGGTGTTTTGAACACAGGAATAACCATTCTGGCCGCGAACTAGTCCTTGTACCAAGAGCTCCTGATACAAATCAGCCCCAAGCACCAGGGACACATGCTTCGGACGAAACCAAGTTTCGTCAGAAGGCGAAATATCGGCGAATCTTGCCTGGACTCTCTCCAGGATCGTTTTGGCTGGCGTCCTCATATCGATGCCCTCTTCTACCTTTAACACCGCCTACCTCATGAAGGTGGCCGCTTTGTTGTGGAGGAACATCGTACAGGCTTCATCCGCACCGACGCTGGTGACGGAAAGACTGAAGCCTTTTGCCAGTGAAGCGCCGATGCGGTTTATCGGACTGCATGGGTCCACGAGCGCAGCCACCTTGAACGTTGTCGTTCCGTTATTCAAGAAGAGGGAGACGGTCGGCAGGAGCGTAATCCACTTGAAATCGAGCAGCGAGGCCAACGAAGTTGACATCGCCGGCTGGGGACTCTCCGCTGGTGTTGTGGTTCGCTCCCTGGATACTTCCAATCGACGCTGCATTGTGGATGGGTTACCGGACGTGGATTCTGCTGGTTGGGTTGATTCGGAGAGTTGGAGCAGCGTGTGGTGATCCCCCTAGCACTTCCGACATTTGTCGTGGTGCTGTCGGGTTTGAAAACTGCATGCACTGCCGCATGTGGCCTAAATCCAAATATTCTTGAATAACGGAGTCCTATTGCTCCTTGAGGGAAAGGTCTCTATTTAGACGGCTCTCATTCTTCAGAAATTGAGCCAGTGCCATGGATTTGAAGTGTCCTACTTTGCAATGAACTTGGTCGCGAAATGGAAGCGTCACCACATATCTCCTTTGCGTCTTTTGTGGTCGTTTTGACAAAGTTTTTCTCACAAAAAGTAAATCACCCACCTCCCAAAATTTTGTGAAAAGCTGCTCTAGTCGTGACTCGGAATTAACAGAAACGCGTGTGGAGAAGGACGAGATGGAATTGGGTGTGGTCTTTGAGATCGGGCCGGTAAGTATCCAGCCAAAGACCGTCTCTTGCCCCAACAGACTGCCACACACATTAGGACGAGAATCCGCCCCTCAAAGCACATCAATTTTTATTTTGGAAGAATAATGGATCTGCCAGTTGGAAGTCTGGTAGAACCTTTAGTAAGGTTTGAGGAATTGAATATGACGGGAGATTTCCCGACAGTGCAAAGGCCGGTGCTCAAGCGTTTCCTTGGTACCTGGTTCCTTGCATCTCCTGCATTCGTCGTTGTCTGTTATGCCTAGCTTTTTCGCGAGAACTGCTGGCCTGTCAGGAGGCCCACAAGCCTTCGGCAGTCATGCCTTTGTAGCATATATTTCGTAAATTTGTCGTCGTAGGTTTTGCACATTATTTTTGAGATTTTGCAGTCAGAGGTGTTTTCCCACCTTAATACTGCTGAGTCCCGTGCCTGTGTTTCTATGTAAGAGGTAGCGTTCGCAGGGAGATCGGAACTTCCTCGGTATCACTGTTGAGTCCCGTTGCACCTTGCTTAGCTAGAGTGTCTGCTATTTCGTTGCCCTCGAAGCCCTGATGGCTTGGAATCCAGTAGATGCGCACTTTTTTAAAGGTGCCGAGTGCATCTAGCGTTTCTTTGCTCGCCAGGACATTCCGAGAGCTTATGTGGTGGGCCTGCAAGGCTTTGATTACTGCCTGACCTTCCACGAATATGTTTACTTCATCGTGTTTTGTGTTAGTTTGTAGGACTGCTTCTGCTGCTTTCCTTATTGCGAATATCTCCGCTTGATATATTCTGGAGTGGTCCGGGAGTTTGTATGACCGGCTCATGGGTGGTTCGGCGCAGTACACTGCTGCCCCGACTCGCTCCCCATTTTTGAGCCGTCGGTATACATGTTTTGGCCGTCTGCTCTGCTCCTGAGCGCCATTCGTTTTTTCCTAGGAGCGTGGTCGTAAAGTTAAAATTATTGCTTGGGGTCATATAGTCTGTTTCGACTTGGATCCCTTTTCCAATTGTACTATGCCCGTAGTTTTGTATCTTCATGTTGCCTATCGTGCAAAGACGTTGTGCAGTATGTTTTGCTATTAGGCGTGCCTGAATGTCCACCGGGCTGACATTCAGTATGGTCTTTAGTGCTTTAGTAGGTTCTCAGCTCTCAGCGCCCCTGTGATGCACGTTCCTTTGGTATCAGCGTCGTATCGTTTATTTTCGGTGAAGTCCAGCGAGGTTCATTGTATCTCTTAGTGAAGAGAATGAGGTCAGTCTTGTCCGCGTTGATACTTAGAGCGGTTCCCATGGCCCATTCTGGTATCTCTTTGAGTGTGTTGTCCATGTTTGAGCTGATTGTCGATGGACACTTGCCTGTGATAATTATTTTAAATTCGTCAGCATAGGCGGTTATCTTCGGGGCTTTCCGTTTCAATTTTTTTAGTAGGTTATTTACCACCAAGTTCCACAGTAGGGGTGAGAGTACTCCTCCTTGAGGAGTGCCCCACTTGCTTCCCTGATTGCGGTGGTGGTTCCCCTTTCCGCTAGTTTTCTTCTGTTGCTCAGTAGGTTCTGAACCCACCCTTGCGGTTGAAGGTACCGTTTGTGTGTTTGTGTTGACTTCCGTGCAGTTAGGGAAATGTGCTTCCAGGAGCATAGATACCTTTCCTTACTAGGATCACGGTCCTTGCTCTACTCACTGTTGTCGGTTAGAATATGTTGTAGTTTGGACTTTTCAGTCCGGAAACCTTGTTTACCGACGCTACCCAAGGCTCCTGGTCTAAAGCGACGTCGGCGAGCTCTTCCTCCAGGGTTATCAGGAGCTCCGCCGAAGCCAACTTGCTTTTATGGAGGTTGACTTGGATGACCCTCAGCTCCATGGTTGGCTGTGGTATCCTCCACGGATGAGACTTCCACTATGGTTATGCCCGCATCCTCGTCGTCCTCCGATTCGAGACTCTTGATAGCGTGGGTGACCTCCAACAGGTCTCTCTCCACCTCACCTGCTCCAACGTGAAGTTGTTGGTATCGGCCGGGTGGCGCTTTTTGAGTCACAGGTAAACACTACCCACGCCATCTTGCCGAATCTTTCGTAGAGCAAATCGTCAGCCTCCTTGTTGATTTGGATCACCATTTGCTGACTCTTGTTATCCGGCTTCGCAACGTGGATCACCTGCCAATCAACCATCGGCACGTCCGGGATTTGCCACTTGAGTAGCTGCAGCGCCTGGTCCACTGGTACGAACCGCGGGAAGAGTACACTTGCCGTTTGGGTCGCTCCGGTCGACGACAAGATGCCGCCTCACCACATCACTGTCCGTCGGCTTTGCCCGCGACATTGGCTTTTTGCAGGGCCGCTTAATAGCTGGCACCTCTGCTATTGCGAATCCAGCGGATCGCTGGCGTTTGACGGCCAAACTCTCCTCCACCTTGTAGGCAAAACTGACGTCCTTCGGCGCCATGTTCCTTTTTTTCTGGAAGTGAGACCTACCTTCTTCGATCTTTTGGTCAGCCAACTTCTGTTGGCGGATATCATTCACTGTGAGATCTCGTTGACAGTCAGCGAACTGAGCCCGGGTCTTAAGGGCTGCCTTGTATTGGGCCTTGGTTATCATGCCCTCCTTTGACCTTTTGAGCCCGACCCTACTGGGGGGTACTGGTACTCTTCGGGTTTGAGGTGGTTTGCAGATCCTCGGCCTCTGAGGCAAGAGACCCTCCATGTGATTCGCCATGTGATTCGAGTCTCTATGGACTGCGGTATCCCGTCACATTTTGGGTTTTGGTTGTTGTTGTGTTTTGGCAGTATCTTTGCAAACGTCCTGGCCTGCTCCAACCAGTACGAAGGGTGGGTTGCTGACGACACGCAGAGAGGATTTCTTCCACATGCCGGCCGGTGGTAGCACCCTTTTCCACCGAAGTTTTGGTTGACATCCCAACCCGTGCTTGACCGTCCGTAATCTCCATATGATTTTTTTCTTCTTGGGAGTCTACCCATTTTAACCTTACTGCCAAGGACCTCGAACCATGGCCTGCGCCACGTCCTCGCAGCCCCGAAGTCTTTGAGTGGCGTAGAGCTCACTTTAGCTAGACATTGTACTACCTCTCTACAGGTGAGAACCCTCGTTTTTTTCGAGGCAGCACAATGCCCGTTGCCCAGCCGGCACCCTCGTGGAGGGTTCAGTTGAGGATTTTTGCCAACCGCACAAACTATATAACAAATATACAGGAAAATATAAGATAATAAACCTATACAATAAGAATAATGTAACCGTAATAGATACAAAAAATAAAAAGCAAACTATTCACTTAGATAGAATAAAACCAGGTAAGAAGGCTCTAGTCCGGAGAGCCCGACCAGAAGATACCCTGAACCCAGTTGCAATAAATAAATCAAATTTATAATTGACTTTGGTATAAGGACATAGCTTCAATCGATTAAACTCGATAACTCCTGTGTTTCTAAATCGATTTGGACGAAATTTTCAGAAAAGTTCTATCATTACCCATTACTTCAACCCTCATTTTTACGTTTTCCAAATTCGATATTTTGTGTTATCGATTCCATGTGTATATCGGAAACCAGAATAGTTATCGATAATTTGAAGCAAACTTGTTCTGCTCATGGTGTAGGAGAACTTATGTACAAAATCTGAAGTCTCTAGCTCTTGTAGTCTTTGAGATCGTTGCGTTCATACAGACGGACAGACGGAGGGACAGACGGACATGGCTATATCGTCTCGGCTGTTGATGCTGATCGAGAATATATATGCTTTATGGGGTCGGAGATGCTTCCTTCTGCCTGTTAAGGGTATAAAAATATTAGCAAAAGGCCTATTCCCAGCAGCTCCGAAACGGAATTTTTATGTGCAACTCTATTTAAAAAAAAAACAGTTGTCAGAAATTTTTATGTTTGTACTCCGTTTTTAAATTCCCAGCAACCATCAGAAAATTTAATCGATAGTTCCGATAGTGGAACAATTGTGGATTCCAAAATCAGCTATTCTTAAAAACGGAATAAAAGCTTTACAATTATTACGGGCAGCATAAGAAAGGGACGCACATAAAAATTTAAAACGAAAGCGGATCGTGAATATAAAATCTTTAATAAATGCGATAAAAAAAATTAAGAAACTTTTAAGTCTAAGTCCAAACATTTCTCAGACAACGTTTGAGAAGCGCCTCGGAATGTGTTGGCGCGGATGTGAATAAAGATGGTGAGTTGATTGTTTACTTTTAAAATAGGCATTTAATTAAAAAATATAGCATATTTTAGTTTCCGAATGCAATATAAAAGACAGTTTGCGTTACTATCGCAACGAAAAATTAAAAAGTGGAAGCGCTGGTGGAACCCGGCAAAAGCAGGAGAGTGTTGGGGACGCAATATATTGTGAATTTCCCCATTATATTTTTTTTTTTTTGCCAAATTTGGCTGCGGAGAGAGTGATGACATCCAGTAATTTAGCTGGAAGTGAGAGCCTAGCAAATTGCTCTACACCCTTGGCGTCACCGGCTGCTGACTCTAAGGAGCTCATACTTATAAAGCAAAGAAGCCCAAGGCCAACGAGGTGGATCAAATTGATTGGTGGGCATTACAAACAGTAAAATTAAATTATGAAGTCGAACTTCCATATGACGAATTTTCTATACAACGAAGTCAAAAATCAGAGCCTTGCAATTTGATTCAGTCAAAAACCCATTCCATATAACGAAATGTCTCTATAACGAAGTGTTTTCTTGTTCCCTTGAGCTTCGTTATATGGAAGTTCGACTGTAATTGAATTCAATATTTTATTAAATTTAAACACCAGCCAAATTATTTTCCCAAAGAACAGAACCTTCGCTTGTTATTCCTAACAAATTTTAGATAATCTTCCAGGCGTCCCCTAAGGCTATCCGACCCAATATCAGAAGTGCTTTCAACTTGATACGCCTCTTGAACGATTGAACAATTTAATCAAATAAGTTGTTGGAGCAGAATATGTATATTGCTAATAAGTAAGTTTGATAGCATAAGTTAGTTTAAGAGTAAAATTGAAGTCGCTCTTAAGCTGTGTAAGCCATTAAATATTTTCATAATCTATAAACTATTAGATTTTTCATAAGGTGCAAAGTATATATTAAGTAAATAATTTTTTTTTCCAAAAAGAGGAAGTGTAGTATAAAATAACATAATTGGCCGTAGGCAAATTAATGTAAGCCAACGATGCCAAAGCTCTAAGCTCAAGCTTAAGACTCCACACGTGTTAAATACAGTAAGAGGCCTAAAGCTTTAAAGCTCTAGCTAAGCTAAGCTTGCGCGCACAACCAACTAATGCGTAGAAGTAACACTGACCAATCCTATTCCCCGTTAGATAATTTATACATTTAAACTGGGGGCGTGCAATAACGCCTAGTGCAATAACGCCTGCAGGCGTGTATCTTCCAGAGTTGTGGAGCTAGAGCCACCAAATTTGGTAGGAAGATAGCTGGTAACGACCCCCAAACGCTCTCCTTTCCCCACCTCTTACAAACTTTGAGCTAGACTCACCAAATTTGGTATGAAGATAGAAATTGACATTCCACAAAGATCTGTAGCAAACATTTGGATGCCACACCCAGCTTAGCCGCCCACAGCCCCCTTTCCCCACCTTTTACAAACTTTGAGCTAGAGTCACCAAATTTGGAAGGAAAATAGTTGGTGGCATCCCTATCTGCATCAGAGAATTTTTAAGGCAGCGTACACACCTGCCGCATCCGTACCCCTTTGCAATCTGGCCTCTTTTACTGGTTTTAATACTGCTTTCGAGTATACCGCAGTCGGTTGCGTCCGACTGCAACGTTTCCACTTGTTTTTTAATTGCAAATTGCTGACAGATTTTTTTATTTTTTCTGTACATATAATAGACTATTTTTTTTTTAAATTGCTGGTCTTATTTATTGAATCTTTTCTAGTGAATTAGAAAACTAGCAATAAGTATACAAATCTTATTAATAAATCTTAGCTAACAGTTCATTTTATTTTTTTGACTGTACTCTGAGTGCGCGTCCCTAAAAATCATCGCTGGGTTGGTAAGTCGTTACGACGAAGACGGGATCGGCTGCGCAGCCTTGTGAGACCTCTCGCGAGATGATTTGTGTGCGATGAGAGCTTGATAAGATATTTTACTTTTTGTTCCTCTATTTCCTCCTTGACTGTTGAGATGTTTAAGTCTTTATGAATGTTTTCGTTTCGAACATACCACGGTGCCCCGGTAATGGTTCTCAATATTTTTGACTGGGCTCTCTGGACAATGTCAATGCTGCTGTTGCTAGCGCTCCCCCATAACTGGGAACCATAGGTCCAGATTGGTTTTAGAACAGAGTTGTAAAGCAGGACCTTGTAGTCCAAACTAATGGAAGAGCGAGCATTGATGAGCCAGTGGAGGCTATTGGCTTTCAGTTTGAGATGTGTTCTTTTAGCTTCAATGTGTCGCCGCCATGTTAGTCTTCTGTCTAAGTGTACGCCCAGATACGTTACATCGTTTGCTTTTGGAAGTGTGGTGTTGTTTAACGTGAGCGGTGGACAATCTTGCCTGTTAAGGGTGAAAGTTACTTGCTTACATTTTTGTTCGTTTACCTTAATTCGATCTGATAACCATTTTTCCACGTTGACCAGATGAAGGGCTAGTTGCGCTGTTGCTTGTATTGGGCATCTGGAGCGGCTGAGAATAGCTGTATCATCAGCAAAGGTAGATGTTGTCAATCGGCTGCTTATTGGGATGTCTGCTGTGAAAAGCACGTACAGTGTTGGTCACAGTACGCTGCCCTGTGGAACACCAGCTTCGATACTGTGTTCGTCAGACATTGCAGTGTTACATCTTACTGCGAACTTCCTGTCGTATAGGTACGACTTAAGCAGCTTATGTGTGTTGTTTGGGAGCATTGCTTTGATCTTATGCATTAGACCTTCCAACCAAACTTTGTCGAATGCCTGAGAAACATCCAGAAATATTGCAGTGCAGTATTCTCTATTTTCGAACGCGCTTCGTATCTCTGATGTTATTCTGTTAACCTGCTCAATTGTTCCGTGCTTTTCACGAAAGCCAAATTGGTGTGACGGGATTATGTTATGAAGATTCAGGAATGGATTTATCCGGGACAGCAAACATTTTTCAAAAAGTTTTGATAGACACGGTAATAAGCTTATAGGTCTATACGACGTGGGAACTATGTGATCTTTTCCAGGCTTTGGTATCATAATGATAATTGACTTTTCCATCTGTCTGGATAGTGGCCAAGTTTGGTGATAGCATTGAAGAGCTGGGCAATTATGCAGATTGCACAGTAAGGAAGCTCAATAATCATCTTTGGGGTTATTTGGTCACCTCCTGGAGATTTTTTTGGGTTCAGTTGCTCTTTAATGATTCTTACGATTTCATTCGGGCGAAACTTGATTGGATCATCTTGAAGCTGAGAGCCGTTTGAAGAAGTCGGTAGTGCAAACGTATTTGTTGCAGGGTTAGGTTGGAACACTTTTTGGAGATGAGTAGCAAATGTGTTAGCTCTTTCTTCATCGCTGCGAGCCCAGCCGCCTGCGAAGTTTCTTATAGGCATTACTGTTTCTGTTGGTGAGCTCTCCACAAAGAGTTTTTCGTACTGGTGGTTGATAATTGCTCGATGTAACGGCGTTGAGCGCGCTCGTCCTCGATTTTTAACGCTTTGGTGAGTTTACGTGTGGCGTCTTTTAGTTTTTGCTTTGCCGATGGCGATCTGTTCGATTGCCAATCACGTCGTAAGCGCCGCTTTTCAAGAACGAGCTGTTCAATTTGTAGATTTGTTGTCCTTTGGTTGTGTATTGTTTTTGGTATTTGAGGCGTAGCGGCGCGAGCTGCGGCGACGAAGACAGTCTCCAGAGTGTTAACAAAACTGTCAATGTCAGCTACATCAACGAGACGTGGCTTAAGCTCAATGTGTGAGCTTATATATTTTTTGTATCCGAGCCAGTTAGTTTTATGTGAAGTTAACTTACTGGGTCGATTTATGTATTCAGGGTGTCGTTGCAGATTTATTAGGACTGGGGAGTGATCGGATGATAGATCCGAAAGGCACTCTGCACTTATCAGTCTACGCGAAATTTTTATGGTAACTGCAAAGTCAATCAAATCGGGTAGTTTTTTGGGATCTGTCGGCCAGTATGTTGGTCTGCCAGGAGAAACGTAGTCGAGCTTGTTGTTAGCTTTTATAATTGCATTGTAGAGCTGCTTTCCTTTTGGATTCACTAGACGAGATCCCCAGTGTGTGTGCTTCGCATTGTAGTCTCCTGCTGCTATAAAGCATTCTCCTAGTGAGTTAAAAAATTCCATAAATTGGTCTTCAGATATGGTATAACGCGGAGGGCAGTATACAGCGGCAAGAGTAAGTTGGTTCCCACTGTTTAAATGTATTTTTAGAGATGTGGCCTGTAGAAAGTTTTCAGCAAACTCTTTATAGCAGTGGTGCTTGAGGCGGCTTCTGATCAAAATACCAGTTCCACCGTGTGCTTTACCATCGGGATGATTTGTACCATAGAATAAGTATCCACTTATGTTAAAGTTATATTTGTTTGTAAGGTGTGTTTCGGAAAGTAGCATTACGTCGATGTGCTTATCGAGTAGGAATTGAGCTAATTCAAGTTTATGCTGTGAGACGCCATTAGCGTTCCACGTAGATATTCGTATCTCAGCCATTGATTATTTTGACTGTTGTGATACAAGCATTTGTATCAAGAGATTTTGATTACGCATTAGTTCCTGCATAGTTGTTTTCATGAATGACATAAACTCGTTCATGCTCTGCTGCAGGGTACATACGAGTGCTTCGAGGTTACTTTGTTGCTGCTCCTGTGCAGCGTTTGTGCTCACTTGTTTTGGTTGTAAGTACGGTGTGTTTGAGGCAGGAAGAGCCAGTCCGGATCTTAGGGCGCTTGCATAAGTTGCGTTATTGGTTGAGAACTCGGGGCCAAGTGAGGATCTGGCTGCAGATGAAAAGAAGACGTCTGGGTTGTGTTTCGATGGAGTGAAGGTAGTCGGTGCGTGTTGCGAGCGTGCAGTGGTACAGCGCTGATGGATACGATTTTTAAGTTCCTTGTAGACTTGGCAGCCTCTGTAGTTGGCTGTATGCTTGCCTTCGCAGTTGTTGCAGAATTTTTTGCTTGAGTCTTCTTTGCTTACTGGGCAACTTGCGGAGCTGTGCAGTTCCCCACAGTATACGCATACCGAGCGCAGTGTACAGTAGGCTTTTGTATGGCCGTACTCTTGGCAGTTCATACATTGTACCGGACCGTTTCGTTTGTGCGGTTCTTCTACGGGGATTCTTCGGTGAAGTAAAAGCTGAAGTTTGTATATTGAGTGCACCTCGTTTTTTTAAGCATCTTCGTTTCTGGTTCAAGTTCTATTTTAAAAAGTGGTTGCGGCATCCTATTCCTGTTTAAGATGTTTATGACGGTTTTTGCTCGAAATCCTTTTTCCTGCAGCGCCTGTTTTATTTCTTCTGGTGTTACATCAGGTTCTATGCCTTTTATTACGACCTGCAGGCCCTTGCAGCTTTTTAATTGATACGTATAATAATTCATTTTTTTTTCGTTTAGATACTTTATGAGAACTCAGTAATTATCTTCCGACTTTGTCTGGACTTTAATTTCTTGAATTTTACCCTGTACGAGAGGGACTATGTAGAAACTATCTTTGCCTATGAGCTCGATAACTTTGTTAACAAAAGCACTGGAGCTTTTCTCGCGTATATATATTGGGGGTGGCTTCGGCTTTTTCGTGACAACCCCAACTGCTTCAGAAGGCAGATCATCTGTGTTTTCTGCCAAGATGTGAAATCTATTGCTATTTATTGTATGTAGTATCATTCGAGGGTATATTTAAATTGCTACGGGTCATTTTTGGTTTATTCGTAGAATTTTGCGGACTTAGCTTTCTTTTGATATAAATGTAGCGATCCATACCAGTCTGCGTAGCCGGCTTAACATTTTGCTGTTTGCAGTTTGATTTGCTGACGGCGCAGCAGTCGTTGTGCTTGTTGAACGGGAAGTAGGTATCGGTGCAGTTGTGGTTGTAGTCGCTGTTGCGGTACCTAGAGAGGCCTCGGCACTTGCAGTCGTTGCTAAGAGAGACGGGGAGCACGAAAACTTTCGGTCGCGTGCTGTGTGCAATACTTCATTTGTCGGATTGGGTGTTGCCGACCGCGCGCGGTCTGATTGCGTTGACTCGATAGATAACAGGGACGGAGACGGTGAGCAAGAATGTTCTCTGGCACGCGCTGTGTAAGAGAGTTCGATTTGCGGGTTGGGGGTAATTGACCGCTCGGGCTGCTCTGAAACTACGGAAAAGTAAGCGTTGCTCAGCCGACGACGCTCGTCTTGCTCGCGTTGTCGCTGGCCACAATTCTCGCGTTGACTCATTGTCTTAAGCGAGGTGAAGAATTTGTTAGTGCCTTTTGTTTTATATGTTATTATTTGTAAAAAGTCAATTGTTTTGTTTGAATTGCAGATTTTTAAAAAGCAATTTGTGCAGATACATTGCACTTAGCGTCTTTTCGCATAGAATAGATATTTTATAAGCTTCTATATCACTGCACTTTTGCGTTTGGGAATTAATTAACCGGACCACGATGAGAAAACACGTCTGCATTCGACGACAGTTTTCTATTTTTTCCTTCCGTTTGATATAATTGCGGTCATGATTGATATCTTCTAAGTATGGAAATTTCATCAAAATATTCGGGCATAATTGAATTTGTTTTATGTGTATATTAGTATTAATACAGTATCGAATGCAACTCTGTTAGCAACGCAAGTGTTCTAGTGACGCAAGCGGTGAAAAATTACATTTTCACTGCTCAAATTCAGAGACAAGCCCACAATAGTGGCACAATTCGTGTTTAGTGACCCCCAAGTCACTAATAGTGAAAACGTGAAAGTGCAGCGTTCCTATTTAATTAAGAGTGCATATTCCCAAAACGGGGCTCCGCTGCCTAGCGGCCACGTCATTCCAAAACATTTAATAAAAGCTCACCGTCAGTGAAGTTTTGAGCTGTACTCTTAGAGCTCACCTTAGCTAGACATTGTACTACCTCTCTACAGGTGAGTAGATCCGCAGTACCTTCGTTTATTTTGGGGAAGGATAACATCTCTTGCTTTGGTTTGCCCTTCGCCCTCGAAGTACCAAAGCCTTTGAGTGGTTTGGAGCTCTCTTCCGCGTTTGGAGAACCCTCGTTTGTTTCGAGGCAGCACAATGCCCGTTGCCCAGCCGTTCGATATTTTGTGTTATCGATTCCATGTGTATATCGGAAACCAGAATAGTTATCGATAATTTGAAGCAAACTTGTTCTGCTCATGGTGTAGGAGAACTTATGTACAAAATCTGAAGTCTCTAGCTCTTGTAGTCTTTGAGATCGTTGCGTTCATACAGACGGACAGACGGAGGGACAGACGGACATGGCTATATCGTCTCGGCTGTTGATGCTGATCGAGAATATATATGCTTTATGGGGTCGGAGATGCTTCCTTCTGCCTGTTAAGGGTATAAAAATATTAGCAAAAGGCCTATTCCCAGCAGCTCCGAAACGGAATTTTTATGTGCAACTCTATTTAAAAAAAAAACAGTTGTCAGAAATTTTTATGTTTGTACTCCGTTTTTAAATTCCCAGCAACCATCAGAAAATTTAATCGATAGTTCCGATAGTGGAACAATTGTGGATTCCAAAATCAGCTATTCTTAAAAACGGAATAAAAGCTTTACAATTATTACGGGCAGCATAAGAAAGGGACGCACATAAAAATTTAAAACGAAAGCGGATCGTGAATATAAAATCTTTAATAAATGCGATAAAAAAAATTAAGAAACTTTTAAGTCTAAGTCCAAACATTTCTCAGACAACGTTTGAGAAGCGCCTCGGAATGTGTTGGCGCGGATGTGAATAAAGATGGTGAGTTGATTGTTTACTTTTAAAATAGGCATTTAATTAAAAATATAGCATATTTTAGTTTCCGAATGCAATATAAAGACAGTTTGCGTTACTATCGCAACGAAAAATTAAAAAGTGGAAGCGCTGGTGGAACCCGGCAAAGCAGGAGAGTGTTGGGGACGCAATATATTGTGAATTTCCCCATTATATTTTTTTTTTTTGCCAAATTTGGCTGCGGAGAGAGTGATGACATCCAGTAATTTAGCTGGAAGTGAGAGCCTAGCAAATTGCTCTACACCCTTGGCGTCACCGGCTGCTGACTCTAAGGTAGCTCATACTTATAAAGCAAAGAAGCCCAAGTCCAACGAGGTGGATCAAATTGATTGGTGGGCATTACAAACAGTAAAATTAAATTATGAAGTCGAACTTCCATATGACGAATTTTCTATACAACGAAGTCAAAAATCAGAGCCTTGCAATTTGATTCAGTCAAAAACCCATTCCATATAACGAAATGTCTCTATAACGAAGTGTTTTCTTGTTCCCTTGAGCTTCGTTATATGGAAGTTCGACTGTAATTGAATTCAATATTTTATTAAATTTAAACACCAGCCAAATTATTTTCCCAAAGAACAGAACCTTCGCTTGTTATTCCTAACAAATTTTAGATAATCTTCCAGGCGTCCCCTAAGGCTATCCGACCCAATATCAGAAGTGCTTTCAACTTGATACGCCTCTTGAACGATTGAACAATTTAATCAAATAAGTTGTTGGAGCAGAATATGTATATTGCTAATAAGTAAGTTTGATAGCATAAGTTAGTTTAAGAGTAAAATTGAAGTCGCTCTTAAGCTGTGTAAGCCATTAAATATTTTCATAATCTATAAACTATTAGATTTTTCATAAGGTGCAAAGTATATATTAAGTAAATAATTTTTTTTTCCAAAAAGAGGAAGTGTAGTATAAAATAACATAATTGGCCGTAGGCAAATTAATGTAAGCCAACGATGCCAAAGCTCTAAGCTCAAGCTTAAGACTCCACACGTGTTAAATACAGTAAGAGGCCTAAAGCTTTAAAGCTCTAGCTAAGCTAAGCTTGCGCGCACAACCAACTAATGCGTAGAAGTAACACTGACCAATCCTATTCCCCGTTAGATAATTTATACATTTAAACTGGGGGCGTGCAATAACGCCTAGTGCAATAACGCCTGCAGGCGTGTATCTTCCAGAGTTGTGGAGCTAGAGCCACCAAATTTGGTAGGAAGATAGCTGGTAACGACCCCCAAACGCTCTCCTTTCCCCACCTCTTACAAACTTTGAGCTAGACTCACCAAATTTGGTATGAAGATAGAAATTGACATTCCACAAAGATCTGTAGCAAACATTTGGATGCCACACCCAGCTTAGCCGCCCACAGCCCCCTTTCCCCACCTTTTACAAACTTTGAGCTAGAGTCACCAAATTTGGAAGGAAAATAGCTGGTGGCATCCCTATCTGCATCAGAGAATTTTTAAGGCAGCGTACACACCTGCCGCATCCGTACCCCTTTGCAATCTGGCCTCTTTTACTGGTTTTAATACTGCTTTCGAGCATACCGCAGTCAGTTGCGTCCGACTGCAACGTTTCCACTTGTTTTTCAATTGCAAATTGCTGACAGATTTTTTTATTGTTTCTGTATATAAAATAGACTATTTTTTTTTTTAAATTGCTGGTCTTATTTATTGAATCTTTTCTAGTGAATTAGAAAACTAGCAATAAGTATACAAATCTTATTAATAAATCTTAGCTAACAGTTCATTTTATTTTTTTGACTGTACTCTGAGTGCGCGTCCCTAAAAATCATCGCTGGGTTGGTAAGTCGTTACGACGAAGACGGGATCGGCTGCGCAGCCTTGTGAGACCTCTCGCGAGATGATTTGTGTGCGATGAGAGCTTGATAAGATATTTTACTTTTTGTTCCTCTATTTCCTACTTGACTGTTGAGATGTTTAAGTCTTTATGAATGTTTTCGTTTCGAACATACCACGGTGCCCCGGTAATGGTTCTCAATATTTTTGACTGGGCTCTCTGGACAATGTCAATGCTGCTGTTGCTAGCGCTCCCCCATAACTGGGAACCATAGGTCCAGATTGGTTTTAGAACAGAGTTGTAAAGCAGGACCTTGTAGTCCAAACTAATGGAAGAGCGAGCATTGATGAGCCAGTGGAGGCTATTGGCTTTCAGTTTGAGATGTGTTCTTTTAGCTTCAATGTGTCGCCGCCATGTTAGTCTTCTGTCTAAGTGTACGCCCAGATACGTTACATCGTTTGCTTTTGGAAGTGTGGTGTTGTTTAACGTGAGCGGTGGACAATCTTGCCTGTTAAGGGTGAAAGTTACTTGCTTACATTTTTGTTCGTTTACCTTAATTCGATCTGATAACCATTTTTCCACGTTGACCAGATGAAGGGCTAGTTGCGCTGTTGCTTGTATTGGGCATCTGGAGCGGCTGAGAATAGCTGTATCATCAGCAAAGGTAGATGTTGTCAATCGGCTGCTTATTGGGATGTCTGCTGTGAAAAGCACGTACAGTGTTGGTCACAGTACGCTGCCCTGTGGAACACCAGCTTCGATACTGTGTTCGTCAGACATTGCAGTGTTACATCTTACTGCGAACTTCCTGTCGTATAGGTACGACTTAAGCAGCTTATGTGTGTTGTTTGGGAGCATTGCTTTGATCTTATGCATTAGACCTTCCAACCAAACTTTGTCGAATGCCTGAGAAACATCCAGAAATATTGCAGTGCAGTATTCTCTATTTTCGAACGCGCTTCGTATCTCTGATGTCATTCTGTTAACCTGCTCAATTGTTCCGTGCTTTTCACGAAAGCCAAATTGGTGTGACGGGATTATGTTATGAAGATTCAGGAATGGATTTATCCGGGACAGCAAACATTTTTCAAAAAGTTTTGATAGACACGGTAATAAGCTTATAGGTCTATACGACGTGGGAACTATGTGATCTTTTCCAGGCTTTGGTATCATAATGATAATTGACTTTTTCCATCTGTCTGGATAGTGGCCAAGTTTGGTGATAGCATTGAAGAGCTGGGCAATTATGCAGATTGCACAGTAAGGAAGCTCAATAATCATCTTTGGGGTTATTTGGTCACCTCCTGGAGATTTTTTTGGGTTCAGTTGCTCTTTAATGATTCTTACGATTTCATTCGGGCGAAACTTGATTGGATCATCTTGAAGCTGAGAGCCGTTTGAAGAAGTCGGTAGTGCAAACGTATTTGTTGCAGGGTTAGGTTGGAACACTTTTTGGAGATGAGTAGCAAATGTGTTAGCTCTTTCTTCATCGCTGCGAGCCCAGCCGCCTGCGAAGTTTCTTATAGGCATTACTGTTTCTGTTGGTGAGCTCTCCACAATGAGTTTTTCGTACTGGTGGTTGATAATTGCTCGATGTAACGGCGTTGAGCGCGCTCGTCCTCGATTTTTAACGCTTTGGTGAGTTTACGTGTGGCGTCTTTTAGTTTTTGCTTTGCCGATGGCGATCTGTTCGATTGCCAATCACGTCGTAAGCGCCGCTTTTCAAGAACGAGCTGTTCAATTTGTAGATTTGTTGTCCTTTGGTTGTGTATTGTTTTTGGTATTTGAGGCGTAGCGGCGCGAGCTGCGGCGACGAAGACAGTCTCCAGAGTGTTAACAAAACTGTCAATGTCAGCTACATCAACGAGACGTGGCTTAAGCTCAATGTGTGAGCTTATATATTTTTTGTATCCGAGCCAGTTAGTTTTATGTGAAGTTAACTTACTGGGTCGATTTATGTATTCAGGGTGTCGTTGCAGATTTATTAGGACTGGGGAGTGATCGGATGATAGATCCGAAAGGCACTCTGCACTTATCAGTCTACGCGAAATGTTTTTGGTAACTGCAAAGTCAATCAAATCGGGTAGTTTTTTGGGATCTGTCGGCCAGTATGTTGGTCTGCCAGGAGAAACGTAGTCGAGCTTGTTGTTAGCTTTTATAATTGCATTGTAGAGCTGCTTTCCTTTTGGATTCACTAGACGAGATCCCCAGTGTGTGTGCTTGGCATTGTAGTCTCCTGCTGCTATAAAGCATTCTCCTAGTGAGTTAAAAAATTCCATAAATTGGTCTTCAGATATGGTATAACGCGGAGGGCAGTATACAGCGGCAAGAGTAAGTTGGTTCCCACTGTTTAAATGTATTTTTAGAGATGTGGCCTGTAGAAAGTTTTCAGCAAACTCTTTATAGCAGTGGTGCTTGAGGCGGCTTCTGATCAAAATACCAGTTCCACCGTGTGCTTTACCATCGGGATGATTTGTACCATAGAATAAGTATCCACTTATGTTAAAGTTATATTTGTTTGTAAGGTGTGTTTCGGAAAGTAGCATTACGTCGATGTGCTTATCGAGTAGGAATTGAGCTAATTCAAGTTTATGCTGTGAGACGCCATTAGCGTTCCACGTAGATATTCGTATCTCAGCCATTGATTATTTTGACTGTTGTGAGACGCCATTAGCGTTCCACGTAGATATTCGTATCTCAGCCATTGATTATTTTGACTGTTGTGATACAAGCATTTGTATCAAGAGATTTTGATTACGCATTAGTTCCTGCATAGTTGTTTTCATGAATGACATAAACTCGTTCATGCTCTGCTGCAGGGTACATACGAGTGCTTCGAGGTTACTTTGTTGCTGCTCCTGTGCAGCGTTTGTGCTCACTTGTTTTGGTTGTAAGTACGGTGTGTTTGAGGCAGGAAGAGCCAGTCCGGATCTTAGGGCGCTTGCATAATTTGCGTTATTGGTTGAGAACTCGGGGCCAAGTGAGGATCTGGCTGCAGATGAAAAGAAGACGTCTGGGTTGTGTTTCGATGGAGTGAAGGTAGTCGGTGCGTGTTGCGAGCGTGCAGTGGTACAGCGCTGATGGATACGATTTTTAAGTTCCTTGTAGACTTGGCAGCCTCTGTAGTTGGCTGTATGCTTGCCTTCGCAGTTGTTGCAGAATTTTTTGCTTGAGTCTTCTTTGCTTACTGGGCAACTTGCGGAGCTGTGCAGTTCCCCACAGTATACGCATACCGAGCGCAGTGTACAGTAGGCTTTTGTATGGCCGTACTCTTGGCAGTTCATACATTGTACCGGACCGTTTCGTTTGTGCGGTTCTTCTACGGGGATTCTTCGGTGAAGTAAAAGCTGAAGTTTGTATATTGAGTGCACCTCGTTTTTTAAGCATCTTCGTTTCTGGTTCAAGTTCTATTTTAAAAAGTGGTTGCGGCATCCTATTCCTGTTTAAGATGTTTATGACGGTTTTTGCTCGAAATCCTTTTTCCTCCAGCGCCTGTTTTATTTCTTCTGGTGTTACATCAGGTTCTATGCCTTTTATTACGACCTGCAGGCCCTTGCAGCTTTTTAATTGATACGTATAATAATTCATTTTTTTTTCGTTTAGATACTTTATGAGAACTCTGTAATTATCTTCCGACTTTGTCTGGACTTTAATTTCTTGAATTTTACCCTGTACGAGAGGGACTATGTAGAAACTATCTTTGCCTATGAGCTTGATAACTTTGTTAACAAAAGCACTGGAGCTTTTCTCGCGTATATATATTGGGGGTGGCTTCGGCTTTTTCGTGACAACCCCAACTGCTTCAGAAGGCAGATCATCTGTGTTTTCTGCCAAGATGTGAAATCTATTGCTATTTATTGTATGTAGTATCATTCGAGGGTATATTTAAATTGCTACGGGTCATTTTTGGTTTATTCGTAGAATTTTGCGGACTTAGCTTTCTTTTGATATAAATGTAGCGATCCATACCAGTCTGCGTAGCCGGCTTAACATTTTTGCTGTTTGCAGTTTGATTTGCTGACGGCGCAGCAGTCGTTGTGCTTGTTGAACGGGAAGTAGGTATCGGTGCAGTTGTGGTTGTAGTCGCTGTTGCGGTACCTAGAGAGGCCTCGGCACTTGCAGTCGTTGCTAAGAGAGACGGGGAGCACGAAAACTTTCGGTCGCGTGCTGTGTGCAATACTTCATTTGTCGGATTGGGTGTTGCCGACCGCGCGCGGTCTGATTGCGTTGACTCGATAGATAACAGGGACGGAGACGGTGAGCAAGAACGTTCTCTGGCACGCGCTGTGTAAGAGAGTTCGATTTGCGGGTTGGGGGTAATTGACCGCTCGGGCTGCTCTGAAACTACGGAAAAGTAAGCGTTGCTCAGCCGACGACGCTCGTCTTGCTCGCGTTGTCGCTGGCCACAATTCTCGCGTTGACTCATTGTCTTAAGCGAGGTGAAGAATTTGTTAGTGCCTTTTGTTTTATATGTTATTATTTGTAAAAAGTCAATTGTTTTGTTTGAATTGCAGATTTTTAAAAAGCAATTTGTGCAGATACATTGCACTTAGCGTCTTTTCGCATAGAATAGATATTTTATAAGCTTCTATATCACTGCACTTTTGCGTTTGGGAATTAATTAACCGGACCACGATGAGAAAACACGTCTGCATTCGACGACAGTTTTCTATTTTTTCCTTCCGTTTGATATAATTGCGGTCATGATTGATATCTTCTAAGTATGGAAATTTCATCAAAATATTCGGGCATAATTGAATTTGTTTTATGTGTATATTAGTATTAATACAGTATCGAATGCAACTCTGTTAGCAACGCAAGTGTTCTAGTGACGCAAGCGGTGAAAAATTACATTTTCACTGCTCAAATTCAGAGACAAGCCCACAATAGTGGCACAATTCGTGTTTAGTGACCCCCAAGTCACTACTAGTGAAAACGTGAAAGTGCAGCGTTCCTATTTAATTAAGAGTGCATATTCCCAAAACGGGGCTCCGCTGCCTAGCGGCCACGTCATTCCAAAACATTTAATAAAAGCTCACCGTCAGTGAAGTTTTGAGCTGTACTCTTAGAGCTCACCTTAGCTAGACATTGTACTACCTCTCTACAGGTGAGTAGATCCGCAGTACCTTCGTTTATTTTGGGGAAGGATAACATCTCTTGCTTTGGTTTGCCCTTCGCCCTCGAAGTACCAAAGCCTTTGAGTGGTTTGGAGCTCTCTTCCGCGTTTGGAGAACCCTCGTTTGTTTCGAGGCAGCACAATGCCCGTTGCCCAGCCGGCACCCTCGTGGAGGGTTCAGTTGAGGATTTTTGCCAACCGCACAAACTATATAACAAATATACAGGAAAATATAAGATAATAAACCTATACAATAAGAATAATGTAACCGTAATAGATACAAAAATAAAAAGCAAACTATTCACTTAGATAGAATAAAACCAGGTAAGAAGGCTCTAGTCCGGAGTGCCCGACCAGAAGATACCCTGAACCCATTTGCAATAAATAAATCAAATTTATAATTGACTTTGGTATAAGGACTTAGCTTCAATCGATTAAACTCGATATCTTCTGTGTTTCTAAATCGATTTGGACGAAATTTTCAGAAAAGTTCTATCATTACCCATTACTTCAACCCTCATTTTCACATTTTCCAAATTCGATATTTTGTGTTATCGATTCCATGTGTATATCGGAAACCAGAATAGTTATCGATAATTTGAAGCAAACTTGTTCTGCTCATCGTGTAGGAGAACTTATGTACAAAATCTGAAGTCTCTAGCTCTTGTAGTCTTTGAGATCGTTGCGTTCATACAGACGGACAGACGGAGGGACAGACGGACATGGCTATATCGTCTCGGCTGTTGATGCTGATCGAGAATATATATGCTTTATGGGGTCGGAGATGCTTCCTTCTGCCTGTTAAGGGTATAAAAATATTAGCAAAAGGCCTATTCCCAGCAGCTCCGAAACGGAATTTTTATGTGCAACTCTATTTAAAAAAAAAACAGTTGTCAGAAATTTTTATGTTTGTACTCCGTTTTTAAATTCCCAGCAACCATCAGAAAATTTAATCGATAGTTCCGATAGTGGAACAATTGTGGATTCCAAAATCAGCTATTCTTAAAAACGGAATAAAAGCTTTACAATTATTACGGGCAGCATAAGAAAGGGACGCACATAAAAATTTAAAACGAAAGCGGATCGTGAATATAAAATCTTTAATAAATGCGATAAAAAAAATTAAGAAACTTTTAAGTCTAAGTCCAAACATTTCTCAGACAACGTTTGAGAAGCGCCTCGGAATGTGTTGGCGCGGATGTGAATAAAGATGGTGAGTTGATTGTTTACTTTTAAAATAGGCATTTAATTAAAAAATATAGCATATTTTAGTTTCCGAATGCAATATAAAAGACAGTTTGCGTTACTATCGCAACGAAAAATTAAAAGTGGAAGCGCTGGTGGAACCCGGCAGAAGCAGGAGAGTGTTGGGGACGCAATATATTGTGAATTTCCCCATTATATTTTTTTTTTTTTGCCAAATTTGGCTGCGGAGAGAGTGATGACATCCAGTAATTTAGCTGAAAGTGAGAGCCTAGCAAATTGCTCTACACCCTTGGCGTCACCGGCTGCTGACTCTAAGGAGTTTTATTTGACGACAACAGCGCTACTGTACAGACGGCAAATGAACCAAGCAAAACTAGTGCTCATACTTATAAAGCAAAGAAGCCCAAGTCCAACGAGGTGGATCAAATGATGGTGGGCATTACAACAGTAAAATTAAACTATGAAGTCGACTTCATATAACGAACTATCATATGACGAATGTTCGTACTAACGAAGTCAAAATGAGACCTTGCAATATTGATTCATGTAAAACATTTATAACGAACACAGCCAAATTATTTTCCCAAAGAACAGAACCTTCGCTTGTTATTCCTAACAAATTTTAGATAATCTTCCAGGCGTCCCCTAATGCTATCCGACCCAATATCAGAAGTGCTTTCAACTTGATACGCCTCTTGAACGATTGAACAATTTAATCAAATAAGTTGTTGGAGCAGAATATGTATATTGCTAATAAGTAAGTTTGATAGCATAAGTTAGTTTAAGAGTAAAATTGAAGTCGCTCTTAAGCTGTGTAAGCCTTGTGGCCGATCGGCAATCTGCCGACGGCGAATTGAGGTTGCCTGGCTAAGCTACACTTAAATTGTCGAACATCATCTGAAGCCACCGCATTAAAATTGTACTTAATTCAACGAAAAAAAACCGCGTCTCAATTTTCATGAAATATTTTCATAATCTAAAAACTATTAGATTTTTCATAAGGTGCAAAGTATATATTAAGTAAATAATTTTTTTTCCAAAAAGAGGAGGTGTAGTATAAAATAACATAATTGGCCGTAGGCAAATTAATGTAAGCCAACGATGCCAAAGCTCTAAGCTCAAGCTTAAGACTCCACACGTGTTAAATACAGTAAGAGGCCTAAAGCTTTAAAGCTCTAGCTAAGCTAAGCTTGCGCGCACAACCAACTAATGCGTAGAAGTAACACTGACCAATCCTATTCCCCGTTAGATAATTTATACATTTAAACTGGGGGCGTGCAATAACGCCTAGTGCAATAACGCCTGCAGGCGTGTATCTTCCAGAGTTGTGGAGCTAGAGCCACCAAATTTGGTAGGAAGATAGCTGGTAACGACCCCCAAACTTGTGGAGCCACGCCTACCCATTCCGCTCCCCTTTCCCCACCTCTTACAAACTTTGAGCTAGACTCACCAAATTTGGTATGAAGATAGAAATTGACATTCCACAAAGATCTGTAGCAAACATTTGGATGCCACACCCAACTTAGCCGCCCACAGCCCCCTTTCCCCACCTTTTACAAACTTTGAGCTAGAGTCACCAAATTTGGAAGGAAAATAGCTGGTGGCATCCCTATCTGCATCAGAGAATTTTTAAGGCAGCGTACACACCTGCCGCATCCGTACCCCTTTGCAATCTGGCCTCTTTTACTGGTTTTAATACTGCTTTCGAGTATACCGCAGTCGGTTGCGTCCGACTGCAACGTTTCCACTTGTTTTTTAATTGCAAATTGCTGACAGATTTTTTTATTTTTTCTGTACATATAATAGACTATTTTTTTTTTAAATTGCTGGTCTTATTTATTGAATCTTTTCTAGTGAATTAGAAAACTAGCAATAAGTATACAAATCTTATTAATAAATCTTAGCTAACAGTTCATTTTATTTTTTTGACTGTACTCTGAGTGCGCGTCCCTAAAAGTCATCGCTGGGTTGGTAAGTCGTTACGACGAAGACGGGATCGGCTGCGCAGCCTTGTGAGACCTCTCGCGAGATGATTTGTGTGCGATGAGAGCTTGATAAGATATTTTACTTTTTGTTCCTCTATTTCCTCCTTGACTGTTGAGATGTTTAAGTCTTTATGAATGTTTTCGTTTCGAACATACCACGGTGCCCCGGTAATGGTTCTCAATATTTTTGACTGGGCTCTCTGGACAATGTCAATGCTGCTGTTGCTAGCGCTCCCCCATAACTGGGAACCATAGGTCCAGATTGGTTTTAGAACAGAGTTGTAAAGCAGGACCTTGTAGTCCAAACTAATGGAAGAGCGAGCATTGATGAGCCAGTGGAGGCTATTGGCTTTCAGTTTGAGATGTGTTCTTTTAGCTTCAATGTGTCGCCGCCATGTTAGTCTTCTGTCTAAGTGTACGCCCAGATACGTTACATCGTTTGCTTTTGGAAGTGTGGTGTTGTTTAACGTGAGCGGTGGACAATCTTGCCTGTTAAGGGTGAAAGTTACTTGCTTACATTTTTGTTCGTTTACCTTAATTCGATCTGATAACCATTTTTCCACGTTGACCAGATGAAGGGCTAGTTGCGCTGTTGCTTGTATTGGGCATCTGGAGCGGCTGAGAATAGCTGTATCATCAGCAAAGGTAGATGTTGTCAATCGGCTGCTTATTGGGATGTCTGCTGTGAAAAGCACGTACAGTGTTGGTCACAGTACGCTGCCCTGTGGAACACCAGCTTCGATACTGTGTTCGTCAGACATTGCAGTGTTACATCTTACTGCGAACTTCCTGTCGTATAGGTACGACTTAAGCAGCTTATGTGTGTTGTTTGGGAGCATTGCTTTGATCTTATGCATTAGACCTTCCAACCAAACTTTGTCGAATGCCTGAGAAACATCCAGAAATATTGCAGTGCAGTATTCTCTATTTTCGAACGCGCTTCGTATCTCTGATGTTATTCTGTTAGCCTGCTCAATTGTTCCGTGCTTTTCACGAAAGCCAAATTGGTGTGACGGGATTATGTTATGAAGATTCAGGAATGGATTTATCCGGGACAGAAAACATTTTTCAAAAAGTTTTGATAGACACGGTAATAAGCTTATAGGTCTATACGACGTGGGAACTGTGTGATCTTTTCCAGGCTTTGGTATCATAAGGATAATTGACTTTTTCCATCTGTCTGGATAGTGGCCAAGTTTGGTGATAGCATTGAAGAGCTGGGCAATTATGCAGATTGCACAGTAAGGAAGCTCAATAATCATCTTTGGGGTTATTTGGTCATCTCCTGGAGATTTTTTTGGGTTCAGTTGCTCTTTAATGATTCTTACGATTTCATTCGGGCGAAACTTGATTGGATCATCTTGAAGCTGAGAGCCGTTTGAAGAAGTCGGTAGTGCAAACGTATTTGTTGCAGGGTTAGGTTGGAACACTTTTTGGAGATGAGTAGCAAATGTGTTAGCTCTTTCTTCATCGCTGCGAGCCCAGCCGCCTGCGAAGTTTCTTATAGGCATTACTGTTTCTGTTGGTGAGCTCTCCACAATGAGTTTTTCGTACTGGTGGTTGATAATTGCTCGATGTAACGGCGTTGAGCGCGCTCGTCCTCGATTTTTAACGCTTTGGTGAGTTTACGTGTGGCGTCTTTTAGTTTTTGCTTTGCCGATGGCGATCTGTTCGATTGCCAATCACGTCGTAAGCGCCGCTTTTCAAGAACGAGCTGTTCAATTTGTAGATTTGTTGTCCTTTGGTTGTGTATTGTTTTTGGTATTTGAGGCGTAGCGGCGCGAGCTGCGGCGACGAAGACAGTCTCCAGAGTGTTAACAAAACTGTCAATGTCAGCTACATCAACGAGACGTGGCTTAAGCTCAATGTGTGAGCTTATATATTTTTTGTATCCGAGCCAGTTAGTTTTATGTGAAGTTAACTTACTGGGTCGATTTATGTATTCAGGGTGTCGTTGCAGATTTATTAGGACTGGGGAGTGATCGGATGATAGATCCGAAAGGCACTCTGCACTTATCAGTCTACGCGAAATGTTTTTGGTAACTGCAAAGTCAATCAAATCGGGTAGTTTTTTGGGATCTGTCGGCCAGAATGTTGGTCTGCCAGGAGAAACGTAGTCGAGCTTGTTGTTAGCTTTTATAATTGCATTGTAGAGCTGCTTTCCTTTTGGATTCACTAGACGAGATCCCCAGTGTGTGTGCTTGGCATTGTAGTCTCCTGCTGCTATAAAGCATTCTCCTAGTGAGTTAAAAAATTCCATAAATTGGTCTTCAGATATGGTATAACGCGGAGGGCAGTATACAGCGGCAAGAGTAAGTTGGTTCCCACTGTCCAATTGTATTTTTAGAGATGTGGCCTGTAGAAAATTTCAGCAAACTCTTTATAGTAGTGGTGCTTGAGGCGGCTTCTGATCAAAATACCAGTTCCACCGTGTGCCTAACCATCGGGATGATTTGTACCATAGAATAAGCATCCACTTATGTTAAAGTAATATTTGTTTGTAAGGAGTGTTTCGGAAAGTAGCATTACGTCGATGTGCTTATCGAGTAGGAATTGAGCTAATTCAAGTTTATGCTGTGAGACGCCATTAGCGTTCCACGTAGATATTCGTATCTCAGCCATTGATTATTTTGACTGTTGTGAGACGCCATTAGCGTTCCACGTAGATATTCGTATCTCAGCCATTGATTATTTTGACTGTTGTGATACAAGCATTTGTATCAAGAGATTTTGATTACGCATTAGTTCCTGCATAGTTGTTTTCATGAATGACATAAACTCGTTCATGCTCTGCTGCAGGGTACATACGAGTGCTTCGAGGTTACTTTGTTGCTGCTCCTGTGCAGCGTTTGTGCTCACTTGTTTTGGTTGTAAGTACGGTGTGTTTGAGGCAGGAAGAGCCAGTCCGGATCTTAGGGCGCTTGCATAAGTTGCGTTATTGGTTGAGAACTCGGGGCCAAGTGAGGATCTGGCTGCAGATGAAAAGAAGACGTCTGGGTTGTGTTTCGATGGAGTGAAGGTAGTCGGTGCGTGTTGCGAGCGTGCAGTGGTACAGCGCTGATGGATACGATTTTTAAGTTCCTTGTAGACTTGGCAGCCTCTGTAGTTGGCTGTATGCTTGCCTTCGCAGTTGTTGCAGAATTTTTTGCTTGAGTCTTCTTTGCTTACTGGGCAACTTGCGGAGCTGTGCAGTTCCCCACAGTATACGCATACCGAGCGCAGTGTACAGTAGGCTTTTGTATGGCCGTACTCTTGGCAGTTCATACATTGTACCGGACCGTTTCGTTTGTGCGGTTCTTCTACGGGGATTCTTCGGTGAAGTAAAAGCTGAAGTTTGTATATTGAGTGCACCTCGTTTTTTTAAGCATCTTCGTTTCTGGTTCAAGTTCTATTTTAAAAAGTGGTTGCGGCATCCTATTCCTGTTTAAGATGTTTATGACGGTTTTTGCTCGAAATCCTTTTTCCTCCAGCGCCTGTTTTATTTCTTCTGGTGTTACATCAGGTTCTATGCCTTTTATTACGACCTGCAGGCCCTTGCAGCTTTTTAATTGATACGTATAATAATTCATTTTTTTTTCGTTTAGATACTTTATGAGAACTCTGTAATTATCTTCCGACTTTGTCTGGACTTTAATTTCTTGAATTTTACCCTGTACGAGAGGGACTATGTAGAAACTATCTTTGCCTATGAGCTCGATAACTTTGTTAACAAAAGCACTGGAGCTTTTCTCGCGTATATATATTGGGGGTGGCTTCGGCTTTTTCGTGACAACCCCAACTGCTTCAGAAGGCAGATCATCTGTGTTTTCTGCCAAGATGTGAAATCTATTGCTATTTATTGTATGTAGTATCATTCGAGGGTATATTTAAATTGCTACGGGTCATTTTTGGTTTATTCGTAGCATTTTGCGGACTTAGCTTTCTTTTGATATAAATGTAGCGATCCATACCAGTCTGCGTAGCCGGCTTAACATTTTTGCTGTTTGCAGTTTGATTTGCTGACGGCGCAGCAGTCGTTGTGCTTGTTGAACGGGAAGTAGGTATCGGTGCAGTTGTGGTTGTAGTCGCTGTTGCGGTACCTAGAGAGGCCTCGGCACTTGCAGTCGTTGCTAAGAGAGACGGGGAGCACGAAAACTTTCGGTCGCGTGCTGTGTGCAATACTTCATTTGTCGGATTGGGTGTTGCCGACCGCGCGCGGTCTGATTGCGTTGACTCGATAGATAACAGGGACGGAGACGGTGAGCAAGAATGTTCTCTGGCACGCGCTGTGTAAGAGAGTTCGATTTGCGGGTTGGGGGTAATTGACCGCTCGGGCTGCTCTGAAACTACGGAAAAGTAAGCGTTGCTCAGCCGACGACGCTCGTCTTGCTCGCGTTGTCGCTGGCCACAATTCTCGCGTTGACTCATTGTCTTAAGCGAGGTGAAGAATTTGTTAGTGCCTTTTGTTTTATATGTTATTATTTGTAAAAAGTCAATTGTTTTGTTTGAATTGCAGATTTTTAAAAAGCAATTTGTGCAGATACATTGCACTTAGCGTCTTTTCGCATAGAATAGATATTTTATAAGCTTCTATATCACTGCACTTTTGCGTTTGGGAATTAATTAACCGGACCACGATGAGAAAACACGTCTGCATTCGACGACAGTTTTCTATTTTTTCCTTCCGTTTGATATAATTGCGGTCATGATTGATATCTTCTAAGTATGGAAATTTCATCAAAATATTCGGGCATAATTGAATTTGTTTTATGTGTATATTAGTATTAATACAGTATCGAATGCAACTCTGTTAGCAACGCAAGTGTTCTAGTGACGCAAGCGGTGAAAAATTACATTTTCACTGCTCAAATTCAGAGACAAGCCCACAATAGTGGCACAATTCGTGTTTAGTGACCCCCAAGTCACTACTAGTGAAAACGTGAAAGTGCAGCGTTCCTATTTAATTAAGAGTGCATATTCCCAAAACGGGGCTCCGCTGCCTAGCGGCCACGTCATTCCAAAACATTTAATAAAAGCTCACCGTCAGTGAAGTTTTGAGCTGTACTCTTAGAGCTCACCTTAGCTAGACATTGTACTACCTCTCTACAGGTGAGTAGATCCGCAGTACCTTCGTTTATTTTGGGGAAGGATAACATCTCTTGCTTTGGTTTGCCCTTCGCCCTCGAAGTACCAAAGCCTTTGAGTGGTTTGGAGCTCTCTTCCGCGTTTGGAGAACCCTCGTTTGTTTCGAGGCAGCACAATGCCCGTTGCCCAGCCGGCACCCTCGTGGAGGGTTCAGTTGAGGATTTTTGCCAACCGCACAAACTATATAACAAATATACAGGAAAATATAAGATAATAAACCTATACAATAAGAATAATGTAACCGTAATAGATACAAAAAATAAAAAGCAAACTATTCACTTAGATAGAATAAAACCAGGTAAGAAGGCTCTAGTCCGGAGTGCCCGACCAGAAGATACCCTGAACCCATTTGCAATAAATAAATCAAATTTATAATTGACTTTGGTATAAGGACTTAGCTTCAATCGATTAAACTCGATATCTTCTGTGTTTCTAAATCGATTTGGACGAAATTTTCAGAAAAGTTCTATCATTACCCATTACTTCAACCCTCATTTTCACATTTTCCAAATTCGATATTTTGTGTTATCGATTCCATGTGTATATCGGAAACCAGAATAGTTATCGATAATTTGAAGCAAACTTGTTCTGCTCATGGTGTAGGAGAACTTATGTACAAAATCTGAAGTCTCTAGCTCTTGTAGTCTTTGAGATCGTTGCGTTCATACAGACGGACAGACGGAGGGACAGACGGACATGGCTATATCGTCTCGGCTGTTGATGCTGATCGAGAATATATATGCTTTATGGGGTCGGAGATGCTTCCTTCTGCCTGTTAAGGGTATAAAAATATTAGCAAAAGGCCTATTCCCAGCAGCTCCGAAACGGAATTTTTATGTGCAACTCTATTTAAAAAAAAAACAGTTGTCAGAAATTTCTATGTTTGTACTTCGTTTTTAAATTCCCAGCAACCATCAGAAAATTTAATCGATAGTTCCGATAGTGGAACAATTGTGGATTCCAAAATCAGCTATTCTTAAAAACGGAATAAAAGCTTTACAATTATTACGGGCAGCATAAGAAAGGGACGCACATAAAAATTTAAAACGAAAGCGGATCGTGAATATAAAATCTTTAATAAATGCGATAAAAAAAAATTAAGAAACTTTTAAGTCTAAGTCCAAACATTTCTCAGACAACGTTTGAGAAGCGCCTCGGAATGTGTTGGCGCGGATGTGAATAAAGATGGTGAGTTGATTGTTTACTTTTAAAATAGGCATTTAATTAAAAAATATAGCATATTTTAGTTTCCGAATGCAATATAAAAGACAGTTTGCGTTACTATCGCAACGAAAAATTAAAAAGTGGAAGCGCTGGTGGAACCCGGCAGAAGCAGGAGAGTGTTGGGGACGCAATATATTGTGAATTTCCCCATTATATTTTTTTTTTTTGCCAAATTTGGCTGCGGAGAGAGTGATGACATCCAGTAATTTAGCTGAAAGTGAGAGCCTAGCAAATTGCTCTACACCCTTGGCGTCACCGGCTGCTGACTCTAAGGAGTTTTTATTTGACGACAACAGCGCTACTGTACAGACGGCAAATGAACCAAGCAAAACTAGTGCTCATACTTATAAAGCAAAGAAGCCCAAGTCCAACGAGGTGGATCAAATTGATTGGTGGGCATTACAAACAGTAAAATTAAACTATGAAGTCGAACTTCTATATAACGAACTTTCATATAACGAATTTTCTATACAACGAAGTCAAAAATGAGAACCTTGCAATTTGATTCAGTCAAAAACCCATTCCATATAACGAAATGTCTCTATAACGAAGTGTTTTCTTGTTCCCTTGAGCTTCGTTATATGGAAGTTCGACTGTAATTGAATTCAATATTTTATTAAATTTAAACACCAGCCAAATTATTTTCCCAAAGAACAGAACCTTCGCTTGTTATTCCTAACAAATTTTAGATAATCTTCCAGGCGTCCCCTAATGCTATCCGACCCAATATCAGAAGTGCTTTCAACTTGATACGCCTCTTGAACGTTTGAACAATTTAATCAAATAAGTTGTTGGAGCAGAATATGTATATTGCTAATAAGTAAGTTTGATAGCATAAGTTAGTTTAAGACCTCCACACGTGTTTAAATCACAGTAAGAGGCCTAAAGCTTTTAAAGCTCTAGCTAAGCTAAGCTTGCGCGCGCACAACCAACTAATGCGTAGAAGTAACACTGACCAATCCTATTCCCCGTTAGATAATTTATACATTTAAACTGGGGGCGTGCAATAACGCCTAGTGCAATAACGCCTGCAGGCGTGTATCTTCCAGAGTTGTGGAGCTAGAGCCACCAAATTTGGTAGGAAGATAGCTGGTAACGACCCCCAAACTTGTGGAGCCACGCCTACCCATTCCGCTCCCCTTTCCCCACCTCTTACAAACTTTGAGCTAGACTCACCAAATTTGGTATGAAGATAGAAATTGACATTCCACAAAGATCTGTAGCAAAAATTTGGATGCCACACCCAGCTAAGCCGCCCACAGCCCCTTTTCCCCACCTTTTACAAACTTTGAGCTAGAGTCACCAAATTTGGAAGGAAAATAGCTGGTGGCATCCCTATCTGCATCAGAGAATTTTTAAGGCAGCGTACACCCCTGCCGCATCCGTACCCCTTTGCAATCTGGCCTCTTTTTTACTGGTTTTAATACTGCTTTCAACTATACCGCAGTCGGTTGCGTCCGACTGCAACGTTTCCACTTGTTTTTTAATTGCAAATTGCTGACAGATTTTTTATTTTTTTCTGTATATAAAATAGACTGGATTTCCTTTCGTTTGATATAATTGCGGTCATGATTGATATCTTTTAAGTATGGAAATTTCATTTAAATATTCGGGCATAATTGAATTTGTTTTATGTGTATATTAGTATTAATACAGTATCGAATGCAACTCTGTTAGCAACGCAAGTGTTCTAGTGACGCAAGCGGTGAAAAATTACATTTTCACTGCTCAAATTCAGAGACAAGCCCACAATAGTGGCACAATTCGTGTTTAGTGACCACAAAGTCACTACTAGTGAAAACGTGAAAGTGCAGCGTTCCTATTTAATTAAGAGTGCATATTCCCAAAATGGGGCTCCGCTACCTAGCGGCCACGTCATTCCAAAACATTTAATAAAAGCTCACCGTCAGTGAAGCTTTAGCTGTACTTTTACTTTTTCAAGGTTCTAGCCTTGGCTAGGATCTTTCCAAAATTAATGCATACTCTTAGGAGTTCCTTAAAATCAGAGAAAATCCCGCAAGCAGCCGACAAAGAAAGCCGCGATTCGGCTCTCAAAAAAAACAAACTTAACAATATGCTTGATAAAATTGACTATGAAAAATTGCACCAATTAGCTGGAAAATCACCATTTTGGATCAGGTCAGAGGTCACTAATGTTCTGTTGTCGGAAACTCATTGCGTTATGATATGGTATGAATGACACAGAAAACAGCCCACAACAGATTGAATCTAGCACTAATGATCGGCTGAACAATAATTCAAAGCCACCGCAAATAGCTATAATTATAACCAACCTTAACGATCTCTTTGAAATCATTTCGGAGGTAACAAGTGTTGATAACGTATCAGTCAAAGTTAATCAGTGTTGTTGACTATTTTGATATATTGGGTATTGAATTCCATACATACCAAATGAAGATGGAAAAGCCTCACAGAATAGTGGTTAAGGGGCTTCATTATAGCACACTGACCAACGAAATCACTGCAATTTTTAAAAAATTTGGCTTTGGTGCTCTACAGGTACATAGCCCAATCAAGAACTAGCCGAGATGAAAAACTCAACATATTTTTCATCCATATAAAGCCATGTGCAAAAATTAATGATATATATGATATCACAGCACTCTGCTGACAAAGATTGAGAATAGAAAGGATGCGGAAATCATCGGAAATTGCCCAATGCATTCGATGCCAAGATTATGGACACACAGCCAAGTACTGCCGTCGTCATCCCAACTGTGCTCGATGTGGTGAAAATCAAACCCAAGATCAACCACCTAACTGTTTACACTGTGGAGGACCCCACATGGCAAGCTACAAAGGCTGTATCAAATATCAGGAATACCTACGTCGATCAATGGGCTCTCCAAAAAAGCAACAGCGTCAACCGTTGTCGCCTAATCCGAATGGGAGATATATAAACCAAACAACGCGGCAACAGCCGCAACAACTACTTCTGCAGAAAAAGATAAATCGACAGCAACAATCACAACAAATGCCTAACACTTCTAGAGTCACAAGTAATAACATATCTTATGCCTCAATGGTAAGAAACGGAAGTGGACCTGCCCAGCGCCGTCTACATGATTTTCAATCGCAACTGCACTCACCAAAATCAAGGGACAATTCTACTCAACAGCAGCATACGCTTGATGTCCAATCACTTTTGGAACAACAGCAACAGAAATTTATGAAATGGCAACAACAGCTCCAGCAACAGGTTAAGCTAGAGAAGTCAAGCTCTTCGCGCATAACAACAGCATTGACATCCTTCTTTTAAATGAGATTAGACTCAACCCAGGAGAAACAGTTAAAATATTTGGCTATACCTTTTACCCATACAAACCATCACGTCAGAATCACGGCAACGGAGGGGCGGCTGTATTGGTGAGGAGTTCTCTCAGCCATTTCCCACAAAGAGTTGTTGAAACACGAACCATTCAGATGTCTTCCATAAAAGTTACCACAAGCTTAAGAGACATAGAACTAAGCGCAATAAACTGTCCACCACGAAATATAATCCAAGAAAGGCATTTCACTGACATACTCGCTGCTTTCTGTCAAAGGTATCTGGTTGGAGGTGACTGGAATACGCGGCATTGGATGTGGAGAGACATATATAATTCACCCAGAGGACGAGAACTAGTCGAAGCCATTACTGCCAGAGGGGATAATATTCTTGCTACGGGCTCACCAATTAGATACCCATATGTGCCAAGCCACATAGCAACTTGCATTGATTTCGCACTTTATCATGGGATACCGGATTCTCGGGTTAATATCTGTCAAAGCTGGGATTTAGACTCCGATCACATAGCTCTTGTTGTTAAGCCATCCAACTTTTGCCGAAAAATAAAGCTCCGGGTGTCGATAGAATTTGTCACGCTACATTAAAGGCCTTGCCAACAAAAGCGATAATATATGTAGGACTTATTTTTAATGCTATTATTAGGGTACAAGAGTTCCCAAAGCAATGGATATTAGCAGCGATTCTGATGATTCACAAGCCAGGCAAGCCAGTAGCTGAAACTGAGTCATATCGCCCAATAAGCCTCCTACCATCCCTGTCTAAAGTATGGGAGAGGCTTGTTGCCAACCGGATAACTGCAGTTATAAGTCAATGCAATATCTTTCCGGATCATCAATTTGGCTTTCGAGAAGAACAAGGTACTGTAGAACAAGTTCACAGATTGGTTAAGCACATCTGGCAGGCCTTTGATGACCAGGAATACTCCAACGCAGTCTTCATTGACATGCAGCAAGCCTTCGATAAAGTGTGGCACGTTGGCCTACTTTGCAAAATTTAAAACCTGCTACCTGCACCGTACTATGTACTGCTAAGGACATATCTCGAAGGCTGAGACTTTAAGGTCAAAGAAAGGGACACTTACTCAACAAATTATCAAATGAGAGCAGGAGTTCCACAGGGCAGTGTTCTTGGACCGCTGCTCTATGCGTTGTATACTGCTGATATACCCAGACCCAACAGTCAACATTTGATAGCCCCATCTAAGGCTCTTATTGCGACCTACGCAGATGACATTGCAGTCATTTACAATTCCAGCTGTCGCGTAGAAGCAGCTAATGGACTACAGGTTTACCTTAACACTCTTGCAGCTTGGTGCAAACGGTGGAATCTTAAGGTCAATCCGCTGAAAACAACAAACGAGCTTCACGCTTAAAAGGCTTTTAAATAATACCCCTGCAATTCAGCTGGAGGGAGTAAACCTAGATCAGCCGTCGCAAGCCAAATTTCTTGGCATCACCCTGGACAAGAGCCTTACGTGAAAGGCCACGGTGAAAAAATGTGGCAACGGAATTCAGCAACTGCGATGACTCATCAACAGAAGGAGCACCTTACAGCTGAGATGTAAGAGGGCTGTGTATGCTTGCTGTATTATGCCAATATGGCTTTATGGTATACAGATTTGGGGAATTGCAGCCCAATCTAACTACAAACGTGTACTGGTGCTGCAGAATCGCATCCTACGACAAATAACCAACTGTCCCTGGTACGTACGTGGTTCCACATTACATAGATATCTCAAGCTGCATACAGTGGAAGAGCAGATTGGGCGTCACACTAGCAGATACAACGACAGATTGCTAAGACACCGCAGCCTGCTTGCTAAACACCTACTTCCAGCTCGCCCTTTAAGGCTAGGCTTTGCCAAAACTATTGGACGTCAATAAAACTGCCATAAAATATTAGTCCTCATATTTTATTATGGGGATCGGCTATTTTATCTATCTTCCTGTATCCATGTGTTGTTAAGGTACTTTCTTATTTGTACAGATTCTTCACTAAATATAATTCCAAAAAAAAAAAAAAAAAAAAATATTAATATTAGTGATGTAAGCATTAAGTGTGAGCAATAAGTATAGAGTATTCTAGAGCCATCACTTTGTACTTCGTGCATTCGGTCTGCTTTTGCTGTATATTTGCACGGCGGAACCCACAGAGCAGTTCGGCTGTTGAGCCGACTGCGTGCTCTCGCATTATTTTAGTTTGCGAGATATGTCTCTGCATCTAATCGCAAACTAAACGCTATGCCGTCGTCTCAAAATGTCAAATCTCCGCTGTGGATTTTTAATAAATCAATTAAGAAATTCCCTTGAATATATACACCTGTACAAAAATAAAAATATCAAACAAACTGAGACAGGTTCTTGAACACTTCACATGCATACAAATAAACATTAATGCATGCATGTGAAAACGCTGTTCAATTTTCAGAGACCCACCCCAAAAATAACAAAACCCTGTATGCAAATCAAAGACGTACACCAAATACGCATATAAACAGCAGAGCTGCGTGCACCCACCGTCTCATCTTAGTGCAACTGTACAGAAAAAGCAGACCGAATGCACGAAGTACGAAGTGATTGCTCTATGCCTTGTTCATACTTAATAAGGTATTCCCACTCTGTTGCTCGCCCTTTTTTTCTGTTGTTTTACGATTCAGTCTCATTGCGAACGTTGTGAGCGACGCATATACGCAAACGATGTTTTTGCGTTTTAAACTAAAAAAAATGCATTACTGTTTTGGTCTCACTCTCGCTCTCTTTTGCTCTCATTTTTCGTAAGGCAACGATAGAGCGTTTCACTTGCACTGTGCGTCTCAGCTCAGCAAACAATCGATGGAACTATCGGACAATCGATGGCTTATACTATCGCTGGCACTAGTGACGGCAGCAGCGGCTACCGATAGCATAAGCTATCAGACAATTTTGCATGTGTTGTAGCCGGAGGTAAATAACACGCTTGTAGGTTTAAATTTAATAATTCAATTTATTTGGCTTAAACATGCCGATCAGCGCTGCTCATTCCTCCAAGCTTCCATTCTAATAATAATTAAATCGATCTCTCTTCAATATCGATAATACTTCATTTCATACATTAAGTACGTTTTTTAGCTAGTTCATAAAAATACCAATTCATTTTAGTGTTCGCTAACGACCATGTTCGATAGTTTGGCGCGAAAGAATTAATGTTTAATCTAATGGCGCGAACATGCACCCCGCCTTGGAAGATCCCTTCTAAAACTTCCAACAAGCATTAATTTTCGGTATCCAGCGGCAAAGGACAAATTCGATGGACGTTGCGATTGAGGTACCCTGATTTCGTTTTGAGCGTCACTACTCGTACAGCGCCATCCGTTCCTGGGTGCAGCTCGCTTACTCGTCCTAGTAGCCAGTGTCCAGGCGGCGAGTTGTCCTCGGCAATGAGAACCAAGGCTCCAACCTTTAGGTTGTTAACAGTAGTACTCCACTTAGTGCGCTGCTGTAGGAGTGTTAAATACTCTGCTGACCAGCGGCGCCAAAACGAATTGTGGACTACCAAAATCCGCTTCCAGTGGTTCATAAGAGATAGTTTGACTAAATCGTCGTCCGCGTGTTCCGCCAGCGCATTTAATGGACGACCCACTAGGAAATGTCCTGGTGTAAGGGCTTCGAAATCATTCGGGTCTGAAGATACGGGACAAAGCGGCCTTGAATTCATAACTGCCTCTACTTGGGTAATAGCTGTAAGTAAGTCTTCATAGTTGAGGGCGACGCTATTAGTGGTCTTGACCAACAGCTGTTTAGCGACCTTAACAGCGCTTTCCCACAAACCTCCAAAGTGAGGGGATCGTGGCGGGATAAAATGGAATTGGACGCCATTCTTGCTGCATTCTTCTTCTATCCGACTCTGGTTGATCGTGTCCGCAATCGTGTTCAATGAGCGAGATGCGCCTACAAAGTTAGTTGCGTTATCGCAATACAGATCCGAACTCAACCCTCGCCTGGCAAAGAAACGCTTGAGGGCCGCAATAAAAGCGCTGGCGCTTAAGTCCGAGACGACCTCCAGATGGCATGCCTTAGTCAAGCAGCACACGAATACGCACAAGTACACCTTGACGGGCCGCTTTCCTCGGATGTTAAAGTGCATCCAGATTGGTCCAGCAAAGTCTAGCCCGGCGCGATCAAATGGATATGTTCTGCCTTTCACACGATTGGATGGTAATGATCCCATCAGCTGGGTACCGAAGGTTGGACACAGGTGAAAGCATTTCACACAGCTGCGTACCACCTTGCGAGCCAATTTTCTGCAGTTAATGATCCAATATTTTTGCCGCAAAAAGGCACATAAGGACTGTGCCCCGGCATGTAAATTCATTCGATGAGTGTGCGTGACTAATGCATTTACTACTACGTGGCTAGTTGGCATCAAAATTGGATGCTTTGTATCAAACGATAGCCCAGAGTGCGCCAATCTACCACCTACTCGTATAATGGAAATTCCCTCTTCCTCGTGAATAAAAGGAGTCAAGCATTGTATTTTTGCGGACTTAATGCGTTTGTTGTCGTTTAGCTGAATAAATTCCTCGCGCAACGTGACATTTTGAACATTAAATACTATATATCTTAATCCTCCTGCCATTTCTGCTGCAGTCAGACTGCACGATCCAGTTGATTTGGTCGTTTTGATAGAATTTCGCCAGCGATAAATATAGCTAACTACTCGCTGTAATTTCAAAAAGTCGTTTGCATATTTGCTCCCTGCGAATAAATCCTCAATTTCTGCCTTGAAAACACTGCCTACGAGGGAAAATGTACTTTTTCTTTGCTCTGGTAGTTCACTATTATCGCATTGCCAGCCTTCTTTTGGCCAGCCTTCTTTTGGCCAGCCAGTTTTTTGGCTTAATAAGAATTTTGGCCCTTGCCACCATAATGTGGATTTGTTTAATTCGGTTGGATTCAACTTTGACTCAACCTTAAACCAGTCCTGTATATTTGACAGTTCTTGGATTTGAGCTACGCGATTGGCGACAAACGTAGTCCACCTGCTCGCATGCGAGGATAACCAATTGAGAACAATAGTCGAGTCCGTAAAATACTTAACACATGTGACCTTTAAATGCAGGCATGAGCGCACTCTGGTCATTAATTGTGTCATGAGCAGCGCTCCTTGCAATTCTAAGCGTGGCAAAGATGAGACTTTAACTGGCGCCACTTTTGATTTGGCCGTTACCAGACTCACTGTAACTTCACCATTGCTATTCATCAAGCGAGCATAAATTGCTCCGCCGTAAGCCCGAATAGAAGCGTCTGAGAATCCGTAAAGTTCCAACGTACTTAAATCAGCCGAAATTGGAATAACTGAACGGGGCAGAGAACATTTATCTATGTTCTTTAATTTTTCTCTGTATTTTTTCCATTGAGCTGCATAACTGGGAGCTAATTCTTCGTCCCAACCTTGCTTAAGCAACCACAGCTCTTGCACAAATATTTTGCCTAGGATAATTATCGGACTCAAGAAACCTAGTGGATCGAATATCTGAGACAATTCCGATAGTACTGTTCGCTTGGTAATCGTTAGACAACTTGTAATCTTATAGTCAAATTGAAATTTGTCTTCGCAACAATCCCAACCTATTCCTAGCATTTTCGCGGCATCTTCGGTTTTAAGCATCAATGGTTCTAGATCAGCACCATAACTGAAGTTACCCTGATAGCTGCTGCGCCATTTATGCAGTTGAAATCTGCCTAGCTGCAACAGCTCTGTCACTTCTTGCTTTAATCTTTTTAACTCCACCACAGAATCTGCCCCGCACAACATGTCATCCATATAAAAACTCCGCTTCACGGCCTCCGTTGCTAATGGGTACTGATCGCCGTATTTCTCTGCCAGATAGAAAAGGGACCGTACTGCAAGGTATGGCGCAGAGTTGGTCCCATAAGTTACAGTATTGAGACGCAATACTTGGATAGGCATGTCCGAGCTCTGTCGCCACAAAATGCACTGGTAATTGCAATGGGGTTCAATGACCAATACTTGCCGGTACATTTTGGCTATGTCTGCTGTTAAGGCGTATTTGTAGAATCTAAATTTGGTCAACGTCTCAATTAATTCTGGCTGTAATATTGGGCCAACGCACATAATGTCATTAAGAGAGATGTCATTGCTGGATTTGCAAGACGCGTCAAACACAACTCTTAATTTGGTAGTTGAGCTCTCCGGCTGAATAACAGGATGATGGGGCAAGAAATACTTTATTTTTTCAATCTTCGCAGTTTCTACTACCTCTAGATGTCCCAAATCTTTATATTCATTTATGAACTCCGTGTATTGCTTTCTAAGATCTTGGTTGCGACTCAACTTCTTTTCTAAATTGAGAAATCTCGTTAGCGCTATTTTATAAGTGTCCCCTAACTCTCTTGCAGAGTCCTTAAAGGGCAAGGCCACCATCAGGTGTCCCGATTCAGTATGACTGATGTTAGAAAGAAATTTAAGCTCAATTTCTTTCTCTTCTTCTGAGCAGTTTGGGTTTACGTGCGTAACTTCTTCACACCTCCAAAACTTCTGCACCTGCTCTTGCGATTGGTCAGGCCCTTTCTGATCTACTTCAGTAGTTAACAAAGCTACTTTAGAAGCCGAAGTGAATTCTCCTACGACTACCCACCCTAAAAGAGACTTCTGTAGGGTTGGCATATTTATGCCTTTAATTTGACCTGCTACGATTAATTTGAAAAAAAGTGAGACTCCTAAAAGCATATCAATATTGCTTGCTGAGTCGAAATAAGGATCAGCTAATGTGACTCCTTTGGGCGGCTGCCAGTTTGAGCCCAGCCCTGAGCGTGTGGGATTGTATTGGGTGATTTCTTCCAACACACTAAAGTGAGCAGATACAGAAAATCGTGTTACTTTAGATTTAATTGTTGCGTTCACCTCGCCATGTATCTGAGACTCTGCATTTCCTATGCCACTTAGTCGCATTTTGGATGGATGCAAATTTAGCTCAAGTGAGGATGCTAATCTTAACGTTACAAAGTTAAGTTGACTGCCCGAATCTAGCACGCATCTGCAATTATGATAAATGCCGTTCTTGTCCTCAACTAGCACTACAGCGGTTGCTAAATAGCTTGTAGCTGACCGTGATAGCAGCGCACTACGCACTGCGCTAGGTTCTGCTTTTCCATGACCTTTAGCCTCACACTCACTTGACTCTTTAGCAGACTCCCGATGCAGCATATCATTGTGCGGCTTGTTGCAAAAGCTACATAGTTGACCGGTGCAGCTTCTAGTGCTATGACGCTTGCTAAAGCATATCAAGCACAGTCCATGCTTTTTTATCTCTTGGTAACGTTGCACCGGATTTAACTGCTTAAATGGCTTGCAAGCCTTTAACCCATGCGTGCCAGCACAAACATAACATGAGTTTTGCGTACTGTTGTCTACTGTTGCTGCTAAACTCGCCTTTCTCGCGTCACCTTTATAATTTGATTTTGCAACTGTACGACGCACATCTCGATTAGATAAGTTTAAGCCGCGATTTACTATAAATTGTGAAAGTAATGACCACGAAGGCAGCTTTGCACTATCCCATTCATTATCCCATTTGTCCATTGTTTCTTCATCCAGTTTACTACGAATCAAATGGAAAATTATCGCATCAAGAATCTCTTGTTCCGTGCTTAGCGATTTGAGCGCTACAAGTTGAGAATTAACGCTGTCTACTAGCGCACGCAACGCCTCAGCATCAGCCTGCTTAAGCCGCCTTAAATTGAACAACTCGTTTATGTGTGATTGCACAATGATTGCCTTGTTCTCATATCGCTCCTGCAACAGGCGAAGAGCTCTTTTGTAGTTCACCTCAGACAACTCTAAACAATCAATTGTACAACGAGGGACAACACCTAGAGACGATTTTAAATGTATGAATTTCGATAAATCGTCTAGGTCTGGGTCTGAGCCTACGAGTGTCGTAAAGGTGTTAAACCAGCTAGTCCATTCAGTAAATTTGCCTGAAAACTCCGGTATCTTCATAGCTGGAAGTTTTGTGGAGCGGACGGGCTGTGAAATATTTAACGTGTCATTTGGACTATGCCGACGGCTCCCTTGTCCCAGAACGCTTAATAATTTCGCTTTTATTTCGCAATATAATTCTTCTATTTCTTGTCGAGTTTCGTATTCTGATGCACCGTCGCTTTCCTGTTCGACCCGCGCTTGAATAAGGCAAAACTGATTATAATTCGACTCAATTAAACTTAATCGCGCATCTAACTCAGCTACTGTCATTGTAGCACTGTGCTTTAAAATGTGTATTTTATTGCGCGTAAAGGAATTCACTAAACTATGACGTGCAGCCAACGATTCAGATTCTTTACTCTTTTTTGGAGCCATTTCACAATGATTGACCCCTCGCAACACCCAATTATAATAATTTATTTGCGGTGCTCACTACTGTACATAAATTTGTACAATTCGCTTCCAAATTGAGCGTAGCTGTTTTGCCGATCTCTTTATTTATCTTCTCTGTAAATTCTCTATCGTGCGCAATGTTGCACTCATTTACTCAATCCGCTCTCTCAATTATAGCGGTAGATTTCCAATAGCTGTTTCAGAAACACATGCACAAAAGAAGATAAATCAAGGTCAACTTAAAGTCGTACAGGCAGCCGGTGCTATTTATGCAAATCTGCACACCACTGAAATGTATGTATGTATGTGCTTACTGTTGTAATTTTGCATATAATTATGTGCACTTACAAACGCACAACACCTGCAACTCAACGTGGTTTGACTTCACTCACTTTTTACCCCTGCACACTCGACTGTAATTTGGTACTTATTATCTTTTGATTCTTATTCAAAACACACTCATCGAATTTGAAATAAACATGCCTGCAAGAAATATTAGATGCACTAAAGCAGTTTGACTCACAATTCGGTACAAGCCGGCTTAATGCGTCTTGGTGTACTATAAGAAGTTAAAGTTGAGCTCCAGTGATGAACTCCATCCAGATTGAACCTTTTCCAAGGGTCCCTGCTCGGGCGCCAATGTTGTAGCCGGAGGTAAATAACACGCTTGTAGGTTTAAATTTAATAATTCAGTTTATTTGGCTTAAACATGCCGATCAGCGCTGCTCATTCCTCCAAGCTTCCATTCTTATAATAATTAAATCGATCTCTCTTCAATATCGATAATACTTCATTTCATACATTAAGTACGTTTTTTTAGCTAGTTCATAAAAATACCAATTCATTTTAGTGTTCGCTAACGACCATGTTCGATAGTTTGGCGCGAAAGAATTAATGTTTAATCTAATGGCGCGAACAGCATGGATGAATAAAAAATATATATATACATATGCTTGTTTTCAAAGAATAAAAATTTAATAAAATGCGCAAATATTTAACAAACTGTATGCAAAATAAAAGGAAAAGAGCGTGCGTATTATTAGTGATGTAAACAATAAGTGTGAGCTATATATTGCGTTAAGGGCAACAAGCAGCTTTTTTCCCATACAAAAAGTAGTGGTGACAAAAAGTTGAGTTATGTTTGGATGCAGTTGCTTTTACTCGATATACATTCAGTTTACTCAAAAGTGCTGCCCATTTAAGTATATAATCGGTTATATATGTGGACTGTCACCACTGGAGCTAACACATACAAGTACACAACTAAAATATATAAATTATCAAATTATTTAATTATGTCTCAAAAAAATGGTAAGTAAGTGCTGTAATTACTGCTATAATATATTTTTAACTCATTACAACCAAATTATAGGCTCGGATAGGAGATTTGTGTGGTCAACTGCTGCAACACACACATTAATTGAATTATGGCAAGAAAATATTGACGGATTTCGTGGAGCACGCAAAAACTCACACATTTATAAGGAAATCGCAGAAAATATGAAGGAATTTGGACCGTCTCACTTTGAGATTAAAAACAAATTAGAGAACCTTATGAAAAAGTACAGGTCAGCTTGAATAAATGAAGTATCCTCCCAAAAACTTATTTATATAATTATTAATATATATTTATAGATCTGAACGTGCTAAAGTGGGAGCATCTGGTGGCACTTCCTCAACCTGGGAGTACTACGATAATTTGGCGAGTGTGCTCAACACTTCGAGCGCTTTGGAATGCAGTCCAATTGATAGCACAGGTGATACATTGTTTTAAAACAATATTAAGTATTTGTATTAATAATCAAAATTTGGCAGACTTCTCCCACCTAATCGAAGAGGAACACAGCAGCTCACTTGAAACGGACACCTCAATAACAGAGACGCCTTCACATAAAAAGCGACGACTCGTCGCGACGGGTGGAAAAAATTGACAAGCTCGTTGAAATAGAGGAGCGCAAGTTGGCGGTAGTGGAGCGTATGGCAGAACGAGCTGAACATTTTCAAAAAGAAATGATAGAAATAATGAGGGCCAATAACAGATAAAAATAAATGACATTTTTTTATGAATTGAATTTATTTATTTAAATGGAATTATTGCTAAGGAAATTTATAGCTAGGGCTTGCCAAATTGTTTCAGCACTTGGATTCGTATTTCCAAGTCAAACCTCAAACTCTGGCTGATCATTTTGGTGCGCATTTTGTGCTTCACGTTGCCAGTTGTTGCTCACTGCGCTATTATGCATATTGCAAAAATTATGCAAAATTCAGCAACAAGCTATTATTTGAGAAGTTTTGTCAATCCAATCATGGCATCTTCCAAGACTGCCAACGCTAATATAGGTGAATCTATAACTGTTCACAAAAACAATTCTTGTAATATTTCAGATTTTAAATACGATATAAATATAATCTTACCGGTAGTCTACTAAGGCGAATAGCACGGTGGAGTACCAGCCCTTGTAGTTGCGGTAGTCCACGGCATGCTCAGACTTCGGTCGCACTTCAATGTGGCAGCCATCTTTGGGCGATATTCAATTATTTTTTTTTTATAATAACATTTACAAATATCTTACCTATTGCCCCAAAGCACTGTGGAAATCCGAGGGCTTCAAAGCCTTTAACGGACTCTTCAATCTTATCCTGCGTTAGAAAGTTGGCTGGTAGATAGTCATCTACAAGTTTGCCAATTACTTCACGACAGAACTCGAATAGGTTTACGCATACAAATGCTTTGGACACACCAAAGAGTCTTCCTATTGTGCGATACTCTGCTGATGAGCCTAGTGTATACATCGCTATTGCAATCCTCTTTTCTACAGGGACTGCAGCACGCAAAGAAGTATTCTTTTTCCTCATACCCGAGAGCCGTCTAACGAGGATACTAAAAGCTTCCCTTTCCAAGCGGAAGCTTTCTTTGAAAAATGCGTCAGAATTATTTGGCACATCACTCTCCCAAAAACATCCATGCCGTGGCTTGAATAATATCATTAAAATAATAATGTAGTTAACAATGCTTAGGTTGAATCAACTGTTTTTATCTTACAAGTGTCCAAATGTCACGACTGCATGAATCCCTTAGCAAACCTAATGTCGCCGGAGAGGTCCCTGCCATATTCATTGCTCTCATCATCATTACGTTGTTTTGCTCCATCGCCGACAAAATCATGCATAATTTGTTATTATCCATTACTTGTACTTTACGTTACCTTACTTTTTTGTTTTGTTTAATTAAATTTTTCGACTTTAACAAACAGCTGTTGACGCTTAACGCATTAACTCACTTTTGAGCCAATGTAAACACCAATTCTGAGTTATTGCGTCGATGACGATATCGATAGCAAACTCACTGTAGTGTAAACATAGCATTAATATATTTAAATTTCAAATCATATAAATACTATGCTTACTTTCATAATTTTTGTTGAAACAGGACAGACGTACTCTACGGTTAACCTATGAGCCCGTGTGATCTAACATAGGCTGAAAACTCTTTTTGCAGCAAGCTTTGAGAACGTCATTTCTTAGATCTGATAATTTTATATTTGGATGCAGTCGCCGAAGATGATCTCTGAGGTTTGACGTGTTTCCGCAAGTTTTATAAAATCTAAAACAGGCTTTGCACTTAGCATTTGAACCATTAATTTGTTGAAAAATTTCCACACTTCCGGTTTTTCGAACTTATTTGTGTTGCTGCTTTCCTCGTTCGAACCATTTATTCATACAGCGCTCGCCATTTTGTTTTCTATAAGCACATACACAACAAATTACTTTGCAATTTCAAACGACAATCATTTTAAGTTAAAATTACCTTTGTTTCTGTTCCCAACGGACTTATTCATCCTTGCGACCTTCAGAACACCAACATCAATTATTATTTCTCAACAAATGAATAAAAGAATATAAGTAAACTTATTTAATTCCGACTTATTTTACTTACTCCAAATCAGCCACGCACAAAATGTAAAGAGATGGAAAATTTTCTCAAAATATCCATAAAAAAAAAAACAATCGATGATTTTAAAAAATTTTGTTACCGTCGATAGAGAGCTCCGATGTTTTCCCAGCACTAAGAAAGCAATAATCAAAACAAGCGCAGCTGTTTGTCGTTAATTATATTATATTTACATATATTTCATTATATTTATATTTCACACACGACCGAAAGAAAATATTATGTGGGTTGAAAATAAAAACTTGCGGAGTTTCGTTTATATAAAGAACTTCGTTTATTAGATTTAAAGTCAGAACTGAAAACGAAAGCCTACTGAGCATGCTGAGAAGCTTTTAACATTTATGCTTATGTTAATGTAATTACATGTTGTTATTAGGAAAGAGAGCGAGCTTACATACTACGTTAAGGCGGGGAGCTGCAGATGCCGCTGCCTATTTTCCGGCTTGAACAATCCTCCCCCCTTACAATACAGTTGCAAACAAAAAGGAAAAGGACTTGGGGAGCGGACTTTTTTGGCTGCAGTCCTGACAGGGTCCACCCAAAAGTAGTATTCTGAGCCACTGGCCCATGATCATTCGGTAGCCGTAGAGATCGGCGCCCAACACCAAACTGACAGTTGAGGGCTTAAACCATCCTGCATCCGCCAACAGTATGTTGGGAATGCTCTGCCTTGAACGTTCCTCGACCGGCGCCTTTGGTGTCTTGAAGTTATGGTCATGGATGACCTCTAAGTGGCAGTCCTTATCGAATAATCCGTGCTTGGATTTAAAACGAGAACCGACCTGCTCATCGAGCCTGGTAGCGGAGAGGCCTAGGGCCTTTGCAAAGGAGGCATCGATGTGGCTGTGCGGACTGCACGGGTCGACCAGTGCTCGCATTTCAAAAGTTTTCTCTTAAGCAATGACAAGGACTGTCAGTCGAGCAGCTTGTGAGGAGTCCGAAGAGCAGTCCTCATCCAGGTGGAGCAAGGTGTGGTGCTCATCACCGCGGACGCGAAATCTGGCTCAACTGCGACACGATCGCCTGGTGTGCTAATGAGCCAGGCAGTTGGAGCAGTACGTGTTGATGAGTACTGCCCGGAGGCACTTTTCAGCTTCAAAGTGCATAAATTTCTGGCACTTCTTTAGGGAACGGACACCACGGCAGACTCGGCAGCGGAAAGACGCGACACCGCGTGGGCGACCGGCCTGCGTTTGCGTCTTCTAAGTGGTTGCCATGGCTCTTCGAGGTTTGTCTGGGAAAATATAAATAAAACAATAATTAGAGGAAATACTCTTGTCGAACAAAACGGTAAGTAACGACATTGTAGGTGTGCTTGGAATTTTGGGCTCGGAATGGATCGGAAGGAGAATAAGCTTGGCCTTTTTATAGCCCCGCGAGTCGTGAGTACATCGACTACCCGGATCCGGTTATCCTGCCCCGCGTGGGTTTCCTGGACGCGTCCCAAGCGCCATTCGTTGGATGGAAGGTTATCCTCCTTGACAACTACCATGTTGAACTGTTGCAAGTTCCTCTCAGGGAGTTGCCACTTATTCTTTTTGTGGAGCTCTTTCAAGTACTCTTCTTTCCAACGGAAACAGAAGTGTTGGTTGAGAGCCTTGAGCCGTTGCTATCTAATGAGGAATAACGCTGCATTTCCCTCTATTTCCAGATCACTAACGTCGAGGAGTGGGCCTCCTACCAGGAAGTGACCTGTTGTTAAAGCCAGCAAGTCAGTCACATCCTCGGTTAATGGGGAAATCGGTCTGGAATTTAGGCAGGCTTCAATCTTCGCGAGGAGGGTGAAGAGCTATTCAAAAGTAAACTTGAAAGTTGGGGTCGACTTAAAAAACAGCGCCTTGAAGCTTTTGACACCAGCTTCCCACAAGCTGCCCATGTAGCGCGCACTTGGTGGATTGACGTGATATGATAGACAGTGGTGAATGAACGTTGTCTCGAAGCGTGTTTTGGTAGCCTCCAATAAATCACGTGTGATGACTCTTGAGGCTCCATCAAACTTCTTTCCATTGTCGGAGTAGATTTTGGACGGGCAGCCACGTCTTGCTATGAAGCGAGCAAACGCTGCTAGGAATTTGTCCGTAGTCCTGTCGGAGGTGGCTTCAAGATGGATTGCCTTTGTGCTGAAGCACACAGAGACACACACACAGCCTTTAGTCATGAGGCAAGCACGACCAGTGTAGTTCTTAATGTCGAACGGACCACGAAAGTCGATGCTAGTATGTGTAAAAAGACGTGAAAAAGTCGACATTTCTTCCGGTAAGCTACCCATAAACTGAGTTTGGAGACTTTTCTTGAACACCACGCAGGCTCAACAGGAGTTGGTTATGGATGTGATCAATGTCTTAAGCTAAGGAATACAGAACCTGGAACTGGAATTGATTTCCGCCATGCAGCGAGATTTGATGCGTGAACTTTACAAGAAGACGGCTACTGGGCGCCGTTCGTAATATTTAAAGCTGCTGGATTTGCAGATGCGACCGGAAGCTTGCATGATCCCTTTTGGATCAAGAAACGGATTGTAGTTTACAATGTGGCTAGCTGGCAAGCTGGCAAGCTGCGCTTGTCACCTAGGCACTTGGATTCCTTTGGATAGGAATTCCGTTGACTAAGGATTTAGAGTCGCTCTTGAGCTTCTAGAAGCTCACTGTGTCGCTGTGTCGGAAACAACAACGAGGATTTAGAACATCGGTTAGCGAATCTGAACATATAAGCGATTACTCTCAAAGCCCGACCAAAATTGGACAAAACGTTCTAAAGGATTCCACGATGGTGCTAATGCCATAATGTGGACCTTAACTGGACGCTGCTCTAGGTCAGTCTCAAGATTGGAATCCGATGGAGTGCGTCATTGTCCTTTGTATAGACGTAACCAGTCAGGAACGTTCCACCACAGATGCCTACCTTTCAGCTCTGGTGGTGATACTCCACGACTTGCTAAATCTGCAGGATTGTGCTCAGACCTGACCGATCTTGGAGATACTGTTGGCGATGAAAATTGCCTAAGAGCAAGGTGATCTGTGGAGCCAAGCCAAAACGATTGTTGAATCGGTCCAGTATAAGGATACGGGCTTCGTTAAGGGCATCTGTGGAATGGATGGACTACAACCTCGCAGCCTATTTCTACGCTGCTCCGTAAGCCTTTTGGGAGGTATCGCAGAAACCATGGATCTTGATGGCCGCTTTCGGCTGAAAAGAAATCCACCTAGGAACTCTAATGTCTCCAAGACGGGGATGATTGGCACTAAAGTCTTCCCAACGCTGAACAAGTTGGAAAGGCATTGGATCGTCCTGCATGATTTCCTGCATGAAAATCTTTGCGCGAACGATGACGGGTGCTAGACATTCCGCAGGATCAAAGAGCTTAGCTATCTCGGACAGGACTTTACGTTTGGCGACTGTTTCCTTAGTAGGAATCTCGGAGGGTGCGAAGAAAAACTCGTCTGTATCAGCTTGCCAACGGATCCCCACGGTTTTAGCCACGCTGGCTTCTTCGAGTTCAAGGAAATCCTCACGTAAAAGGTGGACCTCTACATACATATAATTTGAAATGATGTCACTAGTCCGCGGAAACTGAGCTAGCTTTAGCTAGCTTTAGCGAACTGCTATAAGACGCGAATCGCCAGGAACGGCACGCAATTTATCCCAAACGTGACAGTGTTGAGCTCATAGTCACAAAGCTCTTGATCCCTGCTCCGATAGAGGATCCTTTGCAATGGTGTATGAATTGGTATCACTAAGATTTGCCGATACATTTTGGTGATATCGGCGTTGAAACCATAACGGAAGAAACTCCATTTCAAAATCTGAATAGTCAGATCAGATTGGAGTACTGGGCCTGCATGAAGGCCATCATTTATAATCTTGCCGTTAGTGGACTGACTGGATGCATTACATACTACGCGAACTTTTGTAGTAGTGCTGTCAGGTTTAAAAACAGCATGATGAAGAAGATAAAAAATCCCAGTATCAGAAGGAGGGGAGACTTGTCTCATATGACCCAAATCCAAATATTCCTGGATAACGGTGTCGTACTGCTCTTTTAAAGGAAAGTTTCTGTTTAAACGAATCTAAATTTTTAGAAACTGAGCAAGTGAATGTCCTAAGTTGATGTGATCAGGATTTTTGAATGGGAGAGTAACACTATATTCCCTTGTTGTGGTACCGAGAAAGTTATCCTCGCATATAGCACCAGAGTCCTTTACCGGCCTCACCGGAAGGTCCTCCACCTCCCAAAACTTTGTGAGGAGATTTTCCATCCGTTGGACAATCTTGAGAGTGACGCGTGTGGAAAATGTGAAGGTGGAGGATGTAGCGCCAGTAGTTATTGGGCCGGTAAGGATCCAACCAAAAATGGTTTCTTGACTCAATAACGCGCTACAGACGTTTGGAATGGAGCCGCCAAGTAGAAAGGATGGAAGGATATCTGCGCCTAATAACACATCTATGTGCGAACTCCTGAAGAAGGAAGGGTCAGCCTGTGGAATATTAGGAAGGTCTCTGAAAGAGCTTTCGGGGATCGGATGTGATGGTAGAGTCCCTGCCACTTTTGGAAGTACAAATGCCGACGTTTCAATGCGAACTCGCGGCTTTGTAGGGGATCCTATGTTGAAGTGACATAACTTCTCAGGATTGGCTGATACAGTTTTGATGTAGTCCGGTAACTTTTGCTGTCACACGTTTAAATGGAAGTTTGATAATTCTAGACATTCGTTCTGAAATGAATATTGCTTTAGAGCCAGAATCAATCAAAGCACGAGCCTTGTGGATATTTGCCGGACTTTGATTTGAAGTGGACTGTATTGTTTGACTTCGAAGATATGGAGTAGCACTACAGCTTAAGGATGATTTAGGAACCACTTGGGTAGGAGGGTCGCCACGATGGAGTGTAAATTTTTCCTGCAGATCTTTGTGGAATGCCACCAGCTATCTTTCTACCAAGTTTGGTATACTCCATACATGTGCTAAATCCGGTAACAAGAGGCATGATTGCAAAGAGGTAACCCATAAAATGGGTAAATAAGGGTATAATGGTTTTGTGCAAAAGTATGTAACAGGCAGAAGGAAGCATCTCCGACCCCATAAAGTATATATATTGTTGATCAGCATCAACAGCCGAGACGATATAGTCATGTCCGTCTGTCCGTCCGTCTGTCCGTTTGTTTGAACGCGTGGATCTCAGAGACTACAAGAGCTAGAGACGGCAGATTTTGTATAAAAGTGATCCTTTACCATCACAATGGGCCGAGTGCAGCCTAAGTGCGCCGAGGGGGTATCCCTCCTTGGTAACCACTCTAACCTAACCTAACCTATCCTTTACCATGAGCAGAACAAGTTTGCTTAAAAAAATATATATCGAATTTGGAACATGTAAATATGATGTTTGAAATAATGGATAACGATAGAAAATTTCGTCCAAATCGGTTAAGAAACACCGGAGCTATCGCATTTAATAGATTAAAGTTAAGTCAGTATACCAAAGTCTTACATAAATTTAATTTATTCATTTCAACTGGGTTCAGGGTATCTTCTAGTCGGGCTCTCTCGACTAGAGCCTTCTTATTGTTGTAGTATTTTCATGTTTATGTTTAATTATTTTTAATTAAATTATATTAGTTACTGCAAATCTTGTAAAAGCAGCTCAATTAATATTATGGTAAAGTCTAAAAATTTTGTTAAATACAATTTTTCTCAAAAAACTGTCAGTAATTTGGGACATTAAATTTAATTCGACTCAAAAGAACTGATGAGTCGATTTCACCATTAAGTAGGTTAGTAATAATAATACTCCATGCATAGTTCTACGGTTTAACAGGGAGGGAAGATTTATTAAAAGGAGTCTACTTGAATACGGGGGTAAGTCAACTCCAGGAACCCAGTTAAAACTTCTAAGGGCAAAAAGAAGAAATTTCTTCTGCACAGATTCAATTCTATCCTGGTGAATCGAGTATTGTGGGGACCACACACAAGATCCATACTCCAGGATTGGACGTACTAGGGATGTATAAAGCGTTTTAGTGGTGTAGGGATCATTAAACTCTTTCGACCACCGCTTGATGAAGCCAAGGACATTAATGGCCTTATTGACCATATACGAAATATGAGCGTCAAACTTTAATTTAGGATCAAGAATAATGCCTAAATCTTTAATTTCAAACACGCGGTCAAGTGGTGAAGCATCAAGCAAGTAGTGAGCAGTATGAGGGGTACTTCTACAAAAAGACATGACTTTACATTTAGAACAATTTAAATTGAGTAAGTTAAAACGACACCAGGCCGACAATGCACCCAAATCCGACTGTAGTAAATTACACAGGGAAGCGTCATTATATGTGAAACATAGCTTCACATCATCAGCAAACATATATACATAGGAGTTAGTAATAACAGCTGGAAGATCGTTAATAAACAGATTAAATAGCAAAGGTCCAAGGTGACTACCCTGGGGAACACCAGAGGTAACAAAAATAGGTTTAGATACCGACGATTTAAAAACTACTTTTTGTGTTCGACCACACAAGTACTCCGAAAGCCACAATACGAGTTTTGATGGAAATCCAATAATATTTAATTTTTTAAGCAACAGAGAATGACTAACAGAATCAAATGCCTTACTAAAATCGGTGTAAACAACGTCAGTTTGCATTTTTTCCTGAAACCCTTTGATAACAAGCGAAGTGAATTCAAGAAGGTTAGTGGTAGTAGATCTACGCCTAACAAAACCATGTTGGTAAGGCGATATAATTGAACTACATCCGTGTTGCAGTTGAGAACATATAATTTTTTCAAAGACTTTTGGTATGGCAGACAACTTGGATATACCCCTATAATTTTTAACGTTTGATTTTGAAGAATTTTTATGGAGTGGAATTATAAAGGATTCCTTCCATATATCAGGAAACACAGTTGAGTCAACAGACAAGTTAAATAATTTATTTAAGGGCTTACAAAGAGAATCCGCGCAGTATCGGAGAATACAACCTGGCACTCCATCAGGACCAGGCAAGTAGCCAGGTTTAATAGAGTTAAATTCACTCAGGAGCGTAGACTCAGTAACTACTGGGACATATATGCAATTTGACGTTTGAACTTGAAAAGGATAGGAATTACTACTACTATACATACTCGATGAGTATACTGATTGAAAATACTCAGCAAATAGATCGGCTACTGCCTGATCAGAACTTGCTTTTGTATTATCAAGGTATACTGAAGACGGTAAGCAAGAAGACTTACGTTTAGAGTTAACAAATTTATAAAACTGTTTAGGGTCACGTGAAAAGTTTAGTCTACAACGATTAAGATAATTATTATAACAAGATGTGTTAACAGAAAGAAAACTAGATTTTGCTACTAAATACGAAGATAAATCTAAGGTAGTTCCCGATTTTTTAAATTTTTTATATGATCTTGTCTTCGCGTTTTTCAATTGCGATAGTTCCCTCGTAAACCAAGGTGGTTTATTATCACTTGAAGAACAAGTGAGGGGAACACAAATATCCAAAAGCGAATTCAAGGTCCCATAAAATATGGCAATAGCAGTTTCTATATCAGTACAAGAATAAAGCCGAGACCAATTAGTATGCTGAAGAAGATAATTTAATTTAGTAAAGTTAGTTTTACGAAAGCAACGTGTTTTTAAAGTATTATTAGATACTGAACTAGGGTTAAGAATTTCGATGGATAGTTCTAATGTTGGATGGTAGGTATCTTCCGGAAGCACTAGAGGGGGTATTCTACTAGCATTACTGCAATCTGAGTAAGAAACAAATATTAAGTCCAACATTCTACCACTACAGTTATGCACCCTGTTAACTTGCGATAGGCCTAACTCCAGTAGGCCATCGATAAAATCATCAGAAGTGACTGGTATTACCACCGAAGATGTGTCATTCACAGACCATACAACATGTGGCAGATTAAAATCACCAACCACTATCAGATTATCCATATCTGTCAACAATGACGAAACAAGTTGCAGGGCACTAATATGAGATGAGTAAATGTTAGTATCAGAATCAGGAGGAATATAAGAGCAAGTAACATAAAGTGAACGGCCGTTTAGTAATATTTTAACACATAAAAACTCTATGTCCGGAAGATCATGAGAATGAATCTGTTCAGAAGAAAAACAAGAGTCAACAGCAATGAGAACACCACCCCCCTTGCGGGAAGTGCGATCGCATCTGTACAAGTTATATTTAGAAGGAAAAATGGAATAATCAGAAATATCAGGTTTTAACCAGGTTTCAGTGAGTGCAACTATTTGAGAATCAAAAGATAAGCTGTTAATATATAATTTAGCCAGTTTAGTGTTAAGGCCTCTAACATTTTGATAGGCCAAGCTAATTACTTCAGTTAGTTTTTTGCCGCCGAGGTGGAGGCAACAGGATGGCTAACAGGCGGTGTACTATTGATCCTTAAACCATTATTATTATTAATTCGCCTATTCGTATACTCCTTAACGACAAGCTGCGGCGGCCAAAACTTTTCAGAGCAAATTGTCGAAAAAAGTTCAGGCGGTACACCCAACTTGAAAGAAGATATACTTCTGGCATGTTTAAATTTAAACTTTTCAACAACAATAAGTGGGGAATCGATTTTACTTTTTACATATGCTGCAACATCATCCGATGACGTATCGGATGCCAGCCTAGAAACAAAAACAAATTTATTAAGTGGCACAACAACCAGAGGCTTGTGTGCCCTAATTGTAACGCCAGTAGAATCAATAGGCACACTAGCTGTTGGACCGGAGGACTCATTTATAGGATCACAAATTATGTTATTAGTGGCAAGGTTATTGTTAAGATTCCTTGCCGGGGAGTTAAATAAAATTAATGAGCTAGCAATAGTACCCATGGGGGGATTATTGCTAGGCACAAGAAGCGGTTTAGTGGGCAGGACAGGTGGGACAGTTATTGGATGAGGTCCCGAAGTCTTTTTACGCTTCGGGGATTCAGTTATCACTTTGCCTTTTTTGAAATTTGACTCTAGCTGCTCGAAAGACTTTTGCAGGTTATTAAAAGCAACATGCATAGCTTTAAAGCCTTCGTGAGTCTGCCTCATAAATTGCGAAGACTCTTTCACCGCCTCTTTGCAAGACCCACAATACCATTTAAGGCCTGTGTCGGCAAGCAGACATTCCCTGATTTTGGGTGTAAAGCCAACACATTTCATGTGGATGATGTTATCACATAGACCACACAAAATAAAATCTTGGTTGGTTGAACCAACCAATTTGCAATTTTCACTGCAACAGACAAGCATCATGCAAGTAATATGCTTTAGCAAAAAAAAGGTAGGGATATTAAATTAAGTTATGAAAAAAATATGGCAGCATGCTGCTTTTTGTGAATAGGCGCTTTGCCTCGGCCAACTGTGCAAAATCACACGTGTGCTATAAGCACTGAAAGCTATTTGTAGAACACGAATGTTCACTCGTTATCGGTGGTCGTGCCGAAGCAACAAGAATGTATGTACTTATAAAAACATTCTTGTTGGTTAAATAAAGACTGTGCAATTGGTAAGAAGAGCTTTCTCTCAAAGATCCGCTTCAGAAACCTTTTAAATAGTATAGAGAATTACAAAAGCAGTAAGCATCAAGCGTGAGCGAGCGCGATAGCGGATAGTATGTGCAGATGCCAGAGCGCAAGGCCAACTGAATTAAAACCATCTGCACATTCTATTCGCTATCGCGCTCGCTCACACTTATCCCACTTTAGGATTTTAAAAGCGGAAATAAGATCTAAAAGCTCTTCTTACCAATTGCAGTCTTTTTATTTAAATGTCTTTGGTTATGCAAAATATACTGATGCTGCGATTCCCAAGTATGACCCCATTCACACGCTGAAGTTTTTTCGTGAATTTTCTCTCTGAATCTTTTGTTTGAGTAGAGGTGTAAAAATTCAAGCAAAAATTCACTACTTGTGAAGTCGTGAATTTTTTTTCTAATTCTGCTTTGCCTTATTCCGATAGAATGTAAACACAGAGTTGCACAGAGTTTGATGTGAAAAATAAAGTTATTGATACAAAATATCGCACCAGCAAATATTAGCGCAAATAGTAAATATATTGTTGTGGCTTATAAATTATTAATGGAAATGTTATGGAAGAAAGAATTAATTGAACTGGTGTTAACTGTGTCTGTTTATCGACCATAAATTTAAACCAGAGTTGCATTTTCAAAGGAAAAAATTCACTGAAAAACTTCAGCGTGTAAATGCAACCTGAATTCCGAAGAAGTTTTAAAACAGAATGAAAAAAAAACTTCATGAAAAAACTTCAGCGTGTAAATGGGGTCTTAGGTCTTCTGTTTTAAAACTTCTTCGGAATTCAGGTCGCATTTACATGCTGAAGTTTTTTCATGAAGCATTTTCTTTGTAAATGCAACTCTGATTTAAATTTATGGTCGATAAACATATATCTTTGCCATCGATTGTTTTATTTGTTAACATATAATTGATTTAAGAAGTAACAAGTAAATAAAATGGATTCAGTGAACATTTCTACTAATAATTTCATAACCAAAACAATGTATTTACTATTGGCGCTAATATTTGCTTGTGCGATATTTCGTATCGATAACTTTATTATTCACATCAAACACTGTGCAACTCTGTGTTTACATTCTATCGGAATAAGGCAAAGCAGAATTAGAAAAAAATTCACGACTTCACAAGTAGTGAATTTTTGCTTGAATTTTTACACCTCTACTCCCCTTGCCCTCAAAAAAAGATTCACAGAGAAAATTCATGAAAAAACTTCAGCGTGTAAATGGGCACTATGTGTTGACGACACATACATACATACATAAGTGGAGGATCTTGTTAGACAATGCTGCATTTATTTTGTGACTTAAAAATGCGAATTGTGCTGTTGACGACACATAAATGGATTTTATTACTTGTGTTTTAACATTGTTGCGCTTATTTTGTGACTTATGTCCTCTACAGTAAACTGTAAATAAGTGATACAGTCTAATCATTATGAGCGCATACTACAACGAAATTATTTTACAGTCAGCTGTTCTGCTATGATTATTTGCATATAGCCCACTCCATATCAGCCTGCTTTCTGTTGCGCAGTAGTTCAGTTCGTGTAGGAACTACCAGCTCGATAGGCCTTTTTCATTAACTATTTGAGGTAAATATACAATTAATACATATTCTCAAAAACTGTCTGATAAATCTCTCTAAATTTAATTAATATAGCTTTCCCAAACATGTTGTTTTAATGTGGTATATGCCTTATTACTCAAAACTGGCTAATAGGCAAGTTAGCAGGGTGTGTAATTATAGTGGTAAAATACTATATTTAATATTTGTGTCTCATACAGATTACAATGTTTGTAGATTACCCCTCATGTGCTTCCGGAAGATACCTACCATCCAACCTTAGAATTATCCTCTTAAATTATTAACGTTAGTTAAGTATCTAATAAAACTTCAAAAATCAGTTGTTTTCGAAAAACTAACTTTCCTAAATTAAATGATCTGCTTCAGCAAACTTTTTAGTCTCAGTTGTAGCGATATAGAAACTGCCATTGGCATATTTTATAAGACCTTGAATCCACTTTTGGATATCTGCGTGCCCCTCACTTGTTCTAAAAATGATAATAAACCAACTTGGTGCACGAGGGAACTATTAAAATTAAAAAGGCAAGGACAAGATCTTATAAAAAATTTTATATATCGGGAAACACTATAGATTTATCTTCGCATATAAAAGCAAAATGTTATTTTTTTTCTATTAACACAGTGTTAAGTCATAAACAAGTCAGCACACATTTATATTGTAAGATATCAAATAACTGCACATGCTATATAAGAATGACACACAAATTATTAACACATGTAAAACTAGGTCAAGACCATACACAATACGCTACATTTATTAACCCAATAAAACTTTAAGCAACACCAAATTATGCTGAACACACAGAATATCGCTGACTGCACAATGCATGCAATATGTCGCAACAGTAGCGGTCAGCCAACCCGGTAGTCGCTAAATATGCTATTCTGCATTGCAAGCAACTGCTGAGTACACAACAACCTAATTTTAATTGACACCACAAAACTGTAAAACTAAGCTATTATTTCCTATAAATATTGTTACTTTTCGTTAATAAAATCAGTGTTCTTAGTACAACCTACAAAGATACATTCATTATTCTCCGCAGTCCACCTGGTTACAAGTGCCAGTTGCGACAACAATTAAGCAGTCAGTTTGTACTGGATGCTAACAATACATACACACCTTTTACAGGTACATTTTGGTGACCCCGACAAAGGACTCCTAGGAAGGATCCTCTCTACAACATATAGCTCGCTACTCCTTCGACCACACCACACGGTTGCGAATAGAAGCGTATCCAGCTCAGGCCGAGCGAATAAAACACTTCCACCGGGTCGGGAGTAATCAAAGAGCTATATACAACAACATAACAAACGTGATTCTGGTAGCTTAGTCATTGTCAACAAGGCGACAAAATGAGCACAGAGAAATCACTCGTATTGGAAGATGTCCTAGATGCGCAGGAAGAAATAAGCCAGGAGGTATCAAGGCTTATAAAGAACACAAAAAAGGACTCAGCAGAGCGGAAAGCAAAACCTGGCTACTACCAAGCCAAGGCCAAAATCCTTGAGGAAAAGTGGACTATTTTCAAGAACAACAATGTCTTGATCAAAAACTCTAAGTTAGAGGAGTCTCACGCATACCACAAGTTCTCCGAAGAGGTTCACGATTTGGTTCAAAAAACCAGAACTTACTTCAAAGAACAAGCTGATATTGCAGATCAGTCTACCAGCAATAGGACGGAACCAAAACCCGCCATTGCTGCAGGAATTGTCGATGCCAAAGAAAACACATATGCCAAGCTAGTTGCATTGTGCCGTCGGCAAAGGTGATGATTGCGTCAATCAATCGCGCCCTGCAACACAAGCCTGTCAATGCGGACATTGTTAAGTCATTATGGGCAAAAACTCAAGAGGTCTATTTCCAAATATACGAGGAATTTGAGGACCCAGAAGAGAGTGGCTACAATGCCACCGAGTATTTAAAGGCAGAGGCGGATGTTCGGAATGCGCTTACCAGCAATTCAAGCAGTGAGTGCACTGATAACATCAACTTACCACGTATTTCCATTCCAAAATTTGATGGTGATACGCTTAAATGGACGCAATTCTTCGATATGTTTTCGTGTATGATACACGAAACAAAGATGGCAACCATACGCAAGATGTGGTATTTAAAAACCAGCGTAGTCGGAGAAGCGGAAAGATTAATCCGTCACATCGATCTAAGGGAAGAGAACTATCTCTACGCATGGGAAATCTTAGTAGATGCCTACAACAATCCTAGAGACATCGCATCTAGGGTTTTAAATCGCCTCTTACTGCAACAAACCTGCAGCGACGATGTGAAGTCCTTAAAGGAGCTCCACATCACCACCATAGAGTCATTAGCCTCACTGAAGGGACTCGGGATTGACATCTCAACTTGGGATCCAATCATCATTGCCATCCTCAGAAACAAGTTGGATGGCACAAACAAAACACTCTATGAACAATCATTGGGTGGTACAAAGGAAATCCAGCCACTGGACACCATGCTCCAGTTCCTCGAACAGCGAGTTCGGGTCATGGCTACTGGAAAAAAGGCACCTGGAATCTTTAAAAAGGAGTCAAAGAACGCGACATGTGCAACATCTTCAGGTGCACAAAAGGGATGTCTTTTCTGTAAAAAGACAAGTCATTATTTATCTAAATGTGACGAATTTCGCGCAAAATCTGTCAGCGAGCGCTTAAATTGGGTGCAAAGACAAAGGTTATGCGTCAACTGCTTTAAAAATTACCATAAAACAAAGGCATGCACAAGCAACTTCAGCTGTTTTAAGTGCAACAAAAAGCACCACACTCTAGTGCATTTGGAAAATGTTGTCACATCAGCAGCAGCAGAGCCATTATCACAAGTTGTGGCATCCGCAAACAACCACAACTATAACTTACTTGCAACAGCAAAGGTAGCTGTTCAAGCAACTAACGGACAACAAGCATCATTCAAGGCACTACTGGACTCTGGATCACAAATCAACGTTGTTTCCGAAAGACTTGTGACAATGTTGGGACTTAAGCGTCATGACACAACACTCCAGATTGAGGGCATCGGAGGACAGCCAAGAGTCAGCAAGGCTCGAGTGAATGTCCTAGTTAAATCACTTCACAGCAATTTTACGATGCGATTGGAAGCATTCGTATTACCGCATATAATTTCGGATCAACCTGCCCAGTCGATCAACACGGCCGATGGGGGCATGCCGAGCAAGTTACCACTGGCGGATCCAAACTTCAACAGACCAGGCAAAATCGACATGTTGATTGGAGCAGAGCACTGTTTTTCAATATTGCTCCCACAACAACACAAAATGTTCCAGTCTGGTCCAATGATGCAAAAACCGAGTTCGGGTGGATCATTGCTGGAAAAGTAAATGCTGCAAGTAAGTCGTCAGCCATCTGCGCAGTTGCAACAAGTGAGGAAACAAATGCATTAATGGAACGATTCTGGACATTAGATAGCTTGGATACAACAGAAAAACACCGAACACCAATTGAAGCGCATTGTGAAAGGCACTTCTTAGAACATTTACAAGTGGCGGTGGACGGCAGATTCATCGTTCAACTTCCATTTTCTGAACACTATTCAGCCCTGGGAGAGTCCATGGTGATTGCGACCAAACGGTTTCTATCGTTAGAGCGCAGAACCTCCGCTGACACGTGGAAGCAGTACGCAGCGTTCATGACAGAGTATGAGAAGCTAGGACACATGAAACAAGTGTCACCGCAACAGATTCCTAAAAATCACTACGTGATTCCGCATCATTGCGTGCTGAAGCCTGACAGCACAACAACAAAATTACGAGTTGTCTTCGACGCATCGTGCAAAACATCTACTGGAAAATCGCTGAATGACATACTGCATGCAGGCCCCACGGTTCAAAGCGATCTTATGTCTATTCTACTACGATTCAGAACACATAGATATGTGTTTACGGCTGACATTGAAAAAATGTATCGTCAGGTATGGATCAATCCGGAAAATCAATTTCATCAACTGATTGTATGGCGCAACAACTCGTCGGAAGAAATTAAATACTACCGATTGAAAACAGTCACATATGGCACGAAATCCGCACCATTTTTAGCAATAAAATGTTTGGATACTCTGGCTAATAAGCATATGGAAAGGCTACAGATGGGTGCAAAGGCACTACAACGTGACTTTTATGTAGACGATTGCCTGACCGGCACCGACACAATCGCAGAAGCGAAACAAGTTCAACAAGAACTAAACAAAATTCTTCAGCCATCGGGATTCAAGCTACGAAAATGGTGTTCAAACAATGAACAAATATTGGAGGGAATTCCCAAAGAAGACACAGTTAACGACGTACAGCTCGGAGAAACACTGGAACAGTACAGTGTAAAAACATTAGGCCTTATTTGGACGCCCAAAATGGATCAACTTGGCGGTCGAACTCACAGCAGTGCAGCAACAGTCATTACAAAACGTGCAGTCTGCTCGGAGCTGGCACAGATCTTCGACCCACTAGGCTTGTTCGCTCCAGTCGTAGTAAAGGCAAAAATTTTCATGCAACGCCTCTGGGAACTAAAGCTCGATTGGGACGACGAGTTACCTACAAGTCTTCAGAATGATTGGAAGGAGTATCGAGACGAGTTGCAAAGCCTCAATTCAATGCGAATCCCAAGGCACGTTTATGATGGTAAGACTCCGATAACGAAAGAATTACACGTCTTTGTTGATGCGTCGGAACGTGCATATGGCGCTGCAGTGTACGTACGCGCAACGTACAGAAACAAACAAATATCTGTTCGGCTACTATGTTCAAAGTCTCGAGTGGCTCCAACTGCACAGCAGTCACTCCCTCGACTAGAGCTATGTGCTGCACTATTGGGTGCAGAGCTTGCTGAAAGGGTTCGACGCGATCTAAGCCTCGACAGCAACACAGTGCCAGGATACTTTTGGTCAGATTCTACGGTTGTCCTTTCATGGATCAACGCAGCTGCCGCCACATATCATACATTTGTGGCAAACCGAATAGCGAAAATTCAGGCCTTGACAAGCCAGACTCAATGGCGGCATGTATCATCGGCCAACAATGCGGCAGATGTACTCTCAAGAGGAATATCGGCACGAAAACTACATGAGCACAACTTATGGTTGTATGGACCACTATTTCTGCATGGCTCTCCAGACAAATGGTCAGCCCTACCCAGTATCACCCCCAGCAACCTGGAAAGGAAAACGATACATATAAGTCTCGCAATATCTCCATCTACAATAGGTGAAGAATTGTACACTTGTAGACACAGCCATTCATTTCACAAGTTACAACGCATTGTGGCTTACATGTTACGCTTCTGCTACAAAAAATACAGACCAGCAACTGTCACTCTAAGCGTAGAGGAATTGAATCACGCTCGAAACGTAATTTTGCGGACAATACAACAAGTGGAATTTGCTGCTGAACTAAAAACGATGCAGCGTCACAACATGGTAGAAAAAAGGAGTTCCATTTCATCGCTGTCCCCCCTGCAAGGATCCGATGGATTTATACGAGTTGGTGGCAGATTGGATCAAGCCCCACTCCCTTACAATGCAAGGCACCAGATTCTGCTGCCCTACAATGATCCAATAGTAAAAATGCTGTTGAAAGATCTCCATGAGGACAATATGCATTGCGGTGCCCAAGCCTTACGAGCAACCGCTAGACAACAATATTGGATCCTCAACGACAAAACAATGTCAAGGAATATTATTCACAACTGCGTGACATGCAACAAGGCAAGGCCCAAGTTAATGAACCAAATTATGGGTAATTTGCCAGCCGATCGAGTAACACCAACACGCCCATTTCTTACAACAGGCGTAGATTACTGCGGGCCACTCTGGATTCACCACAAACTTCGAGGAAAGCGACCAGACAAGGCATACATAGCCGTATTCTGCTGTTTCTCTACAAAGGCGGTTCACCTTGAACTGGTAAGCGATCTGACCACAAACGCCTTTTTGGGAGCGTTGCGACGCTTCTTAAGTCGCCGTGGCAAATGTCAAACAATTCATTGTGACAATGCAACCAACTTCGTCGGAGCAAACAACCAGCTGAAGGAACTGAAATCAACAATTTTTGGGGAGAAGGCACAAGCGGAGATCATTAATCACTGCAACAAGAAACAAGTTGCCTTCAAATTCATCCCGCCACGAGCGCCATCCTTTGGAGGCCTATGGGAAGCTGCAGTCAAGTCGGCAAAGCGACTGTTGGTAACGACAACCAACACGGCGACCCTTACATTTGAAGAACTTAACACGGTGATCGTCGAAATCGAAGCTATCTTGAATTCACGCCCAATAACCCCGATGTCAAATGATCCTACGGACACCACAGCTCTCACCCCAGCGCATTTCCTGATTGGTGAAACACTAACGGCTCCACCCGATGTCAACGCCGATCGCGAAGAGAAATCACTACTGAAACGTTGGGAATTAGTATCCAGAATTAAGCAAGGATTCTGGAAGCAATGGTCAGAGGAATACTTGCAAGAATTACAAGCGAGGCACAAGTGGAAAACCGTTAATCCCAATATCAAGGAAGGCATGCTGGTCCTTATCAAGGAAGACAACATTCCGGTGATGAGCTGGCCTATGGGACGCATTATAAAGACATATCCAGGAATGGATAACCATGTACGAGTGGTTGACGTAAAGACGGCCTCAGGCATTTACAAGCGCGCCATCAACAGGCTGGCGCCGATCTTTTCGGAAGAAGCGGCCAAAAAACGACCTATTATGGAAGAAGAGGATACGGATAAAAAGGATACGCCGGCTGCTCAACGGAGACGGTTAATGTCACCAACCATAACTTCCTCCTTGCTAATTCTGCTTCTAATGCTACCTCTGGTACTTACACAGTCAGTATCGGTGACAAGGTTCGACACGAAACCAGGAGTATATTATGAAAAAATTGGTACAACGATGAGAGCAATATCAGACTGGACCATAGTTATTTACTATGAATTGGATCCATACTGGAGAGACATGAACACGTTTAATTCAGGCATCAAGGAGTTCCAGTACATATGCCCAGAATTAAACAACAACCACACATGTGACGCAATATCACAGCACTATCGACACTTGTATGATGAATTACAAATGGCAAACGGTCTCATGCAACATACTCGGAAACGCCGCTTCCCATTTGATGCAGTTGGTAATATTGCGAACAGTCTGTTTGGAGTCTTAGACTCAGACTATGCCAATAAAATGACTCAGGTCATAGAGAAGGTGCAAAGGAACGAGGAATTTCTACTGACACTGCTGAGAAACCAAACCTCAGTACTTGACTCAACCATTAACGTTGTTAAGAAAACAAGGACAACATCGGACAAACGTCTAAAACTACTTGAACAACAAGTAGCCGCCATTAGCCAAAGCAGAGGAAAGTACACTGGCGCACGTCTCACAGAAAACTACGTGGCATTGACAACTCAATTGACATTGCTAGCAGCATCTCTTCAGCGCATGCAATCCGAAATAGTGTACGTACTAACTGGAGTTCACCACCATACAATAAGCCCAATGTTGATCTCCCCTAAACAATTAAGGGATCAGTTGGATCAAATACGGGATCATTTGCCACCAGATCAAATGGTACCCGTGACATCATCCAATGTAATTCAACTATACAGGATTATGCGAGCAGAAGGCACAGCCACCGACACTCATGTGATATTCAGAGTAATATTACCCCTAGTGTCAACATCGATACTCGAGCTATTTAATATTGTGCCAATTCCAGTGTGGAACACAACTAGTTGGAGATTGTTCGAGCTAAAAACACCTATTATAGGTGTCAACAACCACAGAGATCAATTCATGGGACTTACACAAGATGATCTACACCGCTGCCGTACAATACACATCGAAAAATACATATGCTTTGATCATCAAGCGGTGTTTGATGTAAACAACCGATGTGAGTTTCAACTGTTTACCAACAAGACACCAACGACGTGTCACGTAACTTACAGAACAACCAAAATGGTATGGGAAAAAACCCAACAGCAGAACAACTGGATCTTCGCAACACATTCGAAAGTGGAACTTCAAGCAGTTTGCAACGGAACACCGTCAACTATCCAACTACAAAACAGTGGACTACTGTCGCTATCACCTGGCTGTACTGCACGCAACACAGACATTAGCATCAATACCTTTGGCACTGTCACGAGTCAAATAAGACAAGGCTACGCCCGCTTTGGTGACATTATCCAACCAAACATAACAAAGGTACCAGAGACAACTCTCAACATCTCGGATTACAACGCACAAGACGACAAGGATCTAGATGACCTACAGGTAAAATTGGCAACACTCAACAAAGAAGAGCTGCCCAACCAAATAAGCTCGGTCCAACATCATCACATAGCCGCTTACGCTGCACTAGTGATATCGGTCATAATACTATGTGCATATGCAATGCGGACACAACGACGATGGACTTGTCCACCCACAGCCACTAGGAACGAAGCAGTCAACCCGTTAGAGCCTTCAGCATCCCCAAGACGATTTACACTGGATTTAGAGGATGGTTGAAAACCGTTTCAACGACCGGGAGAATGTTAAGTCATAAACAAGTCAGCACACATTTATATTGTAAGATATCAAATAACTGCACATAGCTATATAAGAATGACACACAAATTATTAACACATGTAAAACTAGGTCAAGACCATACACAATACGCTACATTTATTAACCCAATAAAACTTTAAGCAACACCAAATTATGCTGAACACACAGAATATCGCTGACTGCACAATGCATGCAATATGTCGCAACAGTAGCGGTCAGCCAACCCGGTAGTCGCTAAATATGCTATTCTGCATTGCAAGCAACTGCTGAGTACACAATAACCTAATTTTAATTGACACCACAAAACTGTAAAACTAAGCTATTATTTCCTATAAATATTGTTACTTTTCGTTAATAAAATCAGTGTTCTTAGTACAACCTACAAAGATACATTCATTATTCTCCGCAGTCCACCTGGTTACAAGTGCCAGTTGCGACAACAATTAAGCAGTCAGTTTGTACTGGATGCTAACAATACATACACACCTTTTACAGGTACACACAGCATGTTATAATAATTACCTTAAACTCAAAACGTAAATCTTCATGCTCGCCATCCGCGGTTTACAAAAGCAAGTTCTGATCAGGTAGTGGCTGATTTATTTTGCTGAGTATTTTCAATCAGTATACTCATCGAGCTTATAAAGTTTCAGTAATTCCTACCCTTCTCAAGCTCAAAAGTAAAATTGCATACATATATTGACCCAATTAAATCTGGCTACTTGCCTGGTCCTGATGCAATGCCAGTTTGTATACTTAGATACTGTGCGGACACACTTAGTACATCCTTAAATAAATTATTTAACTTGTCGATTGACTCATCTACGTTAAAATTTATATACATATATCCAAGTTGTCTGCCATTCCAAAAGGCTTTGAAAAAATTATATACTCTCATTTGCAACAAGGATGTAGTTCAATTAAATCGTCTTATCAACACGGTTTTGTTAGGCGTAGATCTGCTACCACTAACCTTCTTGAATTCACTTCGCTTGTTATAAAGGGTTTCAGGGAAAAATTTAAACTGATGTGGTTTACACCGATAAAATTTTTATACTCGATACCGAAGGTAAAGAGTATATTGGTTTTGTGCAATGTCCGTCATGGTGTCTGTCCGTCTTTCCGTCCGTATGTGTGCAAGTTTTTTCCACACCCTTCAAGCTAGAGACTTGAAACTTTCCAATTCTCTTTATCAATGGGAAAGTAAATTAAAGTGTCAAGGTTGGGGTTCTACGATAACTGGGGGGCTGGCAAATCGATAAATTCGATAACTCAAAAACGATTAATACGCATATTTCACACACCTTTACAGCTAGAACTACCAAATTTGGTAAGAAGATAGCTACTAGCAACCCCCAAAAAAATGCACCAAAAAATTTGGAGCCACGCCCCCCATTCTGACCCCAGCCCCCCGCATTTTAAAGTCAAAAAAGCCCATATCTCCCACAATTTTTAGATAACCACCAAATTTGGTGCCAACATAGCTGATGATGACCCCCCAAAAACTGTACTAAAAGTTTGGATGCCACGCCCATCAATACCACCCTAGCCGAACCCATCTGCCCCAACGCTTCGTCAAAAACGGGAATGCGTGTATCTTCCAGAGTAGTGGAGCTAGACCAACCAAATTTGGTAGGAAGATAGCTGGCAACGACCCCCAAAAATCTGCTTCACCGTTTTGGAGCTACGCCCTCCTCTTCCTGCCCCCTTTCACCACTTTTTACAAACTTTTAGCCAGAGTCACCAAATTTTGTGTGAAGATAGCAATTGACATCCCACATTGATCTGCTGCAAAAATGTGGATGCCACGCCCACCCATACCGCCCCAAGCCCCCCTTTCCCCACTTTTACAAACTTCGAGCTAGAGTCACCAAATTTGGTATGAAGATAGCCATTGATATTCCACACAGATTTGGACCAAAAATTTGGATGCCACACCCACCCATACCACCCCCAGCTCCCCTTTCCCCACTTTTTACAATTTTCGAGCTAGAGTCACCAAATTTGGTATGAAGATAGCAATTGACATTCCACATAGACCTGCATCACAAATTTGGATGCCACATCCACCCATACCGCCGCCAGCTACCCCTCTCCTCACCTTTTTTAATCTGCGCGCTTGAGTCACCAAATTTGGTAAGCAGATAGCAATTGACATTCCACAACCAGCCCCCCTCTCCACAGCTCTTACAAACTTTGAGCTAGAGTCACCAAATTTGGTATGAAGATAGCTGGTTGCATCCTCATCTGCATCAGAAAATCTTTAAGGCAGCGTACTCCCCTGCCGCACCCGCTACCCTTTGCAATCAGGCCTGTTTTTTACCGGTTTTAATACTGGTATCGAGTATACCGCAGTCGGTTGCGTCCGACTGCAACTTTTCCACTTGTTTAATTTTTGATGTGTAAACATCTTTGCTTTCGGGCAGTGAAATGCTCGAATAGTCATACACTATTTGTGTGAGCTCTATGAGAGTGTATTGGTGCAAATGTTTTATTTGCATGTGTAAACTAGAGCTGCAAAAACATCGATGGTTCAAACAATCAAAAACATCATTCTTTAATTGAAACCGACCGTTTTATGTTTGTGTCCCATTTTCTTCTTATAATTAAACTAACAGAAATAATCTCTTCGTTTTATCACCTCACGACTTATTTAACACAAGAATTTAGTATTAATAAAGAAAATTATAAAAAACAATAATAATAAAAATTTGTTTTTCAGTTTTCTTAACTTCACAATTTTTAAAGCTTTTTTCCTGTTTTAAACTTCAAACTAATAACATCTAGATCTTTTTAGATCTAGATACGAGATCTATGAGAGATCCATAAATTTTTTTTTGTAAAAATAGTAACATGTTGACCGCCTGTGGCGTCAGTGTCGCACGTTTTTGGGAAATGATTTCTCCAGCCTTGCTGAAAGTTCGCTCAGACTCTGTCGAGCTATCTGCACTATTTATTTACTAACGTATGGCTGTAAGAAACTATTAGAACAACGAGTTTATGTAACAAAATAAACTATTTATTTTAAATTACACACTCGTAATTTGAAGCTTCACTATACAATGAAAAATCGATGTTGAAAATGATGCATCGATGCATCGAACAATTTGGAAAACATCGATATAATCGATGTTGACATCGATGCTTTTGCAGCTTTAATGTATCGCCTTTTTGCTATCGTAATGTTTTTGATGTGTAAACATTTTGAGCTCGGGCAGTAAAACTCTAATACATTTTAAAACAAACAAATTTAAAATCAAGTTGAACTAAAAAGTGAACCACAACATAATGCCGGTAAGATGAATTTGGTGTAGCTTTGTAACAAACACCCAAACAACACTGTCTCAATTTTGTGCGTAAGAAATATTTCTTTAATTTTAGTCAAATCTCATTCAAACAAAGAAAAATGTTCTATTTGATGTGTTTTGTAAAGGCATTTTGAGTGCAATAGGCAATACCTATTGTAAGTATTTATTTATTGTACCAAATTTTGAATCTCATTGCTGCACCAATTATTACATATAAATAACAATTTATTAACGGCAAGTTTCGTAGATAACATAAGAAGCCAGGAGAAATCGAAATGCTGCATATCAACTTGAATTTAGAGCACGACGGCGCCAAAATTTATTAGATGCAACGCGTGTACAGCTGCAACAACAGGAAGAAGAATTGTCGCAACGGGAGCAAGTACCTGAAATCGTACCATAGGAAAATTTTCAACATCATTATAATGCTCATGAAAAATTTAAAACCATGTTTATAGACAATCCATTTGGATATGCGTGTGCAGTGTGTGAAATATTGTGGTTTAAAAACAACTTATAACTAATTCCACCTATAGTAGAGGGTAGAGGTCCAATAAATAATGACAAAAATGTACAAAAAGTTGTACATTTTTAAATATGTTTACACATCGCCCCTTTCGTCCGACGCACAGAAATTTTTTTATTTATTTATATTTTATATGCGTTTTGTAGGCCAGTGTATGATAAGGTTTGTCATATTGCTGTTGATGGGTTGTTCCGGCCAGTTGGGTTCATTGATATTTAAAAAACATTTGAATTCAATTAACCTCCTACGCGTTTCGACGGCTTTGCCACCTTTATCAGGGAGTCTGATTTTATTTTTAAAAATATTTACACGTTACATTTCACATAAATACATTAATACATAAAAGACTTACTATTTGGTACATACATTTAGGTTGTTTTCACATAATTTTATTGTCGTCAGTCCTAATCCCAATACTGCCTCTTTCTGTCAAAATTATACATTTTAAGTGTAATTCTTATTTTTGTCCAGGTGTTTTTGATATTGTTTGCTGCCGTTTGGTTTGCTTAGTGCAGCTGCGTAAATCTAATTCGTCTGGTCAATGTCTTCTTTGTGGTTAAGCTCGTCGTATGCGCATGCTCTCCAGCGTTAATCTTGTTCGCTCTCATCTCTCAAGTACTCTCAAGTCAAGTACTTTGACCGCATCAAAATCAGCTGTGTGGCCGTTTTCACTCAAATGTTGAGCTAGTGCTGTCGTGGTCTTTCTATTCTTTGCGTCTCCCTTATGTTCTGTTATTCGTGTCACGAGTGAACTCTTTGTTGTTCCAATGTAAACTCTATTGCACTCTTCTCCCTCTTTTCCATTTCACTTGACTTCGTAGATTGCATTGCTCTGCTTGTTTCTGTCAATTTTGTCTTTCGTGTTCGTAAACAAATTTCTTGTTGTTTTGAGAGCTTTGTAAGCATAGGTTATGTGCTCTGTGATGTCTATTGGTATAATTTCGTTAGGGTTGCTTTATTCGTTATGTTTTCTATGTAAGGGATGCTGATGTATTGTCTGCTTATCGATTTTGGGTTTTTGTTGATGTTTGGAATTTTTGACTAGTTGTGTTATCAATTTTGGCTGTGACGTCATATATGAGTTTATCTATCAGATTTATCGGATAACTGTTTTTGATTAACATCCTTTTGAGTTTTATATAGTTTTTTTGTCGGTGTTGTTTATCGAATGTACGCATGTATTTTAAATAATTTTCTGTTCGTAATTTATTATTCGTCTCGAAGCTGTTCCTTTTGTGTACCAGTCAAATATAAGACCCCTTTTACACGATGAAGTTTTTGCGTCTGAAGCATTCGTTTGTTGGCAAAGGGTGTAGAGGGGTTACAGCTGCAAGCAATGCTTCATGACTTGTGAAGCAATGATTTATTTTTCTCATTTTGCTTTGCCTTATTCTGATTGCATGTAAACACAGAGTTGCACAGTGTTTGATGTGAATAATAAAGTTATCGATACGAAATATCGCACAAGCAAATATTAGCGCCAATAGTAAATACATTGTTTTGGTTAAGAAATTATTAGTAGAAATGTTCACTGAATCCTTTTTATTTACTTGTGACTTCTTAAATCAATTATATGTTAACAAATAAAACATCAATGGCAAAGATATATGTTTATCGACCATAAATTTAAATCAGAGTTGCATTTACAAAGAAAATGCTTCATGAAAAAACTTCATCGTGTAAATGCGACCAGATTTGCGAAGATGTTTTAAAACAGAATGAAAAAAATTTCATGAAAAAACTTCATCATCAAAAGGGGTTTAAGTCTATTTTCCCGTCGCTCTATTTCCATGTCAAGATAGGCAATTTAGTTGTTCCTTTCTGTTTCTATTGTAAATTGTATTCTTTTGTGTTGTTTGTTAAATGTTTATAATATGAGTTGTGCTTCGTTCTTCTTTATAATCAGAAAAATGTCATCAACGTATTTTGAGATATGTTAAATTGTTATGTTATGTTGCTTCAGCTCATCAATCGCGTCGTCTAAGATTTTGTCTAAAACTATATTTGCGATTGTTAGTGATAGCGGGTTTCCCATTGGCATTCCAAACACTTTATTTATATTGTATTTATATTTTATTTGTTTATTGTCAAATATGATAAGCTGACATAAAATCCAAATTAATTAAAATTAAAATAAAATTTCAAATCGAAATTGAAATTAAGTAAAATAAAATTATATATAAATCTGAAAGTACGTTTGGGTAAAATATTTACAAAGTTAATGTTAAAGCTCTGGGAAAGTCAACAATAAAATTAGAAGTCCAACATTTGTTGTGTGGATTGGGAAAAACCCACAAAAACCCAATCAGACCAGCGTTAGATTAATAGCAACAAGAATTTACTAAATAGAGTCGCCAAACAGCGAAATTCCAACATTCAATTGAAAGCCGTAGCGAGGCTACCACCCGCTCTGAGAGCGCATTTCGTGCTTTTCGGGTGCTTCGTGTGTCATTCGCCAGCCACTTCGCTTGCTAACTTTGCTACGACATATATGTCCATAGCACAACCAGCCAGCAGTATTGTGTGTATGCGCCCGTACGCCAGCGAATTGGCAGCGCGCAGACCCTTGTTTTTTGGTCTGATCGCCTGTTATCACATGCTTATGAGCGTGTGTATTCTTCATATGATTATCTGGTATGCCTCCTTCCTTTTCGTTCTTGTGACCTAGCTGTGAAGCAGCAATACACAATTGTGTATTCATATAAACATACATATACAAGGGTGGAACAGAAAATGCTTTCGTCCGAATTTGATGCCTTTCCTATTTCACGGTGCCACAGACTAAAGCTGCGATTAGTTATGACGAAACAAAACAAACGAAACGAAACAAACATTTCGATACGAAAATTCCGAATGTAGTGATTAGTAATAACGAAAGAAACGAGTACAACAAGAAGAAGACCAACAGCTGATTTGTCGAAACAAACATTGATTGAAGTGACTAGCATTTAGCGCGAAGAAAAGTGAAAAATTCACGTAATAATTAAATTACATAGTGTGGAAAACCGAAAAAAAATGGATAAAAAGCTAACAGTTGCACTCGCTACATATCTTGGACTGTACAAACAATTGAGGAACAAAAATAAGGCTTTTAAGAAGCGAAATCGCAGATGGCATGCACGACCCTTGAATTCAGACCGTTTAAACGGATATTATCACAAATATTTTAAGAAAATGCGCGACATAGATTCCGAGCAGTTCCAAAAACATACGCGCATGTCAAAGGAGTTATACCAAATGCTTCTGACTATGATTGAGAGGTCAATTACCAAACCAAAACAAAGGATCAATGCCGATGAGAGATTATCGATAACATTGCTGTAAGAACCATTTTTAAACGTGCACTATCAATTAATAATAATAATTCTGAAATAGATTTTTATCACAAGCGGTGTCCATCCAATCAATTGCCTGGAGCTACAGACTGGGAAAGTCGACTGTGCGTCTAGTTATATTGGAAACGTGCGAAGCTTTGTGGACGGTTCTAGCGCCATTATACTTGAGCGAACCCACAACAAACCAATATGCGGACATCGCAACAGACTTCGAGGAACAGTGGAATTTCCCGAACTGTGTGGGGGCGATAGATGGGAAACATGTTGCAATAAAGTGTCCTACGAAGTCAGGCACAACGTATTTCAACTATAAAAAATATTTCAGTATTGTTTTGATGGCTGCGTGCGATGCAAAATATACATTCACTGCCGTCAGCGTTGGAAGCTTTGGTAGTGAAAGCGATGGCGGTGAGTTTAATAAATGTGAAAGTACTGGTAGTTTTCAAATACATATATGTATGTAATTCTCATCAGGTATTTTTAATCATTCTCCGTTTGGCCAAGCATTGGCAAAGAATATATTGCCTCTACCTGCAGATAAGCAATTGCTGAACTCTACGAAGGTACTACCGCACGTATTTGTGGCAGATGCAGCATTTGGGTTGGGGACTCATATTATGAAGCCGATAGCTCCACGACGTAATGGCCAAAATCTGGATTTAATAGCCAAGGTATTTAATTACAGATTGTCCAGAGCACGGAGAACAATTGAAAATGCCTTTGGTATATTGACTGCGCGGTGGCGTATTCTTCGGACCACATTGGATTTCATGCCTGAAAACTGCGAAAGCATAGTACTTGCTTGCATTGCACTGCATAATTTTGTAATGCTTCACGATGGGGCGCGTTATTGTCCTCCAACGTATGTTGACCGCTACATGCCGGACCAAACACTTATTCCCGGTGAATGGCGCGCAGATTTAGAAAGGCATGGTGGACCTTTAAGATCAATCACCTCACATGCACGGCACAGTGCGGGATATGCATTACAATTGCGACAACAATTTGCCCATTATTTCCTTCATGAAGGAGCTGTGCACTTCCAGTATGAAGCCGTAAAATAAGCAGATTTATGCTGATTTGCTTTTTATATTTTCAATAAAGTTAAAATCAATATTTGCCTAATTTCTGGATGAGTGTTTAATCTGTTTATTTGTGCATCATTTCTTGGAAGAAAATAAATGTGTAATATTGTTCACTGTATAAATGATGGAGCATTGTTTGGAGGAAATGACTGATTAATGCGGGTAAAGTAAGTTTGTACCTTCAATTTCCTATGAGCTGGTGTTAAAACTTACTTTACCCGCATTAATCAGAACAGGGCTATTGTAAAATTATTAAATATCTGTCATTTTTGCAGTTAACAGTAAATTAGAGATATCGGCAGTTGCTTTAAGTTTTTGTAATGGAGTCATTTCTTCCAAACAATGCTCCACAAATTGTCCGAAAGAGTGTGCTTGTTTATCTTTTATGGCTGATGTCTGCAAATAAGATGATAGTGATTTCGAAACGTCACAAAAAGCTGCGGTTTCAGCATTTTCCTCAGCCTTTCTTTTACGCTGACGTGATTTCGTGGAATTCCCCTGCGACGGTGCTGAGGTTGATGCCTGCGACGGTGTTTGGTGCTCCTGTGGTTGTGGCGAAAATGGTTCCACCTGCAGTGGCGAAGAATATGTATACGTTTTCTCTGGTTGTGGCGAAAATGGTTCCACCTGCAGTGGCGAAGAATATGTATACGTTTTCTCTGGTTGTGGCGAAAATGGTTCCACCTGCAGAGGCGAAGAATATGTATACGTTTTCTCTGGTTGTGGCGAAAATGGTTCCACCTGCAGAGGCGAAGAATATGTATACATTTTCTCTGGTTGTGGCGAAAATGGTTCCACCTGCAGAGGCGAAGAATATGTATTTGTCTTTCGTGGTTGTGGCGAAAATGGTTCCACCTGCAGTGGCGAAGGATGTGCCAACTCCGATGGCGGAGATAAAATTTCAGGCGTGCTCAATTTTTCGCAATGGAAGTTCGATCGCTGCCTGGAAGAATTACAAAATTTCAAATGGCAGTGTAGTTTCTAAAACTTGTATTCTTACTTCTTCGACTGCATGTGCTGTCTTAAGAAACTTAAGTGTGCAAAATGTTGCCACTTAATTTCTGGTGTAGCACCACTGCCGGAAGCAGTGTTCAATTGGTTTAATGTTCTGCCGTATCGTTCCCTCAATCCAGCCCACCTCTTCATACAAAATTCACCTTTTGGTAACAAACCATAAGATTAAAAAATTCCTGTAGTTTTTGGTGTACTTACCCGTCGATCCAAGGTCCTTGGCAATTAAATTCCATATTTCTTTTTTTTTGTTGTTGTCTTTGTACTCCCACATTGTTTTGTTGTACAATTGTGGATATTGTTGTACTAGATTAATTAAGTGGTCGTCATTCATTTTATAATTGTAAAAAACGAAACACAACAATGACAAATATAGTTTTGTGGCCCAACAAAATTTGATCAGATGTTGAATTTTGATACGAAACAAAACAAAAAATCTGCAATCTGCAGATATTTGTGTATGTTTTCGTAGTCGTTCGTTCTACCCGTAAATGACTAATCGATAACATTGATTTTCATACAATCAGATATCAGCTGTTGAGACACGGAATGTTTGTTTCGTTTCGTTTGTTTTGTTTCGTCATAACTAATCGCAGCTTAAAACGCTCTGACATTTCCAACGATTTGAATTCTTCCGTAAAAAGGCTAGAATCTAATGCTGCCACCTAGTCTGATGTAAATTGTTTGCAGTAATGCCACATTTCTTAAGCATAAATTCGGAGTAATGTGTTTAGTAAAAATATATGTGGAACCACTCCTATTTTCTTTTAATTAAGCATTAAAAAACAGCTCTTTGAAGTAAACACAAACTTGACTGCAAAATTGTTTTACTTGTTGTGCAATTTGTGAAAACGTTTGTGGTCAGCTGTAATTGAGCCAGGTGGCAACCCCTTAAAAGCAGCATCATATGGAAAATGGCAGAGGCAAAACAAACAAAGAAAGAAGACGAAAACTTGCTCAACATGTAAGTAAATTTGATTTGATCAGATGCGCATCTGAGAAGCCTTCGCTGCATGGTTTCATTCCTATTTTCCTGCCGCCGGAGCTCTTCTATGGCCACTAATCTAACTAACGGCATATTCAATTAAAAACAAGTGGAAACGTTGCAGTCGGACGCAACCGACTGCGGCATACTCGATACCAGTATTAAAACAGGTAATAAGAGGCCTGATTGCAAAGGGGTACGGATGGGGCAGGGGTGTACGCTGCCTTAAAGATTCTCCGATGCAGATAGGGATGCAACCAACTATCTTCCTTCCAAATTTGGTGACTCTAGCTGAAAGTTTGTAAAAAGTGGGGAAAGAGGGGCTGGGGGCAGTATGGGTGGGCGTGGCATCCAAATCTTTGCTGCAGATCTTTGTGGAATGTCAATTGCTATCTTCATACCAAATTTGGTGACTCTAGCACGAAGTTTGTAAAGAGTGGGGAAAGGGGGGCTGGGGGCAGTATGGCTGGGCGTGGCATCCAAATTTTTGATGCAGATCTTTGTGGAATGTCAATTGCTATCTTCATACCAAATTTGGTGACTCTAGCTCGAAAATTGTTAAATGTGGGGAAAGGGGAGCTGGGGGCGGTATGGGTGGGCGTGGCATCCAAAGTTTTGATGCAGATCTGTGTGGAATGTCAATTGCTATCTTCATACCAATTTTGGCGACTCTAGCTCAAAGTTTTTCAAAAAGGGGTAAGGGGGGCTGGGGCCGGTATGGGTGGGCGTGGCATCCAAAGTTTTGCTGCAGATCTATGTGGAATGTCATTGCTACCTTCCTTCCAATTTGGTGACTCTAGCTCAAGTTTGTAACAGTGGGGAAAGGGGGGCTGGGGGCGGTATGGGTGGGAGTGGCATTCAAATTTTTGCTGCAGATCTATGTGGAATGTCAATTGCTACCTTCATACAAAATTTGGTGACTCTAGACTCAAAGACTGTAAAAGGTGGGGAAAGGGGGTGGAAGGGGTGCGCATGGCTCCAAAACTTTGATGCTGTTTTTTGGGGGTCGTTGCAAGCTATCTTCCTGCTAAGTTTGGTGGCTCAAGCTCCACAAATATGGAAGATACACGCATTCTCGTTTTTGACGAAGCGTTGGGGCAGCTGGAGGTGGCTAGGGCGGTATTGGTAGGCGTGGCATCCAAACTTTTGATGCAGTTTTTGGGGGGTCATCATCACCTATCTTGGCACCAAATTTGGTGGCTCTAGCTCAAAAACTGTAAAAGATATAGGCTTTTTTGACTTAAAAATGCGGGGGGCTGGGGGCGGAATGGGTGGGCGTGGCTCCAAAACTTTGATGCAGATTGTTGGGGGTCGTTGTCAGCTATCTTCCTACCAAATTTGGTGACTCTAGCTCGAAGTATGTAAAAGGTGGTGAGAGGGGGGCTATGGGGCTTGGGGGCGGTATGGGTGGGCGTGGCATTCAAATTTTTGCTGCCGATCCATGTGGGATGTCAATTGCTATCTTCATACCAAATTTTGTGACTCTAGCTCAAAGTTTGTATAAAATGGGGAAAGGGGGGCTGGGGGCGGTATGGTTGGGCGTGGCATCAAAATTTTTGCTGCAGATCCTTGTGGAATGTCAAATGCTATCTTCATACCAAATTTGGTGACTCTAGCTCAAAGTTTGTATAAGGTTGGGAAAGGGGGGCGGAATGGTTGGGCAAGGCTCCAAAACTTTGATGCAATTATTTTGGGGTTGTTGCCAGCTATCTTCCTACCAAATTTGGTGGCTCTAGCTCCACTACTCTGGAAGATACACGCATTCCCGTTTTTGACGAAGCGTTGGGGCAGATGGGGGTGGCTAGGGCGGTATTGGTAGGCGTGGCATCCAAACTTTTGATGCAGTTTTTGGGGGGTCATCATCACCTATCTTGGCACCAAATTTGGTGACTCTAGCTAAAAAACTGTGGGAGATATAGGCTTTTCTGATTTCAAAATTTTGTGCAGTTTGGGGGTCTAGCATCTTCACCAATTGGTATTCAGCTGTCAGAGTGCGAAATGGATTTCGGTTTGGTTCGATTTCGATTGCGAGCCCCCAGTTATCGTAGAACCCCCATCTTGACACTTTAATTTACTATCCCATAGATAAAGAGAATTGGAAAGTTTCAAGTCTCTAGCTTGAAGGGTGTGGAAAAAAGTTGCGTTCATACAGACGGACAGACGGACAGACACCATGACGGACATTGCACAAACCCAATATACTCTTTACCTTCGGTATCGAGTATAACAACTTCTGTTTAAAACAATTTGGGGATGTTTTATGAACAGCTGATTGCTGTCAGGCGGAAATTGTTGCCAGACAGTTGGCAGATAGCTTCTAGAGTTGCTGAACATCTTTTAATTGTTTTCCCGCCAAAATTTAAATGTTTTCTTGTATGTTTATTAGATAATAACAATCTACTTCTGTACAAAAACATTAAAAAATGTTATTGAAATATTAAACCAGTTGAAAGCCCCCTATTCTGATATGATAAGACTACAAAAGGTGCTAAACAAACACTTGGCTAATTTAAATGGCATTGTGTCAATCCTTAGCAGCCAAGTCCGATTAGGTTAAAGCACACACTAAGTGAATGAAATCACTCAGAGTTTTGTGGCACCGTGAACATTTTCAGACGATTTTGCTTCTAGCGAAATCAAATTTAACTGACGTTTTCTGTGGTACCCCTGCGTTTTCATATGTTTCCTTGTTTTGGTGGACTTGGGCTTTGAAGTGATTTTTGCTATTTTGCTTGGGCTGGCTAGTGTTAGTGTGTTAGTGCCTTTGTATATCTGCATGGCATATTTAGATGTATTCGAAGCATTTGCCCTGGAATTCATTGACCTTTCTCTATTAAATTTGGTGGATATTTGTATTTTGCCTACAAAAACCTAAAAAGTAATACTTCCAAGGCAGTCAAATATCATATTTTGTGCTGATCGACAATTTGCAGGAACAGGCGAACAGCAAAATTAACAAGCGTCTAGTAAAATAAGCAAGCAAATATCAGTTTTGTATTGCTGGTGATACATACTCTTTCATGTTTTCAGTTCTATGACACTTTCCAATAATTTTGCCATCGCAACTACCATACAGTTATGCCGCGATGCGCACAAATTGCGAAAGTGTACGAAAAGGAAGGAGGCATACCATATGATCATATGAAGAATACACACGCTTATAAGCATGTGATAACAGGCGATCAGCCCAAAATACGAGGGTCTGTGCGCTGCCAACTCGCTGGCGTACGGGCGCATACACACAATATTGCTGGCTGGTTGTGCTATGTTAGGTTAGTCATAAATAATACTTCATGCATAGTTCTGCGGTTTAAAAGGGAGGGAAGATTTATTAAAAAGAGTCTACTTTAATACAGGGGTAAGTAAGCTCCAGGAACTCAGTTAAAACTTCTAAGGGCAAATAGAAGAAATTTCTTCTGCACAGATTCAATTATATCCTGGTGAATCGTGTATTGTGGGGACCACACACAAGATTCATACTTTAGGATGGGACGAAATAGGGATGTATAAAGCGTTTAAGTGGTTTAAGGATCGTTTAACTCTTTCAACCACCGCTTGATGAAGCCAAAGATATTAATGGCCTTATTGACCATATACGAAATATGAGCGTCAAACTTTAATTTAGGATCAATAATTATGCCTAAATCTTTAATTTCAGACACGTGGTCAAGTGGTGAAGCATCAAGCAAGTAGTGAGCAGTATAAGGGGTACTTCTACAAAGAGACATGACTTTACATTTTGAACAATTTAAATTTAGTAAGTTAGCACGGCACCAGGCTGACAAAGTACCCAAATCCGACTATAGTAAATTACACAGGGAAGCGTCATTATAGGTGAAACATAGCTTCACATCATCAGCAAACATATACACAAAAGAGTTAGTAATAACAGCTGGGAGATTGTTAATAAACAAATTAAATAGCAAAGGACCAAGGTGACTACCCTAGGGAACACCAGAGGTAACAATAATAGGCTTAGATACAGACGATTTAAAAACGACTTTTTGTGTTCGGCCACACAAGTACTCCGAAAGCCACAATAAAAGTTTTGATGGAAATCCAATAATATTTAATTTATGAAGCAGCAGAGAATGACTTACAGAATCAAATGCCTTACTAAAATTGGTGTAAACAACGTCAGGCTGCATTTTTTCCTGAAACTCTTTGATAACAAGCGAAGTGAGAAGAACCAAGAAGGTTAGTGGTAGTAGACAAAACCGTGTTGATAAGGCGATATAATTGAACTACATCCTTGTTGCAGTTGAGAACATATAATTTTTTCAAAGACTTTTGGTATGGCTGACAACTTGGATATACCCCTATAATATTTACCGTTTGACTTAGAAGAATTTTTATGAAGAGGAATTATAAAGGATTCCTTCCATACATCATGAAACATAGTTGACTCAACAGACAAGTTAAATAATTTATTTAAGGGCTTACAAAATGAATCCGCGCAGTATCTAAGAATACAACCTGGCACTCCACCAGGACCAGCCAGGTTTGATATAGTTAAATTAAATCAGGAGCGTAGACTTAGTAATCACTGAGACATATATGCAATTTGACGTTTGAACTTGAAAAGGATAGGAATTACTGCAACTATATATATTCGATTAGTATACTGATTGAAAATACTCGGCTACTCCCTGTTCAGAACTTGCTTTTGTATCTTCAGGGTATAATGAGGTTGGCAAGCAAAAAGACTTACGTTTAGAGCTAAAAAATGTATAAAATTGTTTAGGGTCACGTGAAAAGTTTAGTCTACACCGATTAAGATAATTACTATAACAAGATGTGTTAACAGAAAGAAAACTAGATTTGGCTACCAAATACGAAGATAAGTCTGAAGTAGTTCCCGATTTTTCTCGTTTTTAAATTTCGATAGTTCCCCCGTAAACCTAGGTGTTTAACTATCACTTGAAGAACAAGTCAAGGGAACACAAATATCCAAAAGCGAATTCAAGGTCCCATAAAATAAGGCAATGACAGTTTCTATATCACTACAATAATAAAGGCGAGACCTATTAGTATGTTGAAGAAGATAGTATAATTTAGTAAAGTGAGTTTTACAAAAGCAACGGGTTTTAAAGTATTTTTATATACTGCACTAGGGTTAAAAATTTCAATGGATAGTTCTAAGGTTGGATGGTAGGTATCTTCCGGAAGCACTAGAGGGGGTATTCTACTAGCATTACTGCAATCTGAGCAAGAAACAAATATTAAGTCCAATACTCTACCACTACAGTTATGCACCCTGTTAACTTGCGATAGGCAAGTAGGCCATCGATAAAATCATCGGAAGTGACTGGTAATACCGCCGAAGATGTGTCATTCACAGACCATACAACATGTGACAGATTAAAATCACCAACCACTATCAGATTATCCATATTTGTCAACAATGACGAAAAAGGTGCAGGGCACTAAGATGGGATGAGTAAAAGTTATTATCAGAATGAGGAGGAATATAAGAACAACTAACATAAAGTCAACGGCCGTTTGATAATATTTTAACACATAAAAACTCTATGTCCGGAAGATGCTGAGAAAGAATCTGTTCAGAGGAAATACAGGAGTCCACAGCAATGAGAACACCGCCCCCCTTGCGGGAACCTGGTTTCTGTAAGTGCAACTATATGTGAATCAAAAGATAGGCTGTTAACATACAATTTGGCAAGTTTAGTGCTAAGACCTCCTACATATTGATAGGCCAAGCTAATTACATTTGTTAGTTTTTTGCCGACGACATGGAGGCCACAGAGTGGCTAACAGGCTGTGCAGTATGAGGCATTTGAGTCTGTTAGTCATTCTCTGTTGCTTCAAAAATAAGATATTATTGGATTTCCAGCTGAAGCTTAGTAAGCAGGAACTAGAATTATATCTAGCTGTGTCAAACTTCATATAAAAAACGCTAGAATTAATTTCTGGACATAATTTTTAGAGATGTTTCTAAAGAGTATATGCAGCAGCTTGAAATGTATACTCAAACAAGTAAGAAGGCTCTAGTCGGGAGAGCCCGACTAGAAGATACCCTGAACCCAGTTGCAATAAATATGTAAATTAAATTTATAATTGACTTTGGTATACTGACTTAACTTCAATCGATAAAATTAGATATCTCCGGTGTTTCTTAACCGATTTGGACGAATTTTTCAGAAAAGTTCTATCGTTACCCATTATTTCAACCCTAATTTTTACATTTCCCAAATTCGATATTTTATTGTTATCGACTCCATGTGTATATCAAAAACCAGAATAGTTATCGATAATTTGAAGCAAACTTGTTCTGCTTATGGTATAGGAGAACTTAAATACAAAATCAGAAGTCTCTAGCTCTTGTAGTCTCTGAGATCCACGCGTTCATACAGATAGACAGACGGACAGACGGACAGACGGACATGGCTATATCGTCTCGGCTGTTGATGCTGATCAAGAATATATATACTTTATGGGGTCGGAGATGCTTCCTTCTGCGTGTTACATACTTTTGCACAAAACCATTATACCCTTATTTACCCATTTTATGGGTTAAGGGTATAAAAATGTTTTGAGTTGCCACATCAATTACATTGAAGTGGATCGTGTGGATTGCATTGAACAGCTGAATTTCTGCTACCACCGATAGAACAGGTTATGTTCCCTCACAAGTCGAGGGCGCTCCGTAACCGAACCGACTGAATGATTTGGGAAACGTACGGGACGAGCCACAGTGCACGTGCCGCTGATCGCTCAGATTCTAACCATACAATTCGCGTATGCGTATACCCTATTGGGGCGAAATGAAGACAACCGTGTATGCTGCTTTATTTCACAAAGATTCACCTAAACTTTCCATCCTGCGTTATACCTACCATATATACGATTGTCTTATGCAAACCTCGCCGGCCGTTTGCCACGTTTCTCTACTTTCTACGTTTTCTCGACTCCCTTCCGTGGGATATGACCGCGCCCTTTATAATCCCGGCTACCGACTATTCCTCTTCTCGTGGATCGCGATGCCTCGATCGTAGGTCGCGAACGCGTGCACGACCTTCGCTCTTCTTACGCTGGCCTGGCCGCTCTTATACTTAGCTTACTCTTTACCTTTGCCCTTTACCATGTTATATATACATATGTTCCATGTTAATGTTAAGTCTAATAAAATAATTTGCTATGCTGTTAATTATGTTAAAGGTATATGTATATTCTACATGTCATTTGTTGTGGGGGAGGCCTGCGATGGGCCTACCTCACAAACTCTTAATGTGGCTTTCGGAGTACTTGTGTGGTCGAACACAAAAAGTTTTTTTTTGTAAATCGTCTGTATCTAAAGCTACTTTTGTTACCTCTGGTGTTAACCAGGGGAGTCATCTTGGACCTTCACTATTTAATATGTTTATTAATGACCTTCCATCTGTTATTACGAACTCCCATGTATATACATATGCTTGCTGATGATGTAAAGCTATGTTTCACCTATAATGATGCTTCCCTGTGTAACTCACTTCAGTTGGATTTTGGTGCGTTGTAGGCCAGGTGCCGTTATAACTTACTCAATTTAAATTGTTCAAAATGTAAAGTCATGTCTTTTTGTAGAAGTACCCCTCGTACAGTTCACTTTGAAATTAAAGATTTAGCCATTATTCTTAATAGTGAATTAAAAATTTAATCTCACATTTCGTCGATGGTCAACAAGGTCATTAATGTCCTTCGCTTCATCATGTGGTGGTCGAAAGAGTATAAAGATCCCTTCACCACTAAGACGCTTTATACATACAAAGTACGCCCCATCCTGGAGTATGGATCTTGTGTGTGGTCCCCGCAATACGGGACTCACCAGGATAAAATTGAATCTGTGCAGTACAAATTCCTTCTGTTTGCCCTTAGAAGTTTTAACTGGGTTCCTGGAGTTGACTTATTGCCGTATTAAAGTGAACTTATTTAAATGTTAACATCTATACGCGCGGTAGGGTTACTATTTAAAGTCACACCTAGCTGTGCTAATTCGCTGCGTTAATTTACTGCGTTAATTCGCTGCCGTAAGTCGCTGCCCTAACTCGCTGCCCTTACTCGCTGCCCTAACACGCTACCGTAACTCAAACAGATATTGAAATAGTATTTGGTTGTTGTACAACAATTGCCTCTGATTGTAAACGAATTTGATGGTATTGGTGTTGCGACAGAGAAAAGTGGTCGTAAAAGACGAAGTCTCGCTCGTGAATTAACGAACGCTGTGTCTGTTGCTTTGCATTAGCTTTGTTTTGTTTGTGATTAGTTGCAGAGAAGCAGCCCACTGAGACGGTCGAGTCACGTGATCGTGCTGTTTATGTAATGCCCACAAACAACCACAAAAGAAAATACTATTGCGTGCAAGCTTATTTATTTGTAGGATCAGGGTTCTTGGGTTACCACCCTCAAGATATACCTGGACAGGATCTTGACATAAAGTCCCCGCTATCCTATGCTTATCCCAATTTACCTTAAAAACCCACCTATCCCAAATTATTAAGTTACATCAAATAATTTTGTTTTGTTTTTAGTTTAACTTCTGATTTGTTTAAGTTGCCCTTTAAGATAACAGGACACTTGTCTTGTAAAAATTTCATAAATTTTAATAAAATAAAAAAAAAGGGTTTCTGGGTTGGCAGTTATTAACTTATTTAGTTATAATAGAGAATAATGGGATGGCAATAACTAAATTAAGCAATAATAACAAGTAAGGCAAGAAGGCAAAAAGGCTCTAGTCGGGACAGCCCGACAAGAAGATACCCTGATCCCAGTTGTAATAAATACATTAAATTACTGACTTAACTTCAATCGATCAAATTCGATGTCTACGGTGTTTCTTAACCGATTTGGACGAAACTTTCAGAAAATTATTTTTTCAACCCCCATTTTTTAATTTTTCAAATTCGATATTTTTTTGTAATCAATTGTATTTGTATATCGGAAACTAGAATAGTTGCTGTGCCCCCGTTTTTATACCCTTAACCCATAAAATGGGTAAATAAGGGTATAATGGTTTTGTGCAAAAGTATGTAACAGGCAGAAGGAAGCATCTCCGACCCCATAAAGTATATATATTCTTGATCAGCATCAACAGCCGAGACGATATAGCCATGTCCGTCTGTCCGTCCGTCTGTATGAACGCGTGGATCTCAGAGACTACAAAAGCTAGAGACTTCAGATTTTGTACTTAAGTTCTCCTATACCATGAGCAGAACAAGTTTGCTTCAAATTATCGATAACTATTCTGGTTTCCGATATACACATAATATCGATAACAATAAAATATCGAATTTGGAAAATGTAAAAATTAGGGTTGAAATAATGGGTAACGATAGAACTTTTCTGAAAAATTCGTCCAAATCGGTTAAGAAACACCGGAGATATCGAATTTTATCGCTTAAAGTCTTACATAAATTTAATTTATGTATTGCAACTGGGTTCAGGGTATCTTCTAGTCGGGCTCTTCCGACTAGAGCCTTCTTACTTGCTTTCCTTGTATTCCTTATGTGCGCTTATTTTATCGCTTATCCGATTGCGTCGACCTAGCACCAGCAAAGCAAATGAGCGAATTTATAACATATATACATATATATTTATCTATATATATAAAAGAGTTTGTCCTGACTAGAATGGAAGAGCCACAGCCTAAACGAAAAGAGCTAGAAGGCTGAAATTTTCACACAATTTTCCATGCAGGTAGGAGGTGAGCACTAAGAAGGGAATTTTTATTTGGACAACTCCTTCAAGTACCTCCCATACGATTTGGAGCACTTTTTACCCATTTTAAAAAACAAATTACAATTACAACAAGTACCAAGCTTAGGGTTTGATCGCGAGCGAGAATACAAAAACAAAACAATTGCGCAGTGACGCCTTCGAAACTTGCAAAAAAGAAACGGATTTCTGCTTCTTAATAAATATGTGCATACACAATTAAGTGAACAATGCGCTTGAAAATAATTTTCATAATTTTATTTACATGTATCACTTCGCACAGTGCATATTATTTATTTTTTTCAAATTTGTGTGCCTTTGACAATTGATTTACGACCCAAGTAGCGTTTGTTGTTGTTGTCAGTTTTGTTGTTGGGCCCGCACTGCTACTTTTTGTTGGTGTCATTGATTTTAAAAAAACAACAACAACATAACAAAACTTGGTGGGTCTAGAAAAATTTCCCACACCAGAATATGTTTTGGGGGTGGATTCGCCTACTTGCTGCTTATATAACTTAGACAAAACTAACTAACATTATTAATATGTTATTGATATGCAATTGCGAACAAGCATAGGGCGTTCACATAAGTGCGCGTGTTGCTCTTAAGATAATAAAATAATTACAACAATTACCCATTCCAGTACTGTTGCCTGATTGTCCCACAAGCTGTGAGCTCGATCGCGAGCGAGAATACAAAAACAAACAATGGGCAATGACGCCTTTGAGTGCCGCAAGCAAAGTGTCATAAAAAAAAGGTTCGTATACTTGCAAGAAGCGTTTGTTGTTGTTGTTGTTGGGCCCGCACTGCTACTTTTTGTTGGTGTCATTGATTTTAAAAAAACAACAACAACATAACAAAACTTGGTGCGTCTAGAAAAATTTCCCACACCAGAATATGTTTTGGGGGTGGATTCGCCTACTTGCTGCTTATATAACTTAGACAAAACGTAACACACTAACATTTATTGCTATTATATTGATAAACAATTTTGAATAAGCAAAGGGCGTTCACATAAGCGCGTGTATTGCACTTATGATAATCAGATAATTTGAAATCTCGCTCCGATCATGCGCCTTTGTTGTTGCTCATTTACGTTCACTCTCTATTTTATGTGCGCGCTTTGCATGTCAATCATAAAGTTTAATAACCCTAGCTCCTCCGCACACACTCTAAATTAAAGCTAAAGGCAATATACAATTCACTTAACTGCAGCCTCTTAGATATGTTTTGCATTGATTCAGTGCGTGTGAAGAAGGTAGCGATACTACGCTCTTTGTTTGACTTGCAGAGCGCGCGCATAGATAAGAGAATTAGCCGAAATAGCCAACAACGAAGGCGCGATTTAAAAATAATTTGTCATCTAGCGCCGAACATGAAGGGCGATGCACGAGCGAATCTGAAAACAAGTAAGAAGGTTTTAGTCGAGAAATCCCGACTAAAAGATACCCTGAACCCGTGTATTAAATGACTTGCAGAAGTGAGTTTTTCTTGACTTTAACTTTAATCTAAAATATTTCCAGTGTTTCTTAACCGATTTGGATCAAATTTTCATTTGTTTTTTATACTCGATACCGAAGGTAAAGAGTATATTGGGTTTTTGCAATGTCCGTCATGGTGTCCGTCCGTCTGTCCGTCTGTATGTTCGCAACTTTTTTCCACACCCTTCAAGCTAGAGACTTGAAACTTTCCAATTCTCCTTATCTATGGGATAGTAAATTAAAGTGTCAAGATGGGGGTTCTACGATAACTGGGGGGCTGGCAAATCGATAAATTCGATAACTCAAAACCGATAAATCCTCATATTTCGCACATCCTTACAGCTAGAACTACCAAATTTGGTGGGCAGATAGCTACTAGCAACCCCCAAAAAACTGCATCAAAATTTTGGAGCCACGCCCACCCATTCCGCCCCCAGCCCCCCCGCAATTTAAAGTCAAAAAAGCGTATATCTCCCACAGTTTTTGAGCTAGAGCCACCAAATTTTGTGCCAAGATAGGTGATGATGACCCCCCAAAAACTGCATCAAAAGTTTGGATGCCACGCCCACCGATACTGCTCTAGCCGCCCCCAACCACCCCAACGCTTCGTCAAAAACGGGAATGCGTGTATCTATCAGAGTTGTGGAGCTAGAGCCTCCAAATTTGGTAGAAAGCTAGCTGGTAACGACCCCCAAAAAACTGCATCAAAATTTTGGAGCCACGCCCACCCATTCCGCCCCCAGCCCCCCCGCATTTTGAAATCAGAAATGGCTATATCTCCCACAGTTTTTGAGCTAGGGCCACCAAATTTGGTGCCAAGATAGGTGATGATGACCCCCCAAAAACTGCATCAAAAGTTTGGATGCCACGCCCACCAATACCACCCTAGCCACCCCCATCCACCCCAACGCTTCGTCAAAAACGGGAATGCGTGTATCTTCCAGAGTTGTGGAGCTAGAGCATCCAAATTTGGCAGGAAGATAGCTTGCAACGACCCCCGAAAAACTGCATCAAAGTTTTGGAGCCACGCGCACCCCTTCCACCCCCACAAAACTTGGTGCGTCTAGAAAAATTACCCACACCAGAATATGTTATGGGGGTGGATTTGCCTACTTGCTGCTTATATAACTTAGACAAAACTAACTAACATTATTAATATGTTATTGATATGCAATTGCGTCCAAGCATAGGGCGTTCACATAAGTGCGCGTGTTGCTCTTAAGATAATAAAATAATTACAACAATTACCCATTCCAGTACTGTCGCCTGATTGTCCCAAAAGCTGAGAGCTCGATCGCGAGCGAGAATACAAAAACAAAACAATGGGCAATGACGCCTTTGAGTGCCGCAAGCAAAGTGTCATAAAAAAAGGTTCGTACACTTGCAAGAAGCGTTTGTTGTTGTTGTTGTTGGGCCCGCACTGCTACTTTTTGTTGGTGTGATTGATTTAAAAAAACAAAAACAACAAAACAAACTTGGTGCGTCTAGAAAAATTACCCACACCAGAATATGTTATGGGGGTGGATTTGCCTACTTGCTGCTTATATAACTTAGACAAAACTAACTAACATTATTAATATGTTATTGATATGCAATTGCGAACAAGCATAGGGCGTTCACATAAGTGCGCGTGTTGCTCTTAAGATAATAAAATAATTACAACAATTACCCATTCCACTACAGTTGCCTGATTGTCCCACAAGCTGTGAGCTCGATCGCGAGCGAGAATACAAAAACAAAACAATGGGCAATGACGCCTTTGAGTGCCGCAAGCAAAGTGTCATAAAAAAAAGGTTCGTATACTTGCAAGAAGCGTTTGTTGTTGTTGTTGTTGGGCCCGCACTGCTACTTTTTGTTGGTGTCATTGATTTTAAAAAAACAACAACAACATAACAAAACTTGGTGCGTCTAGAAAAATTTCCCACACCAGAATATGTTTTGGGGGTGGATTCGCCTACTTGCTGCTTATATAACTTAGACAAAACGTAACACACTAACATTTATTGCTATTATATTGATAAACAATTTTGAATAAGCAAAGGGCGTTCACATAAGCGCGTGTATTGCACTTATGATAATCAGATAATTTGAAATCTCGCTCCGATCATGCGCCTTTGTTGTTGCTCATTTACGTTCACTCTCTATTTTATGTGCGCGCTTTGCATGTCAATCATAAAGTTTAATAACCCTAGCTCCTCCGCACACACTCTAAATTAAAGCTAAAGGCAATATACAATTCACTTAACTGCAGCCTCTTAGATATGTTTTGCATTGATTCAGTGCGTGTGAAGAAGGTAGCGATACTACGCTCTTTGTTTGACTTGCAGAGCGCGCGCATAGATAAGAGAATTAGCCGAAATAGCCAACAACGAAGGCGCGATTTAAAAATAATTTGTCATCTAGCGCCGAACATGAAGGGCGATGCACGAGCGAATCTGAAAACAAGTAAGAAGGTTTTAGTCGAGAAATCCCGACTAAAAGATACCCTGAACCCGTGTATTAAATGACTTGCAGAAGTGAGTTTTTCTTGACTTTAACTTTAATCTAAAATATTTCCAGTGTTTCTTAACCGATTTGGATCAAATTTTCATTTGTTTTTTATACTCTATACCGAAGGTAAAGAGTATATTGGGTTTTTGCAATGTCCGTCATGGTGTCCGTCCGTCTGTCCGTCTGTATGTTCGCAACTTTTTTCCACACCCTTCAAGCTAGAGACTTGAAACTTTCCAATTCTCTTTATCTATGGGATAGTAAATTAAAGTGTCAAGATGGGGGTTCTACGATAACTGGGGGGCTGGCAAATCGATAAATTCGATAACTCAAAACCGATAAATCCTCATATTTCGCACATCCTTACAGCTAGAACTACCAAATTTGGTGGGCAGATAGCTACTAGCAACCCCCAAAAAACTGCATCAAAATTTTGGAGCCACGCCCACCCATTCCGCCCCCAGCCCCCCCGCAATTTAAAGTCAAAAAAGCGTATATCTCCCACAGTTTTTGAGCTAGAGCCACCAAATTTTGTGCCAAGATAGGTGATGATGACCCCCCAAAAACTGCATCAAAAGTTTGGATGCCACGCCCACCGATACTGCTCTAGCCGCCCCCAACCACCCCAACGCTTCGTCAAAAACGGGAATGCGTGTATCTATCAGAGTTGTGGAGCTAGAGCCTCCAAATTTGGTAGAAAGCTAGCTGGTAACGACCCCCAAAAAACTGAATCAAAATTTTGGAGCCACGCCCACCCATTCCGCCCCCAGCCCCCCCGCATTTTGAAATCAGAAATGGCTATATCTCCCACAGTTTTTGAGCTAGGGCCACCAAATTTGGTGCCAAGATAGGTGATGATGACCCCCCAAAAACTGCATCAAAAGTTTGGATGCCACGCCCACCAATACCACCCTAGCCGCCCCCATCCACCCCAACGCTTCGTCAAAAACGGGAATGCGTGTATCTTCCAGAGTTGTGGAGCTAGAGCATCCAAATTTGGCAGGAAGATAGCTTGCAACGACCCCCGAAAAACTGCATCAAAGTTTTGGAGCCACGCGCACCCCTTCCACCCCCCACAAAACTTGGTGCGTCTAGAAAAATTACCCACACCAGAATATGTTATGGGGGTGGATTTGCCTACTTGCTGCTTATATAACTTAGACAAAACTAACTAACATTATTAATATGTTATTGATATGCAATTGCGTCCAAGCATAGGGCGTTCACATAAGTGCGCGTGTTGCTCTTAAGATAATAAAATAATTACAACAATTACCCATTCCAGTACTGTCGCCTGATTGTCCCAAAAGCTGAGAGCTCGATCGCGAGCGAGAATACAAAAACAAAACAATGGGCAATGACGCCTTTGAGTGCCGCAAGCAAAGTGTCATAAAAAAAAGGTTCGTACACTTGCAAGAAGCGTTTGTTGTTGTTGTTGTTGGGCCCGCACTGCTACTTTTTGTTGGTGTGATTGATTTAAAAAAACAAAAACAACAAAACAAAACTTGGTGCGTCTAGAAAAATTACCCACACCAGAATATGTTATGGGGGTGGATTTGCCTACTTGCTGCTTATATAACTTAGACAAAACTAACTAACATTATTAATATGTTATTGATATGCAATTGCGAACAAGCATAGGGCGTTCACATAAGTGCGCGTGTTGCTCTTAAGATAATAAAATAATTACAACAATTACCCATTCCACTACAGTTGCCTGATTGTCCCACAAGCTGTGAGCTCGATCGCGAGCGAGAATACAAAAACAAAACAATGGGCAATGACGCCTTTGAGTGCCGCAAGCAAAGTGTCATAAAAAAAAGGTTCGTATACTTGCAAGAAGCGTTTGTTGTTGTTGTTGTTGGGCCCGCACTGCTACTTTTTGTTGGTGTCATTGATTTTAAAAAAACAACAACAACATAACAAAACTTGGTGCGTCTAGAAAAATTTCCCACACCAGAATATGTTTTGGGGGTGGATTCGCCTACTTGCTGCTTATATAACTTAGACAAAACGTAACACACTAACATTTATTGCTATTATATTGATAAACAATTTTGAATAAGCAAAGGGCGTTCACATAAGCGCGTGTATTGCACTTATGATAATCAGATAATTTGAAATCTCGCTCCGATCATGCGCCTTTGTTGTTGCTCATTTACGTTCACTCTCTATTTTATGTGCGCGCTTTGCATGTCAATCATAAAGTTTAATAACCCTAGCTCCTCCGCACACACTCTAAATTAAAGCTAAAGGCAATATACAATTCACTTAACTGCAGCCTCTTAGATATGTTTTGCATTGATTCAGTGCGTGTGAAGAAGGTAGCGATACTACGCTCTTTGTTTGACTTGCAGAGCGCGCGCATAGATAAGAGAATTAGCCGAAATAGCCAACAACGAAGGCGCGATTTAAAAATAATTTGTCATCTAGCGCCGAACATGAAGGGCGATGCACGAGCGAATCTGAAAACAAGTAAGAAGGTTTTAGTCGAGAAATCCCGACTAAAAGATACCCTGAACCCGTGTATTAAATGACTTGCAGAAGTGAGTTTTTCTTGACTTTAACTTTAATCTAAAATATTTCCAGTGTTTCTTAACCGATTTGGATCAAATTTTCATTTGTTTTTTATACTCTATACCGAAGGTAAAGAGTATATTGGGTTTTTGCAATGTCCGTCATGGTGTCCGTCCGTCTGTCCGTCTGTATGTTCGCAACTTTTTTCCACACCCTTCAAGCTAGAGACTTGAAACTTTCCAATTCTCTTTATCTATGGGATAGTAAATTAAAGTGTCAAGATGGGGGTTCTACGATAACTGGGGGGCTGGCAAATCGATAAATTCGATAACTCAAAACCGATAAATCCTCATATTTCGCACATCCTTACAGCTAGAACTACCAAATTTGGTGGGCAGATAGCTACTAGCAACCCCCAAAAAACTGCATCAAAATTTTGGAGCCACGCCCACCCATTCCGCCCCCAGCCCCCCCGCAATTTAAAGTCAAAAAAGCGTATATCTCCCACAGTTTTTGAGCTAGAGCCACAAATTTTGTGCCAAGATAGGTGATGATGACCCCCCAAAAACTGCATCAAAAGTTTGGATGCCACGCCCACCGATACTGCTCTAGCCGCCCCCAACCACCCCAACGCTTCGTCAAAAACGGGAATGCGTGTATCTATCAGAGTTGTGGAGCTAGAGCCTCCAAATTTGGTAGAAAGCTAGCTGGTAACGACCCCCAAAAAACTGAATCAAAATTTTGGAGCCACGCCCACCCATTCCGCCCCCAGCCCCCCCGCATTTTGAAATCAGAAATGGCTATATCTCCCACAGTTTTTGAGCTAGGGCCACCAAATTTGGTGCCAAGATAGGTGATGATGACCCCCCAAAAACTGCATCAAAAGTTTGGATGCCACGCCCACCAATACCACCCTAGCCGCCCCCATCCACCCCAACGCTTCGTCAAAAACGGGAATGCGTGTATCTTCCAGAGTTGTGGAGCTAGAGCATCCAAATTTGGCAGGAAGATAGCTTGCAACGACCCCCGAAAAACTGCATCAAAGTTTTGGAGCCACGCGCACCCCTTCCACCCCCCACAAAACTTGGTGCGTCTAGAAAAATTACCCACACCAGAATATGTTATGGGGGTGGATTTGCCTACTTGCTGCTTATATAACTTAGACAAAACTAACTAACATTATTAATATGTTATTGATATGCAATTGCGAACAAGCATAGGGCGTTCACATAAGTGCGCGTGTTGCTCTTAAGATAATAAAATAATTACAACAATTACCCATTCCAGTACTGTCGCCTGATTGTCCCAAAAGCTGAGAGCTCGATCGCGAGCGAGAATACAAAACAAAACAATGGGCAATGACGCCTTTGAGTGCCGCAAGCAAAGTGTCATAAAAAAAGGTTCGTACACTTGCAAGAAGCGTTTGTTGTTGTTGTTGTTGGGCCCGCACTGCTACTTTTTGTTGGTGTGATTGATTTAAAAAAACAAAAACAACAAAACAAAACTTGGTGCGTCTAGAAAAATTACCCACACCAGAATATGTTATGGGGGTGGATTTGCCTACTTGCTGCTTATATAACTTAGACAAAACTAACTAACATTATTAATATGTTATTGATATGCAATTGCGAACAAGCATAGGGCGTTCACATAAGTGCGCGTGTTGCTCTTAAGATAATAAAATAATTACAACAATTACCCATTCCACTACAGTTGCCTGATTGTCCCACAAGCTGTGAGCTCGATCGCGAGCGAGAATACAAAAACAAAACAATGGGCAATGACGCCTTTGAGTGCCGCAAGCAAAGTGTCATAAAAAAAAGGTTCGTATACTTGCAAGAAGCGTTTGTTGTTGTTGTTGTTGGGCCCGCACTGCTACTTTTTGTTGGTGTCATTGATTTTAAAAAAACAACAACAACATAACAAAACTTGGTGCGTCTAGAAAAATTTCCCACACCAGAATATGTTTTGGGGGTGGATTCGCCTACTTGCTGCTTATATAACTTAGACAAAACGTAACACACTAACATTTATTGCTATTATATTGATAAACAATTTTGAATAAGCAAAGGGCGTTCACATAAGCGCGTGTATTGCACTTATGATAATCAGATAATTTGAAATCTCGCTCCGATCATGCGCCTTTGTTGTTGCTCATTTACGTTCACTCTCTATTTTATGTGCGCGCTTTGCATGTCAATCATAAAGTTTAATAACCCTAGCTCCTCCGCACACACTCTAAATTAAAGCTAAAGGCAATATACAATTCACTTAACTGCAGCCTCTTAGATATGTTTTGCATTGATTCAGTGCGTGTGAAGAAGGTAGCGATACTACGCTCTTTGTTTGACTTGCAGAGCGCGCGCATAGATAAGAGAATTAGCCGAAATAGCCAACAACGAAGGCGCGATTTAAAAATAATTTGTCATCTAGCGCCGAACATGAAGGGCGATGCACGAGCGAATCTGAAAACAAGTAAGAAGGTTTTAGTCGAGAAATCCCGACTAAAAGATACCCTGAACCCGTGTATTAAATGACTTGCAGAAGTGAGTTTTTCTTGACTTTAACTTTAATCTAAAATATTTCCAGTGTTTCTTAACCGATTTGGATCAAATTTTCATTTGTTTTTTATACTCGATACCGAAGGTAAAGAGTATATTGGGTTTTTGCAATGTCCGTCATGGTGTCCGTCCGTCTGTCCGTCTGTATGTTCGCAACTTTTTTCCACACCCTTCAAGCTAGAGACTTGAAACTTTCCAATTCTCCTTATCTATGGGATAGTAAATTAAAGTGTCAAGATGGGGGTTCTACGATAACTGGGGGGCTGGCAAATCGATAAATTCGATAACTCAAAACCGATAAATCCTCATATTTCGCACATCCTTACAGCTAGAACTACCAAATTTGGTGGGCAGATAGCTACTAGCAACCCCCAAAAAACTGCATCAAAATTTTGGAGCCACGCCCACCCATTCCGCCCCCAGCCCCCCCGCAATTTAAAGTCAAAAAAGCGTATATCTCCCACAGTTTTTGAGCTAGAGCCACCAAATTTTGTGCCAAGATAGGTGATGATGACCCCCCAAAAACTGCATCAAAAGTTTGGATGCCACGCCCACCGATACTGCTCTAGCCGCCCCCAACCACCCCAACGCTTCGTCAAAAACGGGAATGCGTGTATCTATCAGAGTTGTGGAGCTAGAGCCTCCAAATTTGGTAGAAAGCTAGCTGGTAACGACCCCCAAAAACTGCATCAAAATTTTGGAGCCACGCCCACCCATTCCGCCCCCAGCCCCCCCGCATTTTGAAATCAGAAATGGCTATATCTCCCACAGTTTTTGAGCTAGGGCCACCAAATTTGGTGCCAAGATAGGTGATGATGACCCCCCAAAAACTGCATCAAAAGTTTGGATGCCACGCCCACCAATACCACCCTAGCCGCCCCCATCCACCCCAACGCTTCGTCAAAAACGGGAATGCGTGTATCTTCCAGAGTTGTGGAGCTAGAGCATCCAAATTTGGCAGGAAGATAGCTTGCAACGACCCCCGAAAAACTGCATCAAAGTTTTGGAGCCACGCGCACCCCTTCCACCCCCCTTTCGCCACCTTTTACAAACTTTGAGCTAGAGTCACCAAATTTTGTATGAAGATAGCAATTGACATTCCACATAGATCTGCATCAAAAATTTGGATACCACGCCCACCCATACCGCCCCCAGCCCCCCATTCCCCACTTTATACAAACTTCGAGCTAGAGTCACCAAATTTGGTATGAAGATAGCAATTGACATCCCACATGGATCGGCAGCAAAAATTTGAATGCCACGCCCACCCATACCGCCCCAAGCCCCATAGCCCCTTTTTCACAACCTTTTACATGCTTCGAGCTAGAGTCACCAAATTTGGTATGAAGGTAGCATTTGACATTCCACAAGGATCTGCAGCAAAAATTTGGATGCCACGCCCAACCATACCGCCCCCAGCCCCATAGCCCCCCTCTCCCCACCTTATACAAACTTTGAGCTAGAGTCACCAAATTTGGTATGAAGGTAGCATTTGACATTCCACAAGGATCTGCAGCAAAAATTTGAATGCCACGCCCAACCATACCGCCCCCAGCCCCCTTTCCCCACTTTTACAAACTTTGAGCTAGAGTCACCAAATTTGTTATGAAGATAGCAATTGACATTCCACAAAGATCTGCATCAAAATTTGGATGCAATTCCACCCATACCGCCCCCAGCCCCCCTTTCCCCACTTTATACAAACTTTGAGCTAGAGTCACCAAATTTGGTATGAAGGTAGCATTTGACATTCCACAAGGATCTGCAGCAAAAATTTGAATGCCACGCCCAACCATACCGCCCCCAACCCCTCTTTCCCCACTTTTACAAACTTTGAGCTAGAGTCACCAAATTTGTTATGAAGATAGCAATTGACATTCCACAAAGATCTGCATCAAAAATTTGGATGCAATTCCACCCATACCGCCCCCAGCCCCCCTTTCCCCACTTTATACAAACTTCGAGCTAGAGTCACCAAATTTGGTATGAAGAAAGCAATTAACATCCCACATGGATGGGCATCAAAATTTTTAATACTGGTATCGAGTATACCGCAGTCGGTTGCGTCCGACTGCAACGTTTCCACTTGTTTTTTTTTAAATGGCTGGTCTTATTTATTGAATCTTTTCTAGTGAATTAGAAAACTAGCAATAAGTATAGAAATCTTATAAATAAATCTTAGCTAACAGTTCATTTTTGTTTTTGACTGTATTCTCAGTGCGCGTCCCTAAAAATCATCGCTGGGTTGGTAAGTCGTTACGACGAAGACGGGATCGGCTGCGCAGCCTTGTGAGACCTCTCGCGACCCAATATCAGAAGTGCTTTCAACTTGATACGCCTCTTGAACGATTGAACAATTTAATCAAATAAGTTGTTGGAGCAGAATATGTATATTGCTAATAAGTAAGTTTGATAGCATAAGTTAGTTTAAGAGTAAAATTGAAGTCGCTCTTAAGCTGTGTAAGCCATTAAATATTTTCATAATCTATAAACTATTAGATTTTTCATAAGGTGCAAAGTATATATTAAGTAAATAATTTTTTTTTCCAAAAAGAGGAAGTGTAGTATAAAATAACATAATTGGCCGTAGGCAAATTAATGTAAGCCAACGGTGCCAAAGCTCTAAGCTCAAGCTTAAGGCAGTGTTTTGTTCCTGTCTGACACACATATTTTTCAAATAAGTTTGTCTCCCTCATATCCAAGCTGTAACCGGTCTCGCTTGCATCTCAGCTTGGAGTGGAAAAAAGCTATTCGAAAAATGAGTTTTAAAAGCTGTCAATAGGTGTCGCATTTTCGAAATTAACAACATGTGCTTGAAAGCACGAAAGCTCTAACCTCTATTTTACTCAAAATGGCTGTCAATAGGTGTCGCAACTTCGTAAGCTCCAATGTTTTTACCACTATTTTACTCAATACAGAGGTAAATGTTAATATAATTCACTATTTAATATTTATTTAGTACATATTAACGCATATATAACAATAAAATCATTGTTTTGTAAGAAAAGCAAATCGTTTAATTTTCGCGCCATTTCACATGTGCAAGCCGAGTTCGAATCAGCTGATTGCATTGTTCGAATTGCGTTTATTTCACAATTTAGCTGACATTGTACACGCGCCATCACAATTTAGTTGCAATATTTTTAATTCTCGCAAAGTCTGCAGAGTCATGACTGCTTATGGTTTGCCACAAACATGAAACAAGCATCAGCTGTTCAAAGCTCATAAGCAGCTGTAATACAATTTCGAAATTCGAACTGGTTTCCACGCTTTTTAACCTTACCTAGCCATAAGAATACATATAATAATATGCTATATATACGGACGCTGAGTCCAGAATAAATCACTCAACGCCTAGCTCTCCACTTTTCATTATAATAGCCACCAAATTTGGTGCCAAGATAGGTGATGATGAGCCTCCAAAAACTTTACCGAAAGTTTGGATGACACGCCCACCAATAATGCCCTAGCCGCTCCCATCCGCCCCAACGTTTCTTCAAAAAAGAGAATGCGTGTATCTTCCAGAGTTGTGGAGCTAGAGCCACCAAATTTTGTAGGAAGATAGCTGGTAACGACCCCCAAACTTGTGGAGCCACGCCTACCCATTCCGCTCCCCTTTCCCCACCTCTTACAAACTTTGAGCTAGACTCACCAAATTTGGTATGAAGATAGAAATTGACATTCCACAAAGATCTGTAGCAAACATTTGGATGCCACACCCAGCTTAGCCGCCCACAGCCCCCTTTCCCCACCTTTTACAAATTTGAGCTAGACTCACCAAATTTGCGTCCGACTGCAACGTTTCCACTTGTTTTTTAATTGCAAATTGCTGACAGATTTTTTTATTTTTTCTGTACATAAAATAGACAATTTTTTTTTAAATTGCTGGTCTTATTTATTGAATCTTTTCTAGTGAATTAGAAAACTAGCAATAAGTATACAAATCTTATTAATAAATCTTAGCTAACAGTTCATTTTATTTTTTTGACTGTACTCTGAGTGCGCGTCCCTAAAAATCATCGCTGGGTTGGTAAGTCGTTACGACGAAGACGGGATCGGCTGCGCAGCCTTGTGAGACCTCTCGCGAGATGATTTGTGTGCGATGAGAGCTTGATAAGATATTTTACTTTTTGTTCCTCTATTTCCTCCTTGACTGTTGAGATGTTTAAGTCTTTATGAATGTTTTCGTTTCGAACATACCACGGTGCCCCGGTAATGGTTCTCAATATTTTTGACTGGGCTCTCTGGACAATGTCAATGCTGCTGTTGCTAGCGCTCCCCCATAACTGGGAACCATAGGTCCAGATTGGTTTTAGAACAGAGTTGTAAAGCAGGACCTTGTAGTCCAAACTAATGGAAGAGCGGGCATTGATGAGCCAGTGGAGGCTATTGGCTTTCAGTTTGAGATGTGTTCTTTTAGCTTCAATGTGTCGCCGCCATGTTAGTCTTCTGTCTAAGTGTACGCCCAGATACGTTACATCGTTTGCTTTTGGAAGTGTGGTGTTGTTTAACGTGAGCGGTGGACAATCTTGCCTGTTAAGGGTGAAAGTTACTTGCTTACATTTTTGTTCGTTTACCTTAATTCGCCAATCTGATAACCATTTTTCCACGTTGACCAGATGAAGGGCTAGTTGCGCTGTTGCTTGTATTGGGCATCTGGAGCGGCTGAGAATAGCTGTATCATCAGCAAAGGTAGATGTTGTCAATCGGCTGCTTATTGGGATGTCTGCTGTGAAAAGCACGTACAGTGTTGGTCCAAGTACGCTGCCCTGTGGAACACCAGCTTCGATACTGTGTTCGTCAGACATTGCAGTGTTACATCTTACTGCGAACTTCCTGTAGTATAGGTACGACTTAAGCAGCTTATGTGTGTTGTTTGGGAGCATTGCTTTGATCTTATGCATTAGACCTTCCAACCAAACTTTGTCGAATGCCTGAGAAACATCCAGAAATATTGCAGTGCAGTATTCTCTATTTTCGAACGCGCTTCGTATCTCTGATGTTATTCTGTTAACCTGCTCAATTGTTCCGTGCTTTTCACGAAAGCCAAATTGGTGTGACGGGATTATGTTATGAAGATTCAGGAATGGATTTATCCGGGACAGAAACATTTTTCAAAAAGTTTTGATAGACACGGTAATAAGCTTATAGGTCTATACGACGTGGGAACTGTGTGATCTTTTCCAGGCTTTGGTATCATAAGGATAATTGACTTTTTCCATCTGTCTGGATAGTGGCCAAGTTTGGTGATAGCATTGAAGAGCTGGGCAATTATGCAGGTTGCACAGTAAGGAAGCTCAATAATCATCTTTGGGGTTATTTGGTCATCTCCTGGAGATTTTTTTGGGTTCAGTTGCTCTTTAATGATTCTTACGATTTCATTCGGGCGAAACTTGATTGGATCATCTTGAAGCTGAGAGCCGTTTGAAGAAGTCGGTAGTGCAAACGTATTTGTTGCAGGGTTAGGTTGGAACACTTTTTGGAGATGAGTAGCAAATGTGTTAGCTCTTTCTTCATCGCTGCGAGCCCAGCCGCCTGCGAAGTTTCTTATAGGCATTACTGTTTCTGTTGGTGAGCTTAGAGTTGGGTGAGCTCTCCACAATGAGTTTTTCGTACTGGTGGTTGATAATTGCTCGATTTAACGGCGTTGAGCGCGCTCGTCCTCGATTTTTAACGCTTTGGTGAGGTTACGTGTTGCGTCTTTTAGTTTTTGCTTTGCCGATGGCGATCTGTTCGATTGCCAGTCACGTCATAAGCGCCGCTTTTCAAGAACGAGCTGTTCAATTTGTAAATTTGTTGTCCTTTGGTTGTGTATTGTTTTTGGTATTTGAGGCGTAGCGGCGCGAGCTGCGGCGACGAAGACAGTCTCCAGTGTGTTAACAAAACTGTCAATGTCAGCTACATCAACGAGACGTGGCCTAAGCTGAATGTGTGAGCTTATATATTTTTATACCCTTAACCCATAAAATGGGTAAATAAGGGTATAATGGTTTTGTGCAAAAGTATGTAACAGGCAGAAGGAAGCATCTCCGACCCCATAAAGTATATATATTCTTGATCAGCATCAACAGCCGAGACGATATAGCCATGTCCATCTGTCCGTCTGTCCGTCTGTCCGTCTGACCGTCTGTCCGTCTGTATGAACGCGTGGATCTCAGAGACTACAAGAGCTTGAGACTTCTGATTTTGTATTTAAGTTCTCCTATACCATGAGCAGAACAGGTTTGCTTCAAATTATCGATAACTATTCTGGTTTCCGATATACACATAATATCGATAACAATAAAATATCGAATTTGGAAAATCTAAAAATGAGGGTTGAAGTAATGGATAATGATAGAACTTTTCTGAAAAATTCGTCCAAATCGGTTGAGAAACACCGGAGATATTGAACTTAATCGATGGAAGCTAAGCCAGTATACCAAAGTCTTATATAAATTAAATATATTTATTGCAACTGGGTTCAGGGTATCTTCTAGTCGGGCTCTCCCGACTAGAGCCTTCTTACTTGTTTGTATCCGAGCCAGTTAGTTTTATGTGAAGTTAACTTACTGGGTCGATTTATGTATTCAGGGTGTCGTTGCAGATTTATTAGGACTGGGGAGTGATCGGATGATAGATCCGAAAGGCACTCTGCACTTATCAGTCTACGCGAAATGTTTTTGGTAACTGCAAAGTCAATCAAATCGGGTAGTTTTTTGGGATCTGTCGGCCAGAATGTTGGTCTGCCAGGAGAAACGTAGTCGAGCTTGTTGTTAGCTTTTATAATTGCATTGTAGAGCTGCTTTCCTTTTGGATTCACTAGACGAGATCCCCAGTGTGTGTGCTTGGCATTGTAGTCTCCTGCTGCTATAAAGCATTCTCCTAGTGAGTTAAAAAATTCCATAAATTGGTCTTCGGATATGGTATAACGCGGAGGGCAGTATACAGCGGCAAGAGTAAGTTGGTTCCCACTGTCCAATTGTATTTTTAGAGATGTGGCCTGTAGAAAATTTCAGCAAACTCTTTATAGTAGTGGTGCTTGAGGCGGCTTCTGATCAAAATACCAGTTCCACCGTGTGCCTAACCATCGGGATGATTTGTACCACAGAATAAGCATCCACTTATGTTAAAGTAATATTTGTTTGTAAGGTGTGTTTCGGAAAGTAGCATTACGTCGATGTGCTTATCGAGTAGGAATTGAGCTAATTCAAGTTTATGCTGTGAGACGCCATTAGCGTTCCACGTAGATATTCGTATCTCAGCCATTGATTATTTTGACTGTTGTGATACAAGCATTTGTATCAAGAGATTTTGATTACGCATTAGTTCCTGCATAGTTGTTTTCATGAATGACATAAACTCGTTCATGCTCTGCTGCAGGGTACATACGAGTGCTTCGAGGTTACTTTGTTGCTGCTCCTGTGCAGCGTTTGTGCTCACTTGTTTTGGTTGTAAGTACGGTGTGTTTGAGGCAGGAAGAGCCAGTCCGGATCTAGGGCGCTTGCATAAGTTGCGTTATTGGTTGAGAACTCGGGGCCAAGTGAGGATCTGGCTGCAGATGAAAAGAAGACGTCTGGGTTGTGTTTCGATGGAGTGAAGGTAGTCGGTGCGTGTTGCGAGCGTGCAGTGGTACAGCGCTGATGGATACGATTTTTAAGTTCCTTGTAGACTTGGCAGCCTCTGTAGTTGGCTGTATGCTTGCCTTCGCAGTTGTTGCAGAATTTTTTGCTAGAGTCTTCTTTGCTTACAGGGCAACTTGCGGAGCTGTGCAGTTCCCCACAGTATACGCATACCGAGCGCAGTGTACAGTAGGCTTTTGTATGGCCGTACTCTTGGCAGTTCATACATTGTACCGGACCGTTTCGTTTGTGCGGTTCTTCTACGGGGATTCTTCGGTGAAGTAAAAGCTGAAGTTTGTATATTGAGTGCACCTCGTTTTTTTAAGCATCTTCGTTTCTGGTTCAAGTTCTATATTAAAAAGTGGTTGCGGCATCCTATTCCTGTTTAAGATGTTTATGACGGTTTTTGCTCGAAATCCTTTTTCCTGCAGCGCCTGTTTTATTTCTTCTGGTGTTACATCAGGTTCTATGCCTTTTATTACGACCTGCAGGCCCTTGCAGCTTTTTAATTGATACGTATAATAATTCATTTTTTTTTCGTTTAGATACTTTATGAGAACTCTGTAATTATCTTCCGACTTTGTCTGGACTTTAATTTCTTGAATTTTACCCTGTACGAGAGGGACTATGTAGAAACTATCTTTGCCTATGAGCTCGATAACTTTGTTAACAAAAGCACTGGAGCTTTTCTCGCGTATATGTATTGGGGGTGGCTTCGGCTTTTTCGTGACAACCCCAACGGCTTCAGAAGGCAGACCATCTGTGTTTTCTGCCAAGATGTGAAATCTATTGCTATTGTATGTAGTATCATTCGAGGGTATATTTAAATTGCTACGGGTCATTTTTGGTTTATTCGTAGAATTTTGCGGACTTAGCTTTCTTTTGATATAAATGTAGCGATCCATACCAGTCTGCGTAGCCGGCTTAACATTTTTGCTGTTTGCAGTTTGATTTGCTGACGGCGCAGCAGTCGTTGTGCTTGTTGAACGGGAAGTAGGTATCGGTGCAGTTGTGGTTGTAGTCGCTGTTGCGGTACCTAGAGAGGCCTCGGCACTTGCAGTCGTTGCTAAGAGAGACGGGGAGCACGAAAACTTTCGGTCGCGTGCTGTGTGCTGTGCTTCATTTGTCGGATTGGGTGTTGCCGACCGCGCGCGGTCGGATTGCGTTGACTCGATAGATAACAGGGACGGAGACGGTGAGCAAGAACGTTCTCTGGCACGCGCTGTGTAAGAGAGTTCGATTTGCGGGTTGGGGGTAATTGACCGCTCGGGCTGCTCTGAAACTACGGAAAAGTAAGCGTTGCTCAGCCGACGACGCTCGTCTTGCTCGCGTTGTCGCTGGCCACAATTCTCGCGTTGACTCATTGTCTTAAGCGAGGTGAAGAATTTGTTAGTGCCTTTTGTTTTATATGTTATTATTTGTTAAAAGTCAATTGTTTTGTTTGAATTGCAGATTTTTAAAAAGCAATTTGTGCAGACACATTGCACTTAGCGTCTTTTCGCATAAAATATATATTTTATAAGCTTCTATATCACTGCACTTTTGCGTTTGGGAATTAATTAACCGGACCACGATGAGAAAACACGTCTGCATTCGACAACAGTAGCGCGTCTTCCCCTCAACCCATAAAATGGGTAAATAAGGGTATAATGGTTTTGTGCAAAAGTATGTAACAGGCAGAAGGAAGCATCTCCGACCCCATAAAGTATATATATTCTTGATCAGCATCAACAGCCGAGACGATATAGCCATGTCCGTCTGTCCGTCTGTCTGTCCGTCTGTCCGTCTGTCTGTCTGTCTGTCTGTCTGTCTGTATGAACGCGTGGATCTCAAAGACAACAATAGCTAGAGACTTCTGATTTTGTATTTAAGTTCGCCTATACCATGAGAAGAACAAGTTTGCTTCAAATTATCGATAACTATTCTGGTTTCCGATATACACATAATATCGATAACAATTAAATATCGAATTTTTAAAATGTAAAAATTAGGGTTGAAATAATGGGTAACGATAGAACTTTTCTGAAAAATTCGTCCAAATCGGTTAAGAAACACCGGAGATATCTAATTTTATCGATTGAAGTTAAGTCAGTATACCAAAGTCAATTATAAATTTAATTTACATATTTATTGCAACTCGGTTCAGGGTATCTTCTAGTCGGGCTCTCCCGATTAGAGCCTTCTTACTTGTTTAATATTGTTTATATTAAAGACAAAAATAGAATCGAAAGATACTTTTTGAATCAGTGAGTTTTTCAATATTCTGATTTTCGTATTATATATATATACATTCCTTTAAAATTACGTATATATATAAGTTAATTTAAAATACGTATTTTATGATAAGTTATAAAAAAATTTAATTGCTTTTATTTAAATATTTAAATAACGATCAACGAATTTAAATTTCTTTTGTTGTTTTTTAAACACAAGAAAATTAAGTCGATTTTCGACTTAATAATTGAAGTAACTTTATATATAGTTGTCTTCTATTTTCCATATTATATAATAGTTATATAGACGCTGCTTTAGTGCATTTAAAAATCAAATAAAACTAAGCAATCTGAATATTCTATTAAATTAATATAAGTTGGTATATTCAATTTTATTGAATTCTATACTTACATACGTATAGATAGTGCAACGTTGTAACAATCGTTTTACAGTGAAGTCAATTGACTCACAGCCAAATTAAAATATGTCTATTGAAACTTTAGATATTAGTGGTGTTTTGGTGCCGCATTCAGTTGTTGCCATAATTGGTGATGGAGCATGTCTTTTTAGATCTATTTCCTACCTTTTATTTGGTAGGCAAGGCTTCCATGGCACCATACGCCAAAATATTGTTGAACATGTTGTAACCAACTGGCAAACTTTTGCTTGCTTCAGCATAAACTTAAATAAAGAGTGTTATAGCTCTTCTGAACAATGTGAGTGCGCTATGTCATACTCATATACTTATGGTACTGCATGTGAGCTTCAAGCAGCAGCAGAAATTTTTGCTGTAAATTTCCAAGTTTTTCAGAATGGAAATTTATTACAAGCATTCGGAAATAATATGCATCCTGTAAAAATATTGCGTTTTACCGGTCTAATTAACCGGTCTTAATAATTGGTGGACATCCAATGCATGATCATTTCATTGATCGTATAAGAAAGTATAACAGCTGCTTTCAAATGACTTCTTTTGGAAGCACAAAAATTATAAATGAAAGTTGGTCAACCTTTAAAGTCTAAGTAGAAGTGTATCACTTAATTGGTAGTGTCCGACCTTTGCCAAATGAAGAAATGCAGTTTCTTCAAATTTATTTTGTTGGTGATGATGAAAAGGAAGCTCAACTACGCTGCAAAAATATTCCAAATGTTGATTTAAGCGTACTAAAGGATCTTCAATGTATGTTTCATCATCATAATCGTTATGTTAAAGATCTAAAAATGGCTCTCAATAAAATACCAATAAGTCATAAAGATTATAAATTGGTTATACATGCTGATCGAACACCCGCTGGTGCTCACAAAGGGCTTTACAATGCACCTCAATCAAGCGAAGTAGCTTTAGTTATTGTTGTATTATTTGAAAAGCGCGATATTATTATTGAAAGCCACAATAATAAATTACATCGTATAAGTGAGGTGTATCGATCATACGATGCCTTACAGTACCCTTTGCTATTTCCTTATGGCGAAGATGGCTATTCAGTGGATATACCACAATGGAATCCATTATTAAAAAAAGAGGAACCAAAAAAGAGATATCTGCGTTAAGCTTTTACAGCTATAAAATAATGATTCGTCAATCAGAGATAAATCATTTAATTTATTGTCGTTCCCTTTTTAGTCAGTTTTTGGTTGATATGTATGCTAAAATTGAAACAGAAAGGTTAAATTATATTCGCTACAATCAAGCGAAACTCAGAGCAGATAGCTATATAAATCTACTAGATGCAAAAGGCCAACAAGATGTTGTCGCAGCTCAACTTGGTCAGATGGTAATTTTACCGTCTTATTTTACAAGCTCTGCACGATATACGCATGAAAAGACTCAAGATGCTATGACATATGTTCGCCATTATGGGCGACCAGATCTTTTCATAACATTCACATGCAATCCACAATGGAATGACATCAAAAGTGTTTTGATACCGGGTCAAAAGCCACATGATCGTCACGATATAATAGCTCGAGTTTTTCATTTAAAAGTTAAAGCTTTAATGTCACTATTGACTAAAGGTTCTTTGTTTGGAAGCGTGCAATGTTTCATGTACTCTGTGGAATGGCAAAAGTAGGGTTTACCACATATATATATTCTGCTTTGGTTAGAAAATAAAATAAGACCAGATAAAGTTGATAAAGTTATCTGTGCCGAAATACCAAACGCAGATGAGGATCCTTTGTTATTTAACATTGTTAAGTCAAATATGATTCATGGTCCTTGCGGTGCATTTAACAATAAGTCGCCATGCATGAGAGATGGAAAATGTACCAAAAGGTTTCCTCGACAATTTCTTAAAGAAACTGTGACTGGAAAAGATAGTTACCCTCTATATCGTAGAAGAGCGATAGAAGATGGTGGTAATGCAATTAATATAAATGGTAATTGCATAGATAATCGTTGGGTTGTGCCTTATAACTGTGTACTATTGAGAACATTTGAAGCTCACATAAATGTTGAGTATTGTAGTTCTGTAAAGTCTTTAAAATACATTTGTAAATATGTTAACAAGGGCAGTGATCAAGCATCATTTACTCTTGAAGACCAACGTAATGAAATTAATTTGTACGAAAGTGGCCGGAAGCGGTATGGAAAATCCTTGCATTTCCCATACATGAACGTTTTCCGGCTATTACACACTTAGCTGTTCATTTAGAAAATGGTCAACGGATATATTTTAACCCCAATAATCCGCAACAATTACTTGACAGATTAAGCACTACACCCAAAACCACTTTGCTAGCCTTCTTTGAGCTATGCACACGCGATGAGTTTGCAAGAACGCTTCTATATTGTGAAGTTCCATCGTATTTTACATGGAACAATAAAGAATTTCAAAGAAGAAAACGAGGGCATGGTGTACCAAATTTTTCTGGAGTTAAAAGAGATTCAGCTTTGGGAAGAGTTTACACTATTCATCCCAATAATACAGAATGTTTTTATTTAAGACTTTTATTACATTTTGTAAGGGGCCAGACTTCATTTTTAAATTTAAAGACCGTTAATGGTATAGCATACGCATCATTTCAATTGGCGTGTAAAGATCTAGGATTACTAGAAGATGATAAGCACTGGGATTCAACTATAGCCGATGCTGTCACATGTCAAAATCCTACAAAACTGAGAGAACTTTTTGCAATAATGTTAGTATTTTGTCAAATTTCAGATGCTCTTAAACTTTGGAATACTTATGAAGAGAGTTTCTCAGAAGATATTTTAATAGCCTTTCATTTTTTACAAGACAGAAATATTGATGAAAGTATTGTGAATAATGTATTAAATAAATGTCTTATTTACATTGATGATATTGTACTGTCTATTGGTGGTCAAAACTTGACTTATTATGAACTTGCACTACAATTGAATATCATAGAGAAACAAATTATGAAAATTGCGATAATTTTGTTGTTAATAATGAGCTACTCCTTACTGCTGAGCAAAAACAAGTATACGAAAAGATACTACATAGTGATGAAGCAGAGAAGGGAGAAATCTATTTCTTAGATGCACCTGGTGGAACAGGTAAAACGTATCTTTTAAATTTATTACTGGCAAAGGTACGGCAAAGTAAAAAAATTGCATTGGCCGTTGCTTCTTCCGGTATCGCAGCCACTTTACTTAATGGTGGTCGCACTGCGCATTCTACACTTAAGATTCCATTTAATTTGATTCATTTAGAAACACCACATTGCTCAATTTCAAAGAAATCTAATATTGCTGCTGTGCTCAAAGATTGCAAGCTTATTGTTTGGGATGAGTGTACTATGGCCCATATGGGTGCTTTTGAAGCTGTAGATCGATCTTTAAAAGACATTCGACATAGTGAATACTTAATGGGTGGCATAACTGTTCTCTTAGCTGGTGATTTTCGACAAACTCTTCCAGTGATCCCCAGAGGAACAAGAGCAGATGAAATAAATGCGTGCTTAAAGTCTTCAATTTTGTGGCCCAAAATACAGAAAATTGCATTAACGAAGAATATGCGAGTGCACTTTAGAGGTGATAGCATAGCTGGTGAATTTGCAGAAATGCTTCTTCAAATAGGAAATGGATTATTTCCAACCCATGATGGCACAATAACTTTACCATCCACTTTGTGTCATGTTGTAAAAAGTATTGAAGAGCTAATTTTAAAAATACTTCCGGATATTAAAAATATCTCTCAAAAATCACTCGAATGGTTTTCAGAACGTGCTATTTTGACTGCGAGAAATGACAATGCATTGAAAATAAACGAGTTTTATTAAAAAAAAATATTGATTCTGTGACTGAAATCGAAGATGCAGTTCATTACCCCGTCGAGTTTCTTAATTCATTAAATCCGGCTGGCCTGCCTCAACATAAATTAACTTTAAAGATTGGTTCACCTGTAATGTTGATTCGCAACTTGAAGCCGCCAAAACTGTGCAATGGTACAAGATTGCAAGTTAAAGTCCTTCATAAGAATGTTGTCGAAGCAATTATCTCTACTGGCAATGGTAAAGGGGAAACGGTTTTTATACCGAGAATTCCATTAATACCTTCTGATTCTGAATTGCCAATTCAATTTAAAAGATTGCAAATTCCTTTAAAAGTTTGCTTTGCCTTAACAATTAATAAATCACAGGGACAAACTCTTAAATTAGCCGGACTAGACTTAAGACACGATTGTTTTTCTCATGGCCAATTTTATGTAGCATGCTCAAGAGTCAGTTCACCAAAAAGTTTATTTGTAATAGCACCTGACGGAAAAACAACCAATGCCGTTTATAAAGAAGCTTTTAAAAGTTGTTAATAGTTGCAAATTCAATTCAATAAGTGGATAAGGCCTACTGGGGAAACTTAAAAAAATAAAAAATAAAGCGCCTGATTCTCTACCTCAATGGTGGCGTGGAAAAGAGAATATTAAATACTTTGCTTTAATATTTTGTGAAATATTTTCTAATTTATTTATTTTGTATCTATCTTCTATTGCTAAAATTTATATAAACTATCCGCGCAGCGAAGTAAGGTGGGCTCTAGACATTGAAGTGATTTTTGATTTTTGTTTAGGCTAGCTCCCATAAGAAGGTGTGTGTGCCCCTGTCACTATGCATGTCCATATTTAAATGTATGCGTACCATTTGTCATAGGATTCATTGACCTTTCTCATAAACGGCCGCGCACTGCACGCTGTGTGTGCTTAGCATACATGTAAATATTTCACTGTGTGTGTAACATCGCTACACCAGCAAAACATATGAGACAACTAACAATACCAACACAGATACATATATTTATATAATATATATATATATATATATATATATATATATATATATATATCTATACCATACGATTTGGAGCACTTTTTACCCATTTTAAAAATCAAATTACAATTACAACAATTACCCATTCCACTACTGTCGCCTGATTGTCGCACAAGCTGAGGGTTTGATCGCGAGCGAGAATACAAAAACAAAACAAATGCGCAGTGACGCCTTCGCGTCGCACAAGCAAAGTCATAAAAAAAGGTTCGACACTTGCAAAAACGAAACGGATTTCTGCTTCTTAATGAATATGTGCATACACAATTAAGTGAACAATGCGCTTGAAAATAGTTTTCATAATTTTATGTACATGTATCACTTCGCACAGTGCATATTCTTTTTTTTTCAAATTTGTGTGCCTTTGACAATTGATTTACGACCCAAGTAGCGTTTGTTGTTGTTGTAAGTGTTGTTGTTGGGCCCGCACTGCTACTTTTTGTTGGTGTCATTGATTTTAAAAAAAACAACAACAACATAACAAAACTTGGTGCGTCTAGAAAAATTTCCCACACCAGAATATGTTTTGGGGGTGGATTCGCCTACTTGCTGCTTATATAACTTAGACAAAACTAACTAACATTATTAATATGTTATTGATATGCAATTGCGAACAAGCATAGGGCGTTCACATAAGTGCGCGTGTTGCTCTTAAGATAATAAAATAATTACAACAATTACCCATTCCACTACAGTTGCCTGATTGTCCCACAAGCTGTGAGCTCGATCGCGAGCGAGAATACAAAAACAAAACAATGGGCAATGACGCCATTGAGTGCCGCAAGCAAAGTGTCATAAAAAAAAGGTTCGTACACTTGCAAGAAGCGTTTGTTGTTGTTGTTGTTGGGCCCGCACTGCTACTTTTTGTTGGTGTGATTGATTTAAAAAAACAAAAACAACAAAACAAAACTTCCCAGCCAGCAATTGGATGATTATTTGGTGATAATCGTCTGATGCGATTCTTCTGCGATTCGCCAGGAAGATAATTTACTGATTTTGTGTACTCATTTTTTGTATTAGAAAAAAATCTTCTTAGGCGACTCTTCTGCGAGTCGCCAAACCGATAATTTACTGATTTTCTGTATTCATGTTTTTATTTGATATTTATCATCCTAGGCGAATCGCAGATGAATCGCCTCAGACGATAATTTACTGATTTTTGCATGAAATGCTGGTAATTTTTCAGGCTAACGGGATATTTTGTTCTAGAACATTCTAATAACGGGATCGGTTCATTTTGTTGTTCACTACAGTTTTCATTGCACGCGTCGATTTCTCACTCTTAACGTGAACTTTGAAAAGAATAGTTGTGCGACAAAATATACTAAAACCAGACTAAAGGTGTTATTTAATTGTGGACAATATAAAGTTATTATTTCAACAGTAGTTTTGTGCAGTGATTGGAAATAATTAAATTATGTTTTCGCCCAGGCAGATAAGGCAAAAAGCGAAAGCAGAAGCGCGCAAAATTTTAGAACAAATAAAAAAAGCAAGCGGTGAAATTATCGAAGAAGAGATAGTGCATAATATTGCAGTAGAGGAGAGAGTGCATAATATTGAAGAAGAAAATTTAGTGCATAATATTGAAGAAGAGATAGTGCATAATATTGAAGAAGAAGATATAGTTAATCATTTTTTTGAGGATAGCGAAGAAGAAGGTGAAGGTGTAAATGGAAAAAGCCAAGCTACTTTGAGTGAAGGAATTTGCAAGTGGGCAATTAAGTTTAATATAACTAATACCGCGTTAAATGGTTTGTTAGAGTTATTAAATAGTGAAAATATTAATGTGGCTAAAGATGCGAGGACAATTAAAAAAACTCCTACTGAAGTTGAGCAAAATAAACTTGCAGGAGGTATATATGTTCACTATGGTATTAAAACAGCTCTCACAGACTTCTTACATGCAAACGATTTCCTATTAGATGATTTACTCTTAGATTTTAATATTGACGGATTGCCGCTGTATAAAAGCTCAAATAAACAAGTCTGGCCTATTCTAGGTAGTGTAGCAAACACAACAGCAGTATTTTTAGTTGGCGTTTTCGAAGGCACTTCAAAACCAAATTCAGCAGAGGTTTTTTTAGAGGAATTTATAGTAGAGTTAAATCAATTAATAGGAAGCGGAATTTCATTTAATAGTAGAACACTTAATATAAAGTTAGGTGTTTCGTAATGGATGCACCAGCCAAATCGTTTATTTTGGGAACAAAAGGCCATAGCGGCTATAATTCTTGTGTTAGATGTTGTGAAAAGGGAGATATTGTAAAACATCGATTAGTCTTTCCACCAATAGATAATTTGATTTTACGAAATGATGATAGTTTCAGATCCCGCTCTCAACCAGAGCACCACAACATTAAGTCTTTGACTGCTTTAGAAAAATTATCAGGTTTCGACATGGTTGGTCAAATTTCTTTAGACTACATGCATGTAGTATGTTTGGGTGTTGTTAGAAGTTTATTAAAGGCGTGGGTAAAAAAGAAAGGGGAACATTACTCACTAACATCATGGAAAATAAAAGAATTAAGTACAGTTTTGATAAAAAATAAAAATAATATTACAAAGGATTTTAACAGAAAACCAAGAGGTGTTCAAGAGTTAGATCGGTGGAAAGCAAGTGAACTTAGACAATTTTTATTATACACAGGACCATGCATATTGAAGGGAATCTTAAGTGCTGAACGTTACACAAATTTTATGAAGTTGTCTTTAGCATTGAGAATATTACTGGATAGAACAGATTGTAAGAATAATAATAAATGCGCTGAAAATTTGCTTAAATCTTTTGTTAATGAAATTCCAATTTTATACCATTTATCATATTTAACATTTAATTTTCATTGTTTGTTACATTTGCATGAAGATGCAAATGCTTTTGGTTCTTTAGAGGGCATTAGTGCTTTTAAATTTGAAAATCATTTGGGTACACTTAAGAGGAGAGTAAAGAAAGTTCAGGAATAGCCTCGCAACTTTATAAAAGACAAGTAGAAATAAGTTACAGCTTAGAAAAGGAAGTAAACAAAGATGAGTGTTTATTTGGTAAAGAAGTAAATGATAGTTTTGTGAGCGTTAGTTATAAAGATTATTTTTTTGCATTAGACAGCTGTGACAGTTATTGCTTAGTGGACAAAAACATAATTAAAATTAAAAAAATTGCCAATCATTGCAATGAGCCGATTTTTGAGGGCTTTGTTATTCAAAATTTGTTACCATACTTTGCTAAGCCTTTAAACTCTGCAATATTTAATATATTTTTCGTTAACGAAATTCTTTTTGGCTTCAAATTAAATTTTACATTTTCACAAATAAACTCAAAGATATTAAAATTAATCGATGTGAATAATAAGTTTGTTTTTTTTACCAATTATTCATCACTAACATCAGCCATGGCTGATGACACTCATGGTAAGTAATTAAAGTAATTCCTTGATTGTAATTTTTGTCTGACAAACTAATTAAAAAACATGTCAAATATTACTTCAGCAGATGACGTCAATTTGAATTTGGGTACATTCCCAATAATGATTCCATAACACGTAAGTTGGATAACAAATATTTAATGCGTTATTTTAAATTTAATTTTTAATTTTAAGTTATGACACCGGAACCATCAGCCGAGCTAAAAGCAATTCAACAATTGCTAAGACTGCGGGAGGAAGACAGGAAGGAGCAGCAGGAAACGAAAAAAATTATCCAGAGACTGACAGAGGAAGTGTCAAGTTTGAAATTGGAGGTGCGTCAACCACCATAATACAACAGTCCATTCTGACTGATTTGCCCTGTCTGGAAATGTTTGTATTCACGGATCTAAACAAAAATCTAATGGAGAAACCAGATTTAGTTAGAGATTTTGTAAGTTTCATTTTAGAAAAAATAATTTTATAATAATCGGTTATTCTTCATTTAGAGACAATTAATGCATCGCATTGGTGGGCACGATATGCCATCATTTTTAAGGAATGGTGTGAAAATGACACTTTCGGACAATCTGGCCACGAAATTTACTTGGAAGGGCACAAGAGACAAGCCAAGCGCTGAGAAAAGCTACTGCATTTCGTTACTAAAAGGTAAAATAATTATACTAGTTAATAATAGCCTATTTTTAATACAGTTTTTCTTTATTGTCTTATAGATGTTTGTCACAATAAGTTCGGCTGCGACGAATCGTCCCATGCAACGGACCGCCTCAATAAGAGAAAAAGAAAAGAATAATAATAAAAAAAAACAAAATAATAATAATTGCATAATAATAATAATAAATGTTAATACATCCAAAATAAATATTTATCAGTAATTTCATTTTTATTACAGAGAATCCAGCAAGCATTTTTAATCGCGGAAGATTCGCAGGCGAGTCGTCCAGTCGACTCATTAGCGAATCGTCTAAGAAGATTCGCTTGCGAGCCGTTTGGACGACTCATTAGCGAATCGTCTAAGAAGATTCGCTTGCGAGCCGTTTGGACGACTCATTAGCGAATCGTCTAAGAAGATTCGCTTGCGAGCCGTTTGGACGATTCGCTTGCGAGCCGTTTGGACGATATCGCCGTAGGGTATATTTTTCATTCCCAGCTGAGTCTTCCGCGATCAGAATGCGATTATCATCCGCGATAAATTTATCTTCCAGGGGAATCGCCTGCGAATCTTCCGCGATTAAAAATGCTGGCTGGGTTGGTGCGTCTAGAAAAATTACCCACACCAGAATATGTTATGGGGGTGGATTTGCCTACTTGCTGCTTATATAACTTAGACAAAACTAACTAACATTATTAATATGTTATTGATATGCAATTGCGAACAAGCATAGGGCGTTCACATAAGTGCGCGTGTTGCTCTTAAGATAATAAAATAATTACAACAATTACCCATTCCACTACAGTTGCCTGATTGTCCCACAAGCTGTGAGCTCGATCGCGAGCGAGAATACAAAAACAAAACAATGGGCAATGACGCCTTTGAGTGCCGCAAGCAAAGTGTCATAAAAAAAAGGTTCGTATACTTGCAAGAAGCGTTTGTTGTTGTTGTTGTTGGGCCCGCACTGCTACTTTTTGTTGGTGTCATTGATTTTAAAAAAACAACAACAACATAACAAAACTTGGTGCGTCTAGAAAAATTTCCCACACCAGAATATGTTTTGGGGGTGGATTCGCCTACTTGCTGCTTATATAACTTAGACAAAACGTAACACACTTACATTTATTGATACACAATTTTGAATAAGCAAAGGGCGTTCACATAAGCGCGTGTGTTGCACTTATGATAATCAGATAATTTGAAATCTCGCTCCGATCATGCGCCTTTGTTGTTGCTCATTTACGTTCACTCTCTATTTTATGTGCGCGCTTTGCATGTCAATCATAAAGTTTAATAACCCTAGCTCCTCCGCACACACTCTAAATTAAAGCTAAAGGCAATATACAATTCACTTAACTGCAGCCTCTTAGATATGTTTTGCATTGATTCAGTGCGTGTGAAGAAGGTAGCGATACTACGCTCTTTGTTTGACTTGCAGAGCGCGCGCATAGATAAGAGAATTAGCCGAAATAGCCAACAACGAAGGCGCGATTTAAAAATAATTTGTCATCTAGCGCCGAACATGAAGGGCGATGCGCGAGCGAATCTGAAAACAAGTAAGAAGGTTTTAGTCGAGAAATCCCGACTAAAAGATACCCTGAACCCGTGTATTGAATGACTTGCAGAAGTGAGTTTTTCTTGACTTTAACTTGAATCTAAAATATTTCCAGTGTTTCTTAACCGATTTGGATCAAATTTTCATGGAAGTTATAAAGTTATCCATAGTTTCAACTCCTATTTTTAATTTTCTTAATTCGAGATTTTTTCGTTATCGATTTTATATGTATATCGGAAATCAGAATAGTTACCGATAGTTTGAAAGTAGTTATGTTCCACATTTGAAGTCTCTAGCATACATATGGACGGACGGATGGACAGACGGACAGAAGGACAGACGCACATGGCTGTATCGAATCGGCTGTTGATGCTGATCAAGAATATATATATTTTATATGGGGTTGGAGATGCTTCTTTTTGCCTGTTACATACTTTTGCACAAAACAATTATACCCTTTTTTACCCATTTCAGGGTATAAATATAACTGTGAATGCAAAAGATTTGTTGTTGCTGTTTTTGTTTATCGCTTCAGGCTTATTATAAGCCGTTGTATGCACACACGAATTTGAAACAACAAGGGAGGACTAAGAGGAATGCGATTGGCTTAAGAGCATGAAAATGTGATATTGTTTTGTAGATGAGATCAATTCACATTAATAACTGTAACTCTTTCACTCTCAGGGAATTTAACAATTTTTAACTTAGTGTGCCATTTGCGTATTGCTTCATTTCATTTCTAAACGTGATACAAACCAGAATGGACGCAAAAAATTATTGGGGTGCTTTGCCTTCTGTGGCCCTGCCACAGTTTTATATGCAGCCTCAGTTTCATCAGCTGTATCAGCAGCTGCCGCAACAGAGTCTTCAACAGCAGCAGTTTCAGCCGCTGCAGTTTCAGCCGCTGATGTTTCAGCAGCAGCTTCAGCCGCAGCACCCGCAGCAGCTTCAGCCGCAGCACCAGCAGCAGCTTCAGCCGCAGCACCAGCAGCGCTTCAGCCGCACAGCAGCTTCAGCCACACCAGCGGCAGCAAAATAAAAAAAATTTTAAGAAGGCGAAGCTGAATAATCTGAACAGCCAAATAACAAAAATAAACAAAAAATTACAATTTATTATTAAAAAACAGAAAAAAATAGAAAAACAAAACGAAAAAAAATTAATAGCTTTAAAAATAGAATTAAGTAATCAACATAAAAATGAAATAAGAAACTTGCGTAGTGTGTTACAAAAAATGAACATAGAAGAAAAAAAAAATAAAAAAATTAACTAAACTGCCGCCTTTTTACTTTAAATCATTATACGTTTACTTTCAGAATGTAGGTTTTCTTAAAGACAAAGATGCTATTATCGTTTGTGGAACGACAATTGCATTTTGTTACTGTATGTAAAGTATTTTTTTGTACTAATGTTCTAAAATTTTTAGCAATTGCAACTCATATTGCAGATTTCGCAACTTTTCTTTGCATCATTTTTTATTTCTAATTTCATTGCTTCGAATTTAGTTTTATTTCGCAATTCATTTTGTTTTTGTTTTTTTCATAATAAAATTTCTTCTTTTATTTTATTTAACAATTTGACTGTGCAGCGGTTTAATGTTTTGTTGCTGGCGCAGTTTTAAATGCTTTTGTTGTTGCTGTGGCTGACGCTGATGCTGCCACTGGTGTGGCTGAAACTGCTGCTGCTGGTGTAGCTGCGGCTGATAGAGCTGTTGCTTCAAAAAATCATAAAAATACATGCGAATAGATTTTTGAAATTTTTATTTAAATCATTATTAGAATTGTTTGAAGTAATTTTTACATCAAAACATTTTTTGTTTAAGCCCAGGGAGAAAAGTTTCAAAAGTAGACTTTTACTAAAATTGAAATCTTTCAAACGGAAATTTAATGACCTTTCCATCGATACCATACTTTCCATAAAGTAAATTTAAGCAATGAGTAGATTTAACTTTAAGTGTAGTGTAAATACTTTTAACTACCGTTGATATGAATTTAGTACAATCAAGGCGCGCACACATAAATACGTACTTATGTATGTTATGTTTTGATGATGCCGACGACGCCGCCGCTTAAATGGCGACGCTGCTGCTTTAGATACGCCGTTTTGTCTGCCTTTGACGCGCGCTGTAGATGTTATTGTTGCTGTTGGTGTATTTACATATTCATTTTTTTTTTCTTTCTCTATACATATATATAAAAGAGTTTGTCCCGATGATAATGGAAGAGCCATAGCCTAATTGAAAAGAGCCAGAAGGCTGAAATTTTCACACAATTTTCCATGCAGGTAGGAGGTGAGCACTAAGAAGGGAATTTTTATTTGGACAACTCCTTCAAGTACCTCCCATACGATTTGGAGCACTTTTTACCCATTTTAAAAATCAAATTACAATTACAACAATTACCCATTCCACTACTGTCGCCTGATTGTCGCACAAGCTGAGGGTTTGATCGCGAGCGAGAATACAAAAACAAAACAAATGCGCAGTGACGCCTTCGCGTCGCACAAGCAAAGTCATAAAAAAAGGTTCTTACACTTGCAAAAAAGAAACGGATTTCGGTTTCTTAATGAATAAGTGCATACACAATTAAGTGAACAATGCGCTTGAAAATAATTTTCATAATTTTATGTACATGTACTACTTCGCACAGTGCACATTTTTTTTTTTTCAAATTTGTGTGCCTTTGACAATTGATTTACGTTCCAAGTAGCGTTTGTTGTTGTTGTCAGTTTTGTTGTTGGGCCCGCACTGCTACTTTTTGTTGGTGTCATTGATTTTAAAAAAACAACAACAACATAACAAAACTTGGTGCGTCTAGAAAAATTTCCCACTCCAGAATATGTTTTGGGGGTGGATTCGCCTACTTGCTGCTTATATAACTTAGACAAAACGTAACACACTAACATTTATTGATATATTATTGATATACAATTTTGAATAAGCAAAGGGCGTTCACATAAGCGCGTGTGTTGCTCTTATGATAATCAGATAATTTGAAATCTCGCTCCGATCATGCGCCTTTGTTGTTGCTCATTTACGTTCACTCTCTATTTTATGTGCGCGCTTTGCATGTCAATCATAAAGTTTAATAACCCTAGCTCCTCCGCACACACACTAAATTAAAGCTAAAGGCAATATACAATTCATTAACTGCAGCTCTTAGATATGTTTTGCATTGATTCAGTGCGTGTGAAGAAGGTAGCGATACTACGCTCTTTGTTTGACTTGCAGAGCGCGCGCTTAGATAAGAGAATTAGCCGAAATAGCCAACAACGAAGGCGCGATTTAAAAATAATTTGTCATCTAGCGCCGAACATGAAGAGCGATGCGCGAGCGAATCTGAAAACAAGTAAGAAGGTTTTAGTCGAGAAATCCCGACTAAAAGATACCCATAGCCCGTGTATTAAATGACTTGCAGAAGTGAGTTTTTCTTGACTTTAACTTTAATTTAAAATATCTCCAGTGTTTCTTAACCGATTTGGATCAAATTTTCATGGAAGTTATAAAGTTATCCATAGTTTCAACTCCTATTTTTACATTTTCTAAATTCGCGATTTTTTCGTAATCGATTCCATATGTATATCGGAAACGAGAATAGTTATCGATAGTTTGAAATAAACTTGATCTGCCTGTGGATTAGGAGAAGTTATGATCCAAATTGGAAGTTTCTAGCATTTTTAGTCTTTGAGATTGACGCGTTTATACATACGGACGGACGGACGGACAGACTGACAGAAGGACATACGGTCATGGCTATATCGACTCGGCTGTTTATGCTGATCAAGAATATATATACTTTATATATGGGGTTGGAGATGCTTCTTTTTGCCTGTTACACACTTTTACACAAAACAAATATACCCATTTCATGGTTTAGGGTATAAAAAAATTTTATATTTTACGCATCGATTGCTTTCTAATATTTTGTAGCCACAGTAAGATAACAGAGAGAAGAACAAAGAAGAAGAAATATAACTGTTAATGGTACTCACTGCAAGCAGCATGCTCAGCTGATGCATGTCTGCATCACAAAGAGCGGCTTAAAGCTTGATCAGCGCGTGCGTCGCTCTTATGACTGCCGCTACATATAAAATAATTTGAATGCAATCATGCGTCTTTGTTGTTATTTACGCTCTTTTGTTTATGCGCGCGCTCTGCATGTCAAACATAAATCTTAATATCCCTATCTCCTCCGCACTCACTAAGCTAAGCTTGCCATAACTAAGAGGCTGCAGTTAATGGAATGGCATTGCCTAATTTGCACCAACTATACCTAGCTCTTAAGTGCAAGCGTTGTGTGTTAGAGCTCGGTGTCTGTTGCTTTGATGAATAACTGTAATGCTCTTTCCAACATTATGTTTTTACATACGATGGTAAGAGAATTGGTTATGCATTTTAGTTCATATATAATGTGAACAAAGAAAGTTCATTTTCGTTTCAGTGAGTTTTTTAATAATAATATTGTTTATATTAAGGATAATAATAACATCGAAAGTTACTTTTTGGATCAGTGAGTTTTTCAATATTCTGATTTTCGTATATCTATATCTATATATATATATAAACATTCCTTTAAAATACGTATATATATATAAGTTAATTTAAAATACGTATTTTATGATAAGTTAAACAAAAATTTAATTGCTATTATTTAAATATTTAAATAACAATCAACGTATTTTAATTTCTTTAGTTGTTTTTTGCACACAAGAATATTCTATTAAAATAATATAAGTTGGTATATTCAACTTTATTGAATTCTATACTTTGTATAGACGCTGTAACGTTGTACAGTGAAGTCATTTTTGACTTTTTTTGAAGTATTTATTTATTTATAAAACTTACTTTATATTAAGTTGTTAATTTGTTTTGTTGTTATTTTTTTAAACAAAATTAATAAGTCGTTTTTCGACTCAATAATTGAAGCAATTGAAGCAACATTATATATAGTTGTCTTCTATTTTGCATATTATATAATAGTTATAAAGACGCTGCTTTAGTGCATTTAAAAATCAAATAAAACTAAGCAGTCTGAATATTCTATTAAAATAATATAAGTTGGTATATTCAACTTTATTGAATTCTATACTTTGTATAGACGCTGTAACGTTGTACAGTGAAGTCAATTTTTGACTTTTTTTGAAGTATTTATTTATTTATAAAACTTACTTTAAATTAAGTTGTTAATTTGTTTTGTTGTTATTTTTTTAAACAAAATTAATAAGTCGTTTTTCGACTCAATAATTGAAGCAATTGAAGCAACATTATATATAGTTGTCTTCTATTTTGCATATTATATAATAGTTATAAAGACGCTGCTTTAGTGCATTTAAAAATCAAATAAAACTAAGCAGTCTGAATATTCTATTAAAATAATATAAGTTGGCATATTCAATTTTATTGAATTTTATACTTTGTATAGACGCTGTAACGTTGTTCAGTGAAGTCAATTTTTGACTTTTTTTGAAGTATTTATTTATATATAATACTTACGTAAAATTAAGTTGTTAATTTGTTTTGTTGTTTTTTTTTTTAAACAAAAATAATAAGTCGATTTTAGACTTAATAATTGAAGCAACATTATATATAGTTGTCTTCTATTTTGCATATTATATAATAGTTATATAGACGCTGCTTAAGTGCATTTAAAAATCAAATAAAACTAAGCAGTCTGAATATTCTTTTAAAATAATATAAGTTGGCATATTCAATTTTATTGAACTCTATACTTTGTATAGACGCTGTAACGTTGTTCAGTGAAGTCAATTTTTGACTTATTTTGAAGTATTTATTTATTTATAATACTTACTTTAAATTAAGTTGTTAGTTTGTTTTGTTGTTTTTTTTTTTTTTAAATAATACGTCGATTTTAGACTTAATAATTGAAGCAATTGAAGCAACATTATATATAGTTGTCTTCTATTTTGCATATTATATAATAGTTATAAAGACGCTGCTTTAGTGCATTTAAAAATCAAATAAAACTAAGCAGTCTGAATATTCTATTAAAATAATATAAGTTGGCATATTCAATTTTATTGAATTTTATACTTACCTATAGACACTGTAACGTTGTAACAATCGTTTTACAGTGAAGTCAATTGTCTCACAGCCAAATTAAAAGATGTCTATTGAAACTTTAGATATAAGTGGTGTTTTGGTGCCGCATTCAGTTGTTCGCATATTTGGTGATGGAGCCTGCCTTTTTAGATCTATTTCCTACCTTTTATATGGTAGGCAAGGCTTCCATGGCACCATACGCCAACATATTGTAACCCATGTCGTTACCAACTGGGAAACTTTTGCTTGCTTCAGCATGAACATAAATGGAGAGTGTTATAGCTCTTCTGAACAATATGAGTGCACTATGTCAAATTCATATACTTATGGTACTGCATGTGAGCTTCAAGCAGCAGCAGAAATTTATGCTGTAAATTTTCAAGTTTTTCTAAATGGAAACTTATATCTATCATTAGGAAATGATATGCATCCTGTGAAAAAATTGCGTTTTACCGGCGAATTAATGAATGGACATTTTGATGTTTATATTCCTTTAGAGGAAGTATTAACTCAAGATACCGATACGTCAAGTGAATGTATAACTGAAAATGTTAAAACGCCTGTTAAAAGACGTAGTCGATTTACCGACAAAACAAAAAAAAGGTTAAAACACACAGTTTTGAAAAAAATCGTGATATTAATAGGGGTAAGCGCATAGAAGCATCAAAAAGATATCAGTTTAATAATCCTGATGTTTATAGAGATATAATGAGAAGACATCGTGCTAATAATCCTGAAGCTCATAGAGCTCCAGAGAGAAGACATCAGGCTAATAATCCTGATGCACGTCAAGAAATGCGTTTGCGTGTATGGAGTGTTAAACCCATGTCTGGCTTAAACTATGATTTTGAAATAGCTTACAAGTCAGATAAAATAACTCAACTTGGTAGTATGAATTTGATATGCAAACATTGTAATGCTTTAAAATGGAAAAATGAGGCTTTGGGTATCTGTTGCAAGGCAGGAAAAGTTAAACTTTCACAAAATGAAAGTTTGCCTGATCCACTTAAAAGCTTAATAATTGGTGGACATCCCAAGCATGATCATTTCATTGATCGTATAAGAAAGTATAACAGCTGCTTTCAAATGACTTCTTTTGGAAGTACAAAAATTATAAATGAAAGTTGGTCAACCTTTAAAGTCCAAGGACAAGTGTATCACCTAATTGGTAGTGTCCAACCTTTGCCAAATGAAGAAATGCAGTTTCTTCAAATTTATTTTGTCGGTGATGATGAAAAGGAAGCTCAACTACGTTGCAGAAATATTTCAAATGTTGATTGTAGCGTAGTAAAGGATCTTCAATGTATGTTTCATCAGCATAATCGTTATGTAAAAGATCTAAAAATGGCTCTCAATAAAATACCAAGAAGTACTAAAGACTATAAATTGATTATACATGCTGATCGAACACCCGCTGGTGCTCACAAAGGGCTTTACAATGCACCTCAATCAAGCGAAGTAGCTGTAGTTATTGTTGGTCAGCAATTTGAAAAGCGCGATATTATTATAGAAAGCCATAATAATAAATTACATCGTATAAGTGAGGTGCATCGATCATACGATGCCTTACAGTACCCTTTGCTATTTCCTTACGGCGAAGATGGCTATTCAGTGGATATACCACAATGGAATCCATTATTAAAAAAGGAGGAACAAAAAAAAACGATATCTGCGTTAAGCTTTTACAGCTATAAAATTATGATTCGTCAATCTGAGATAAATCATTTAATTTATTGTCGTTCCCTTTTTAGTCAGTTTTTGGTTGATATGTATGCTAAAATTGAAACAGAAAGGTTAAATTATATTCACTACAATCAAGCGAAACTCAGAGCAGATAGCTATATACATCTACAAGATGCAATAGGCCAACAAGATGTTGTCGCAGCTCAACTTGGTCAGATGGTAATTTTACCTTCTTCTTTTACAAGCTCTGCACGATATATGCATGAAAAGACTCAAGATGCTATGACATATGTTCGCCATTATGGGCGACCAGATCTTTTCATAACATTCACATGCAATCCACAATGGAATGACATCAAAAGTGTTTTATTACCGGGTCAAAAACCGCATGATCGTCACGATATTATAGCTCGAGTTTTTCATTTTAAAGTTAAAGCTTTAATGTCCCTATTGACAAAAGGTTCTTTGTTTGGAAGCGTTCAATGTTTCATGTACTCTGTGGAATGGCAAAAGCGGGGCTTACCACATATACATATTCTACTTTGGTTAGAAAATAAAATAAGACCTGATAAAATCGATAAGATTATTTGTGCCGAAATACCAAACGCAGATGAGGATCCATTGTTATTTAACATTGCTAAATCAAATATGATTCATGGTCCTTGCGGTGCATTTAACAATAAGTCGCCATGCATGAGAGATGGAAAATGTACCAAAAGGTTTCCTCGACAATTTCTTAAAGAAACTGTGACTGGAAAAGATAGTTACCCTCTATATCGTAGAAGAGCGATAGAAGATGGTGGTAATTTATTTATTTATTTATTTATAGTCAGCTAAGAGCAGCTGACATTAAAATGAATCAAATTTAATTTAAATTAAAAATAGTTAAAATAATTAAATTAAGTAAAATATAGAATAATATATAAATCTGAAAATATAATTAAAAGTTAACGTTAAAGCTCTGGGAAATTCAATAAAAAAATTGAGTAGTCCAACATTTGTTGCAAGGATTGGGAAAAACCCAGAAAAACCCAATCAGACCAGCGTTAGATTAGTAATTAGTGGTTACGATTAGATAAAGCAAAAAGGATCGATCTTTTTAGTACTGGAGTTGAGGCCTCCAAGGAGACAAGAGAATAAAGTTTGTTATAGTCAGAACATATAACACGAAATGGTTCATGAATTAAATAGTTGCTGAAGCAACGATCAAGGCTAAGGGGTAAAAAGTTACGTGAAGATCTAATTGGGACATTAAATTTAATTCGACTCAAAAGAACTGATGAGTCGATTTCACCATTAAGTAGGTTAGTAATAAATAATACTCCATGCATAGTTCTACGGTTTAACAGGGAGGGAAGATTTATTAAAAGGAGTCTACTTGAATACGGGGGTAAGTCAACTCCAGGAACCCAGTTAAAACTTCTAAGGGCAAAAAGAAGAAATTTCTTCTGCACAGATTCAATTCTATCCTGGTGAATCGAGTATTGTGGGGACCACACACAAGATCCATACTCCAGGATTGGACGTACTAGGGATGTATAAAGCGTTTTAGTGGTGTAGGGATCATTAAACTCTTTCGACCACCGCTTGATGAAGCCAAGGACATTAATGGCCTTATTGACCATATACGAAATATGAGCGTCAAACTTTAATTTAGGATCAAGAATAATGCCTAAATCTTTAATTTCAAACACGCGGTCAAGTGGTGAAGCATCAAGCAAGTAGTGAGCAGTATGAGGGGTACTTCTACAAAAAGACATGACTTTACATTTAGAACAATTTAAATTGAGTAAGTTAAAACGACACCAGGCCGACAATGCACCCAAATCCGACTGTAGTAAATTACACAGGGAAGCGTCATTATATGTGAAACATAGCTTCACATCATCAGCAAACATATATACATAGGAGTTAGTAATAACAGCTGGAAGATCGTTAATAAACAGATTAAATAGCAAAGGTCCAAGGTGACTACCCTGGGGAACACCAGAGGTAACAAAAATAGGTTTAGATACCGACGATTTAAAAACTACTTTTTGTGTTCGACCACACAAGTACTCCGAAAGCCACAATACGAGTTTTGATGGAAATCCAATAATATTTAATTTTTTAAGCAACAGAGAATGACTAACAGAATCAAATGCCTTACTAAAATCGCAATTAATATAAATGGTAATTGCATAGATAATCGTTGGGTTGTGCCTTACAATTGTGTACTATTGAGAACATTTGAAGCTCATATAAATGTTGAGTATTGTAGTTCTGTAAAGTCTATTAAATACATCTGTAAATATGTTAACAAGGGCAGTGATCAAGCATCGTTTACTCTTGAAGACCAACGCAATTAAATTAATATGTACGAAAGTGGCCGGTATATAAGTAGCTCAGAAGCAGTATGGAGAATCCTTGCATTTCCCATACATGAACGTTATCCGGCTATTACTCACTTAGCTGTTCATTTAGAAAATGGTCAACGGATATATTTTAACCCCAATAATCCGCAACAATTACTTGACAGATTAAGCACTACACCCAAAACCACTTTGCTAGCCTTCTTTGAGCTCTGCACACGTGATGAGTTTGCAAGAACGCTTCTATATTGTGAAGTTCCATCGTATTTTACATGGAACAATAAAGAATTTCAAAGAAGAAAACGAGGGCATGATGTGCCAAATTTTCCTGGAGTTAAAAGAGATTCAGCTTTGGGAAGAGTTTACACTATTCATCCCTATAATACTGAATGTTTTTATTTAAGACTTTTATTACATTTTGTAAGGGGCCCAACTTCATTTTTAAGTTTAAAAACCGTTAATGGTGTAGCATACTCATCATTTCAATTGGCGTGTAAAGCTCTAGGATTACTAGAAGATGATAAGCACTGGGATTCAACTATAGCCGAAGCTGTCATAAGTCAAATCCTACAAAACTTAGAGAACTTTTTGCAATAATGTTAGTATTTTGTCAAATTTCAGATGCTCTTAAACTTTGGAATACTTATAAAGACAGTTTCTCAGAAGATATTTTAAAAGCCTTTAATTTTTCACAAGACAGATATATTGATGAAAGTATTGTGAATAATGTTTTAAAAAAATGTCTTATCTACATTGAAGATATAGTTCTGTCTATTGGTGGTCAAAACTTGACTTATTATGGACTTCCATTACCAATCAGAACCGAGGAAATTGTTCAAAATATTGAATATCATAGAGAAACAAATTACGATAATTGCGATAATTTTGTTGTTAATAATGAGCTACTCCTCACTGCTGAGCAAAACAAGTATACGAAAAGATACTAAATAGCGTTGAAGCAGAAAAAGGAGAAATCTATTTTTAGATGCACCTGGTGGAACAGGTAAAACGTATCTTTTAAATTAATTATTGGCAAAGGTACGGCAAAGTAAAAACATTGCATTGGCCGTTGCCTCTTCCGGTATTGCAGCCACTTTACTAAATGGTGGTCGCACAGCGCATTCTACACTTAAGATTCCATTTAATTTGATTCATTTAGAAACACCACAATGCTCAATTTCAAAGCAATCTAATATTGCTGCTGTGCTCAGAGATTGCAAGCTTATTGTTTGGGATGAGTGTACTATGGCTCATAAAGGTGCTTTTGAAGCTGTAGATCGATCTTTGAAAGACATTCGAGATAGTGAATACTTAATGGGTGGCATAACTGTTCTCTTAGCTGGTGATTTTCGACAAACTCTTCCAGTGATCCCCAGGGGAACAAGAGCAGATGAAATAAATGCGTGCTTAAAGTCTTCAATTTTGTGGCCCAAAATTCAGAAACTTGCATTAACGAAAAATATGCGAGTGCACTTAAAAGGTGATAGCATAGCTGGTGAATTTGCAGAAATGCTTCTTAAAATAGGAAATGGATTATTTCCAGCTCATGATGGCACAATAACTTTACCATCAACTTTGTGTCATGTTGTGAAAAGTATTGAAGAGCTAACTAAAAATATTTCCGGATATTACAAATATCTCTGAAAAATCACTCGAATGGTTTTCAGAACGTGCTATTTTGACTGCGAGAAATGACAATGCATTGGAAATAAACGAGTTTTTATTAAAATCATTTCAAAGTGAAGAAATGACATATAACTCTATTGATTCTGTGACTGAAGTCGAAGATTCAGTTCATTACTCCGTCGAGTTAAATTAATTAAACCCGGCTGGTCTGCCTCAACATAAATTAATTTTAAAGATTGGTTCACCTGTAATGTTGATTCGCAACTTGAAGCCGCCAAAACTGTGCAATGGTACAAGATTGCAAGTTAAAGTCCTTCATAAGAATGTTGTCGAAGCAATTATCTCTACTGGCAATGGTATAGGTGAAACGGTTTTTATACCGAGAATTCCATTAATACCTTCTGAGTCTGAATTGCCATTTCAATTTAAAAGATTGCAATTTCCTTTAAAAGTTTGTTTTGCCCTAACAATCAATAAATCACAGGGACAAACTCTCAAACTAGCCGGACTAGATTTAAGACACGATTGCTTCTCTCATGGCCAATTTTATGTAGCCTGCTCAAGAGTCAGTTCACCAAAAAGTTTAGTTGTATTAGCACCTGACGGAAAAACAACCAATGTCGTTTATCAAGAAGCTCTTAACAGTTGTTAATAATTGCAAATTCAATTCAACAAGTGGATAAGGCCTACTGGGGAAACCACAATAAAAAATTACGCACCTGATTCTCTACCTCAATGGTGGCGTGGAAAAGAGAATATTAAATACTTTGCTTTAATTTGTTGTTAAATATTTTCTTATTTATTTCTATATTCTATTGCTAAAATTTATATAATCTATCCGCGCAGCGAAGTAAGCGGGCCACTTACTAGTATAATATATATGCACTTTTGGCGCTGGCAAAACAGATGAAGACAATTTTAATAAACATTATTGATTATAATTGTAAAGTATTTATATTTATTCTATCGATTGTCTATATTAAATTAATTTATACCGATATTAGAGGTCTGCATGGCTGCATTCACAACATACGCCAAGTTGAATGAATTCGAATTGAATTGAGTTGAGTGAGTGCGAAGCACAAAACGAAACGAATGAATATGAACATCGATGCGTGTTGCTTCATTCCATACGGCGCTCAGTAAAAATGAATTAGAATAAATGAAGCGTAAAACGGAATGAACAATTTGGCAAAGCCGAAGAAATTCGAGTTACTCGAGTTGTAGTGTTCTGCTTTCATTTCGTTCGAGTCAAGTAAAGCACGTGGTCATCAAAAATGGACGAGATTGTATGTTTTGTTGCTTATGTTTTGTTTTTATTGCTGTTTTTTATTTATACATATGTATAATATTTGTTGTATTTGTATTTTGTTTTATAACTTGTTTTCTTTGTAATGTTTTAGCTTGAATTAATAGCTGTGTATTTGTGACCTGTCTATAAGGGTTTTCTGTGTGATTTTTTTCAGATTTAATTTAATATGCTTAAAATATATAGGTTTTGAAAAGCGCACTGTGTGAAAAGGAGAATTATTCAGAGAATATAAAGGAGATGTTGCAAAGTGGAATGTATAGCTTAATTGAAAAAAGAGGCCGAAGCGAAGTGTGGCAATTTTTTTATAAAATAAAAAACGAAAATCAGCTTGTAGCCTGTAAGATGTGTTTTGTTGTTTATAAGTTTGCAGGAAGTACATCTATCCTAGTAAAGCACAAATGTTATTTAGAATGCCACTAAGTTTATCAAAGCCTCTATTGATGTGAATTTAGCAACAAAACAGGAGTGTGTAGCTGTTGTTACCGAATGGGTCACTAAGAACTGTCGTCCATTCAAAATAATCGACGACTCTGGCTTGAAAAAGTTTGCATCATTTTTAATCAATGTTGGAGCAAAGATTTTCACCAAGTTGACACAAATAAAGATCAAGTTGAGCAGGATATTGCAGGGTATTCAAATATTAACGGCACACACACAGCAAATTTTGATGCTTTGGCTTGGTGGAATATGCACAAGAACTTTTTTCCTCTTTTGCACAAAACATCAATGAAAATATTCTGTATTCCATCGAGCAGCGCGGCCTCGGAGCGAACCTTTTCAAACGCTAGAAATTTAATTACTGAAAAGCGTTGTCGTATAGCCACAAATCCAGACAACATAAACAAAATAATGTTTTTACACACTAATATATGTTAAATATAAATATAACATATACATATGTAGTATGTATATTATAAAAAGCTAAATAAAATAAAATTACATTGACTTTCGTTTTTTCCATTCTTCTATTTTCATACACACGAAAACAAAACAACAACAAGCCGGCGTGGCATTCCAACGAACTCGAAACGCAAACTCTTATTCTCACGCATTCCCATTCAATTCGTCTTGTTTCGTTTGAATGTTGTGCCACCGAGTCTGACGCGAGCACACTCATTCACTCAAATTTGTTCGGTCTTGCATTCAAATTCACTCAACTCATTTTGCGCATTGTTCGTTCGAACATGTTATTTTTGCCATTCATGCAGACCTCTAACCGATATATCGTAAGCTAGTATTTAAGGTAAAGTGTGGTTTGGCCACACTGATCTTGCCTCTGTCTCTTTTCCGGTGAACCTTATGCCAAGTGCGCGCAAAGTATCTTCCGAAATAAAAGCCATCCAACGTATTATAATAAATAAATAAGATTTTTATAGCTCTGAAGTGGGATAACTTTAACGCCCAATCCAACAATGGGCCTGAATAAACAAGAAATGATAAACCTGCTGAAGTCACATATGGCGGAAGTTCCGCCATTTGCGACGAAAGCACACCTACGCAAAATAGTGTCAGAATTGCCAAAATCTGCTGTCACCTCGCCATCTGCTGACCCTGCGATAACCCCGCTGTCTGCAGCTCCAGTGTCAACCTTGCCGTCAAACGTTTCTGCTACCGCCCTGCTGTCTGCTGTTCCAACAGTAACCCCGCTGCCCGCTGCGCTTGTTGCTGACCCGCTGTCTGCTGTTCCAGTGTCAACCTTGCAGTCAACTGCTTCTGCTGCCGCCCCGCTGTCTGCTGACTCAGTGCTAACCTTGCCATCAACTGCTCCAGCTGCTGCCCCGCCGTCAGCTGTTCTGGCGATAGCCCAACTTCAACTGTCGTTGAATCTAGACAAACAAGTGGCTGCTGTGAACCAGCCTTTGCCTCGACAAGTTACAAGTTTTTCCCTTCCGTCAACGAATGCCGTCCCTGCTTCAGAGATGTGCGGTGTTACAACTGCTCGTCATTTGAACACTACAATTCCAAGTGCCCGAAGCCTACGAGACAAGCGAATTCGTGTTTCAAGTGAGGGAAAACTGATCATATTCATTCAAGATTGAAAATGCCATCGCCACTAATGCTGCCGCAGACGACGCCGTTGCCGACTCCTTTTGCGGAGACATCTTAGTAGATAAAGTAGAACATCTACAGATGGTGAGTGTTGGCTTTGTGTCAAATCAAGTGAAAAGCAGTGAGTTTACAAATAGTTTTTCCTTCCCTGATTCGGGTAGTCCTAGAAGTTTCATTCGGAAATCTGAATTGCCTTTTACTCGTAGCCTGAAGTCAACTCCGTAAAACTGCCGTGGTCTGGGGAACCATCAACTTATGGAAAAGTGCAATGTGTCATCCGTATCTTTATTCAAAAAGTATTACACACATCTGATGTACTGCCGAATAGTGTCACAAATTTGCCAATGATTTTGGGCAGAGATTTGTTTTTGTAAAACGAATATAAAATTATGTAAATTTAAAATGAAATACACCAGAAGTCAATTGTTGTTTACGCCTGCCGAATCACAGTCACGTACCTCTGAGAGAGAGAGTGTCCCGTCATGTTTCACCATTCGCTGGGTGAAGCCCTGGCAGCTATTAATGCAATTGAGTTACTTGCTGTTAGTGAAGATGAGTTCAATATCGAATCTTCTGTGCCACCAGAACAATCTGCATAGTTGCAGTCTGTTATTTCCGCCTCTTATGTTGATGTCCCTTCCAAACTGATTAAACCGACCAATTACGAAAAAAAAAAAATCGAATTGACAAGTCAAACCTCCATTTTCTGCCGTCCCCGCCGATTATCGCATCACGAGCGCAACGAAGTGCGCCAAATATGTGATGACTTGCTAAGTGCCGGCATTATCCGTCATAGTTGCTCGCTTCCGCTATAGTGCCCGTTCTCTGATGAGTGTCTTAAATCCCCCCGAACACTGCAGTCTAAACTGATCGAGTCACCGGTGCTGTCTATCTACAACCCGAATTTAGAAGCTGAATTACATTGTTATTCAGCCGGTTTTGGAGCGATGCTGCTGCAGAAACAAACTGATGATAAGTTTCATCCAGTGTGCTACTTTTCAAAGACCGCTTACGTCCCTGAATCAAAATTACGAATTGGAAACCCTGGCCATTGTATGTGCCTTAAAGAGTTTTGTGACATACCTGAAGCTCTTTCGGTTTAAGATAATTACAGATTGTAATTCATAAGCGTTAACTTCTAAGAACAGTAGATCTTCCGCGAAAATTGCTCGCTGGGCATTACTATTGGAGAGCTATAACTATACCATTGTATATCGGTCTGGCATGTGTATGCCCCATGTTGATGCACTTAGTAGACTAGACACTTCTGCATATGTGAATGATTCGAACCTATATTTCCAACTACAACTGACGCAAAACCGTGTTCCAAAAGTTGTCAAACTTCGGAGTGTCTTGGAGAACCAAGAGATTGCTGGCTTTGAATTGCAACATCGTCGTGTATCGCCGAGCACCAGCCGACGTACTTCAGCTTTATATCCCTGCCAAAATGATTGATAGTGTAATACATACTGTACACGAGAAGTGTTGTACGCAGATTAAAAAGCCTTATTGGGTTCCGTATATGAAATCTTACGTTAATAATTTTATTAAGAACTGCCTCAAATGCATTTACTATTCCCCTTTCGCTCATAATAAGCAGTGGAATAATAGCAGTATTTATACAAAGCTACTTAGTTACTTAATGCAATACAATGTGTGTTCGAAGTATGTGTGTCATACTTAGTTGTTAACTAACCCCCCCCCCCCCCCCCCCCCCCCCCCCCTCAGGATGATGACCGTCCTCGGGCATATTAAAATTAAAGTTGTTCATCACCTTTTGTATCCTCAGCGATGATCGTCTTCTCCTTAGTGCCAGAAAAAGGATGAATGAGGCAATTAGTTCAACGTTCAGAACACCACCGCGAACCAGAGTTTGGGCGAGCCTGCTGCTTCAACCTCTTCCTTGAAGCCTTGACCGCCAGTTGTTGATTTTCATGCAGTGTAGAAGAGGTATGCGGTGAGAGCGGTTACCTTACAATGCCGTTTAAATGTTACCAGGAATGTTCCTGTAACGGTTACGTCTGCGCCATCGTCTAGAGTATTGAATTTTGAATTTCTGTGCTTAACATTATATTTCTTGCCAACAGTGTTTCGAATAAATTTGGAGTGTCAACCAAGTCGCCTTTTCAAGCATTGATAATCTTATTGATGGTGTCCGTTAGTTTGTTTATCTGTTTTTGAGTTTCGGAATTTATTGTGATTTGTTGAGAATTGGACTCCACTAATTGAGCCTCTGTGATTCTGATTTTTAAGAAATCTGCAGCATCAGGTGTACCTGCAACTACCTTCAAGGCAGTCCCTATAAAGTCTAAGCTTTTAGCAAACCTATGACGCACTTTGAGAACGGAAAAAAGAGTTCTTAGGTGATCTGTATCGACATCTAATAGTTTGCGCATATGTGACTGCGGAAAGGAATCGGAAAATTTTTCAGTCTCATCTACCATGCTGATAAACTCTGAGAGTCTTGAGTGTCTCAAGTAGTCTCGCTGTTCGAACACCAACACCTCACCGTCTACGACCGGAATGTAATTGGTGTGCGAAAAATCGGTGATCCGAGCATTAGCTCGTATTACCAGGAATGCGAGAGCAAACATGATATGAGACGGAGTGTTTTAAACTCTACTTACATTGACTTACTAGCTAATTGTAACGGAGGCACTAATTTTAGGTTTTCCTTATGGACCACCCTCCCCTTTATGAGAACGGACGTTCCCAGGTCTGCTTCAACCTTCTGCTCTGAGCACAACGGAGTCAGTTTATTTCCTTACCTTTTGTTGTTTTTCTGGAATACCTTTTCTCATACCTCAAAAACACGGTTTTTTCTGGAAACGTCACATCTTCTCATGTTCTCCTGCTGGGCTTTTACTAGCTTTTCTCTTTCCCTCAATTGGTTTCGCGCGTGTTACCGAGTGCATACTTTTGTTGTTCTCTATTGCTGTCCTCAAGATAAGTTCTACAGTGTCACTGATTTGTCTGTCTATCTTTAGACATCTGGCGATTTCTGTCAAGGTGCTATGAAATCGTTCAACTTGGCCATTCGACGTGCTGTGCAGCGGGGGTGCGTTTACAACGCCAATGTCGTAGCTGTTTCTAAGCATGGAAATGATGGCCTCAGAGTTGAACGCCGCCTCATTGACGCAATATATTGTCTTGATCTTGGGGAACATGTTTACGAGCTGCAACAGAGGCCCAGTGATGTGGACTATTGCTCTGGACAATATCGGTTGTACGACTGCAAACTTAGAGAACTTGTCAATACATGTCAGGAATAGTTTTTTATCTGTTGAGAAAACGTCTATATGCAGCATTTCACCAGTATAATTTGGGATGGGAGTTTCCCCGAGCTCTTGTTTTTTTGGGTGCCTGTCATACTTGGCCTTTGTGCAAACTCTGCAGTTTGCAACCACTTCTTTGGCTAAAGTGCTCATGTTGGGAAAATAATAGTCGGGAAGGACTTGTTTGATATTTTCCTGTGCTACTCTGTGCGCACGATTATGCTCAGCTGTGATGATTTCTAGCTGCTCGTTTTTATCTGTTATGTCCTGCACAAAATTTTTACAGTGCCAAAATTGGGTGGCAGGGAAAAGTCAAATCAGGTGTTGGAAACTCGCTAACGTGGGCAGATCGCAATGTATTGCATTTACGACCCCTGTGTTAACGACTTTCTTGAGCGTTTCGAGGATGCTGCTCTTGTCAGTGTAACTGATTAAATGGCATGTTTTGGTGCGAAACATCCACAAATTTCACTTAAGTGGAAAACGCGACTCCTCTAGAACAATTTGGTTCCTGTAGCAGTTTAGTGGTTAGTGCGTTGTCTCGACCGTGTAGGTCAGTGAGAGTTCGCTGTGAACGTTTGCAGCGTCCGACTGGGGCTCATTTTGCAGAGCATTAATGTTTTGCCTGGAAAGGGCATCAGCAACCAGATTTTCTTTGCCTGGTTTCTAAAACATTTTGGCGTTGTGTTGGTAGATATAGGATTTCCATCTTTTTATCTTAGCGTTCGTGTTTTTGTCTGCAACAGCGAAAGTAAGTGGCTGGTGGTCCGTGAAAATGTTGATTTCCTTTCAACCGTACAGAAAATTCTGTAATCTGCCCAAAGCCCATTGTGTAATTCTCTTTCGTTTGTGGCATAGTTTATCTCGGCCTGTTTCAAGGCACGAGATATCATTGTTATCGGTCTATTTCCTTTGGAAAGAACTGCGCCAATTCCACTGGCTGATGCATCAGTGGTCAATTCAAACGGCTTTTGGAAATCTGGATACATTAATATGACATCATCTGATGCCAAAATGTTACGCAGACGCTCAAATGCATCGCGTTGAGTTTCATTAAACTCAACAGGTATTTTTTTAGACATATGATTGCTAACTGAGCCGTGCTCACCCTTAAGTATGTCTGATATCGGGCGAGCTATAGCAGCAAAGTCCTTAATGAAGACCCTGTAGTAACTAGCTAAACCTAGGAAAGATCTAACGCCGTAAACGTTTTTTGGTTCAGGGAATTCCTGAATTGCTCTAACCTTTTTCGGATCGGATTTTGTTCCGTCTTTTGTTTCTATGAAACCCAAATATTCAATACTCTCTTTGAAAAACCAAGTCTTTTCTGGGTTTATTCGCATGTTTCCGTCGATTATAGACATTTTGACACAGTATTAATGTCTCGTTTTTAGAAAATATTATGACGTCGTCTACATAGACGAAGCATATTTTGCCAATGGATTCCCTCAGGACATCATCTAATGCCCTTTGGAAAATACAGCCGTGTTAAACGGGAGAGCTTCATTTGCAGTTGAAAAAGGCCTTTTTATTTTTGATTATCATGTCCCTAAATCCCTTTTTACGGAGGGAGGGACTACAATGTCATTGATATCGGTGAAGTTTACGTCAGCACAGTTGTGATACTGAAGTTTCTCTGAGACACCCTGGTACTCTAAAGTGTTTTTCGCTAAGTTTAATTTAAACCCGGCCTGTGTTAACAAGTCGAAGCCTATAATAGCGTCGAACGAGCTGAGTGTGTCAAGCAGGAAGAATGGGGACGTGTGGCGGAAGATATTCATCAGGCATTTATGCCGGATTTCGGTAGAACCGTGAACTGAGTTTACCGAAAATGACTTGGCGACTGGCATTTTGGTCTTTAGCTCTGTTAAGGACTTCACATAATTCTTCGCCGCACCAGTATCAATCAAAATCTTCAGAGTTCTCCCAGCCAACCGTCGCTGAACGAACGGCAACCGGGAGTGTTCCCTAAAAAATTTACTGAGTCGTCACCTGGTGCGTACTCATTTTCACTCTTTAGTTCCTCGACTGCAGCCTTTGCTGCCTTTTCGTATGCTGCTAAAGCTTTTTTTTAGAGTCTTCCTGCACAACGGTCGGTGCGTTGCCTGAATCTAGAAGATGAATTCACCTCCATCGGCTGCGGAGCCTCTGCTTGAATATTTTTGTGAGGCTGCACTTGCGGCCCGCCCTTTTGCCTCTTTACAAAGTGTGGGTTTCATTCTTGATTTTGATCCTCTTTGTTAAATCTGTTGGGCTTGCCATTGGATCGGCTTTTGCTATTTTCATCGAGTTGAGCTCGTTCCTCCATAGATGCAGAGCAGATGGTCAATCTTTGGGCTGTGCTGGGAAAACTACAGCCCTGAGATTTTTTTCTAGACCTGAAATGAAAGCGTGCAAAGCTCTAGCTTCGGCGTTGAGAAAATCGGCGTTTTCTCGCTCGTGCGACATTACGATATTGTTTGTTACAAGCGTCAGCTTTTTTTTCAACTTCATTGTAATAGTGCACCAGGGTCATATCACCCTGCCTAGCCATCTCTAAGCCTTGCCTCAACAAGCGCTAAGACGTTTAATCGGAATACGTGCAGTCTAAGCTGGCCAATATGGCATCGAAAATCAGCAAAGTATTGTGCGATACAAGCAGGGCTCCAGCTGAGCCTCTGATCTTGTTGTGGATTATGGCGACAGATTGGTAGAGTGTACTGCTTGTTGGATGTTTCTTGAAAAGCTCGTAAGCCGATTGCCTCCATGCTACATAATCATCCTGAATGCCTGTGAAATCTGGCACAGACTTGATTATGGAATTCTGTTCAGTTCGTCTGGCAGGCAACATCAAATATATTCTCAAAAAATAAATTTTGAAACAAATACAGGCAACATTAGATATATTTAATAAATTCGTCAAAACTGAACAATACTTTTTGCTGTGCACAATTCACAGACTTTGGACGCTGTCGCGTGCAGTGTTGGCAAAATCTATACAACCAAGAAGGGCACATCGGGCACCCAGCCACATTTATCGACCGTGTAGTGTGTGAAGCTATCAAGTATGGATGATAAAACTCTTACGCGCTCAGAATCTAAACAAGCGATGATGTCGGTAGCTGGCATGCATGTCTCGCAAGCGAAGAAGATCAGTAAACGGAAAGGACTCTACACAACCTCTCCCACAGCATCACGCCGCAAACATAACATTGCTGACGTAGAAATAAAAACGACCAATAAATTTTCCCTTTTGGCCCAAAAAGATGACGACTGTATGGACGTCGAAGACGCTACTGAGACATATGAATCTTCAGAAGATGAGTCACCAAATCAGGCGAACCCCTTGGATTTTGGAGCATCAACATCTGCGCAGCCTATAGCCCCCGCTGTTGGTAAGAAGCCACCCCCTATTGTAATCAATAACATTGATAATATCTGTGACGTGTGGCAACTTCTAATGAATGTTGTGGATGAAAATAGATTCGTTAGTAAATCGAATATTGGCAAATCCATGCGACTCCTTGCCAGTTATGTGTCCACATAGAGCTATAGTAAAAAAGCTTAACGAGCACAAAATTGAGTTCCACTCATACCAGCTCCATGAGGAGAAGCCTTATCACATTGTAATTAAGAGACTGCACCACTCTACGCTTAATCGAGAGATCAATGACGAACTTAAGAGCAAAGATCACACAGTTCTCCACTTACATGACCCAAAAAAGAAGGACTCTAATGAGCTTATGACTTTCCTGCCCAGTGGAAGTTAGCAAGGATCCACATGATTCATAAGTCGGGTAGGATGACCCTGAGTCATATCGAACGATCAGCCTCTTGCCATCTCTGTCTAAGGTTTGGGAAAGGCTTATTGCTGCACGGCTTGTTAGGCTTATGGATAATATAACCATTCTTCCTGACCACCAATTTTGGTTCAGGAGAGGGCATGGTGCAATTTAACAGGTTCACAGAGTGGTTAACCACATACTCAAGGTATACGATGACAAGAACTATTGCTATGGTATCTTTCTGGATGTCCAGAAGGCGTTTGACCGCGTCTGGATTAGAGGTCTGCTTCAAAAAATAAAAACGCGCTTCCCAGCTCCCTATTTCATGCTTATGCATTCATACCTAACGGAGCGCAGATTTGAAGTCAAGGTGAGACATACCCACTCCTGATGATCTTGCAGACCTCCCCTCACCAGGTAGTTTTCTCATTGCCCCAATTGCTGACGACGCGTCGCGACGTGGCAGTATTCCACTCTGCCTCTTGCGAGTACGAGGCTGCTGACGGAGCGCAGGAGTATATCCACATCCTTGAGAGCTGGGCTCGCAGGTGGAACATCAAGCTCAACGCCTCGAAGAGCCAAGCTGTCAACTTTACACTGAGACGTAGATAAGCACTGGCAGTCTGGCTTGATGGTTGTCCCTTGCAGCCTGGAAATCATTCTCGATACCTGGGGATCACATTGGACAAAAGGCTCTGTTTTCGCTCTCACTTTGATGGGCTCCTTAAGTTATGTCGGTGTAAGCTGGCTAAAGTTAATTGGATGATAAAAGCTTATAGCACCTTGCCGCTACGCTGCAAACGGGCGGTGTATAATACTTTGGTTGCTCCGACTTGGAGATATGGCATACAGATTTGGGGCATTGCGAGTCGGACATGTCGACGACGTATCCAGACACTCCAGAATTTGGCCTTGTGTCGAAAAACTGGAGCTGACTGGTACGTACGAAATTCAAGCTTGCACAATGACTTCAGATTGAGCTTATTCCATCAGATACAACGCACGTTTGCAGCGGCACCGAAGCCGGCTAACTAGAGAGCTTGCGGGAAGAAGAGTCATTAGAAGACTTAAGTGTAGGTCATTTAGAAACCTTGTACAATACCATGGTGACGATCCGAAGGAAGTCAACCTCATCAAAATGACCCACAACTACGCATGAAGTCATCAAGGCTTGCCAAATTAACTAATGAAGACAACTGTGATGTAATAAAAACTAACTGTGTTTTTGATCCAATATATTAAATTTATAATAAAAATAAAAATAAAATAAAAAAAAAACAAAAAACTTGATTATGTCCAAGGGAATATCGCAGGATGTGTACCAGAGGAAGGGTGCTGTTCTCTGCACTGGCGGAAGAAGTAATTGACATCGTCGCAACGGGAGCAGCTACTTGCCACCCCTATCGTGCAGGTGCCACTCCAAGTGCCATTGATTTCGGTATCTGCAAAGGCTTTAGATAGCAGCAAATCAAGGTGCAAGTGCTGACAGAGCTTTCATCCGACCACCTGCCTTTGCTCTTTGAACTAGACGAAGACGCCCAATTATTTAAAGGTGTCGCAAAAATGCTGGCACCGCACGCAAACACTGCAGCTTTTAAGGATCATATCGAGACCATCGTTGAACTTAACATTCCCATCAATAATTGCAGCAGACTGGAAGCGTTTGTCGACTACTTCGCATCTATAATCGCTGAAGCAGCTCGGGAGGCTACACCAACCCCTCACCAAGCTGGTCTCACGACCGCAAGGAGAGCTCCCATCTTGAGCTTGGAGGCTAGGGAACTGCTCACTCATAAAAGGCGCCACAGAAGACAATATATTGCGACAGGAGATCTTAGTGTAAAGCAGCAATATTCAAGCGTCACTAATAGACTGCGCCGTTTGCTAGCCAAGAACCGACAAGCAAATCTGGATACCTTGCTAGAGGGTACTGGCCCAGATAACAGCAGTGACTTCTCAATATGAAAGCTCACGAGAGGCATCAAGAGCCAGCCGTTGTTCCAATCACCTGTCCAGAGTCAAAGTGGCCATTGGCTTAAGACGGATGATGAAAAAGCAAGCGCTTTCGCTTCACACTTGTCCTCTACCTTCATGCCTTTTCAACAGAACGGATGTCTCCAATCGAGAAGCCATTGAAAGCTTCTTGGTTACTCCGACTGCTCCGGCCCGCCCCACACCACAGGAAGTCATGATGCAACTAAAGGTGCTGCAACCAAAAAAAAAAACCCCTGGATACGATGGCATTGACAACCGTGCTGCGAAATCTCTGCCACGCAAAGGAATCTTAGCTCTTGTCAAGATATTTAATGCCATGCTAAGACTAGGGTACTTCCCAAGACAATGGAAGCGTGCACGTATTGTAATGATCCCTAAAGCCGGAAAGTCACCAACACAGATTGATTCATACCTCCCAATCAGCTTGCTAGCAACCTTCTCTCAGGTTTTTGAGCGTATATTGCTCACCCGTTTGATGGAACTGCCCCAGGTTGTAGACCATATTCCACAACACCAATTTGGCTTGAGGAAGTCCCACGGTTGCCCTGAACAAATCCATCGCATCGTAAATCAGGTGACTCACGGCTTTGAGTATAAGCTATACACTGTCGGTGTCTTTTTAGACATAAAACAAGCGTTGAATAGGGTGTGGCATGAGGGTCTCTTGTACAAGATGAAAGATCTTTTCCCTGCACCTTATAACGCAATCCTGAGATCCTTCATTGCTGATCGGACCTTCGACGCTCAGTGGTGCCCGTAGAACAAGTCAGGTGTCAAAAATCAAAAATTGCATGTGCCTCTAAAAAATATTGAATGAACCTACTTTATAGGAAATTTTGCAACGATTTCAAATCTGCAATCCTTAATAAAACCGGATTTTTTGTTTAGAATATATAGCTTTTCAAAGTTGTCTGATTTTTTGTGTCACATAAAAATCACAATTTTTAGGTAAATTGGTCGGCTTTGCGATACAATATCTCAAAAACTAAGGTACGGATCTACATTATTTTTGATTCTATTGATAGATCTATTTATTAAGAAAAGAATAAAAAAAAATTGTATTGTTTGTTTTGCGTTTGGCCAGCAAATCAATATTTACCAACTATCCACTTTTTCACTATTTCTCAACTTTGATGGAAAATAAAAAAAAATTATATCACATTATATCGGCTATTTTTTCAAATTAATTTCTTTGATTATTCCTCTATTAAATGCACAAAGTTTCATTTGCCCGTTTTTGCCCCTTTTTTTTAAATATAAAATAGTGAAAAAATACATAGTTCCAGAAATGTGTTGCATGCATTTTTGGGCAATTTATGACATATAACCATGAAAACCAATTCTTATCGTTATTGTTTCGTTCCTTATTGTTAAAATGCATGATTTTTGTTTTTCATTCAGTTATGCTGGCCTGAAACCTTTTTTTAAATTCTGGTCCCTAAACTCAGGTGCAGTTACAGGATATACAAATAAACTACCTGATACGCACCATATATAGAAATTGCGCTGGTGTACAAGTAGTAACATCCCATACAGGTAGGCATCTTATTCTGACACGTGCGTAGTACCCTTATTGCACAAATTGACCTAAGCTCAAATACATACAAAATATTTGGTAAATTTTGCAGGCATGAAAGCTAACTCTTTTCTTGAACCCTTGATCCCAACGGTATCTATCAGGTAGTAGATTAGACTATATATTTAAAAAAATCATAATCTCTGAAATTATGAGTTTGGGATCTCACCCTTGCATGCAAGAATAAGGTGTATGGAGTTCTTGCTGAAATTAGCGTATACGCTTCCACAAGAGGATGAAAACTTTGACGAAAACACATCAAACAAAGATAAGGAAAATATGAGAAAGAAGCGAATACAGGATGCGTTTTTCAAACAAGTTGGACTTAAAGTAGACTGCCCCAAGTACGAATACGGAAACTCAAACGATGGAAACACTTCAAGGAGATTTTTTGAAAATGATGAAGCTGTAACTCAAATCGCAGGGATAATCAACCAAATCGTTAAGAGATTGGGAACGATCTTAAATGTTTTGAACTGCAAAGAAAAAGTTGATTCTGCCAAGTATGGAGAATATGCTTCAAAAACAGCATCCCTTTTAGCAGAATTATATCCGCAGAAAAAGTTGACCCCGAAAGTCCATAAAATATTGGCGCATGGCAAAGATATAATTGAGTATCAGTCTTTGCCAATTGGAGAGCTTTCTGAAGAAGCACAGGAATCATTAAATAAATTTTATAAAAAATACAGATTGCTAAACACTTTCAAAGCATCAAGGGTGAGACAAAATGAGGACCTCTTCAACATGCTAGCAGCATCTTCAGATCCACTTATTTCATCACTGAGGCATGTTAAGTCACGAAAAGAATTAGAAAATACTTATAGTTCAGAGATGATTACTCTTTTAGATATACCATCTTTTACGGATTGTGATGAATATTTTACAAAAAATAAAAATAAAAATTATTATTAATTATTATAATATTAATTTTAAATTACACAAGCCATTAAAATGAAACAATAAAAATCAAAAAATTTAAATAATATTTTTTTCCTTCCCGTAAAATTGGTTTTTTCACAAGTTTCAACTGTGCATACCCATAAATAGGCACTCAAAAATCGTAGAATTCAATTTCAATTCATTTTATAGGTTGATTAATTATCTATCAGATGCTTTTTAAGTTGATCAATTATTTCATTTGGTTCAAAAAGAATCCAAAAACTGTACTGGCTACTAACCTGCAAGAACAAACTGTCTCTCAGAAATAAAGTACTGCTTTACAAAACCGTCATTGCACCAGTCTGGCGTTATGGAATTCAAGTTTACGGTATCGCCGCAAAATCACACCTAAACAAGGTGAGAGTCCTTAAGAATGCTCACTGGTGCCCCATTGTACGTCCGTACAACTCAGATAGAGAGAGATCTAAATGTAGATAAAGTGGGCGACATAATCGCCCGGCAATCGGTAGCCTACCACTAACGTTTGGGTGGTCACCCAAACGCACTAGCTAGAAGGCTCCTCAGGCAACGCTCAAGAAGACGTCTTAGAAGGGTGCACCCCATCGACTTGCCCAACAGAGTTATAGGTTAAATGTGTACACTACAAACACCATACTTATATTGTATTATAAGTTGCTTAGCACACGTAATTTTAAGTTAGATTTAAGTTGTTAAAAATTATAATAGAAAAATTAAATATTCTGTTCAGTTCGTCTGGCAGGCAACATCAAATATTTTCTCAAAAAATAATTTTAGAAACAAATACAGGCAACATCAGAAATAAAATAAATAAATTTGTCAAAACTGAACATTACTCGTTGCTGTGCACAATTCACAGACTTTGGACGCTGTTGCGTGCAGTGTCGGCAAAAGCTATACAACCACGAACATTAGGAAAAAGTGTTTAAACAGTATATCCAGCCCAACGGGCACATCGGGCACCCAGCCGTATTTATCGACTGTGCAGTGTCTGAAGCTATCAAGTATGGATGATAAAACTCTTACGCGCTCAGAATCTAGTCAGTCTAAAAAAGCGATGATGTCGGTAGCTGGCATATCTCAAAAGGACCTTAGGGCTCAGTTGTTAAATGATATCACAATGAAGATAGGATCCAACAGCAAGACTTCCAACGCAGAGAGCAATGTGCCTGCATCTACTGCACACCCATCTGCCAAGCAACTGACGTCAACAGCCGATGTGTCATCGAGGGCTGAGTTAGTCAGCAAATTGACGACAGTTACCAATAAGTACTCTGGGTTTAAGACAGGGATAAGTAGCTCAATAGCTACGAACATTAAAAGCTCCCACGAACACGATGATGATGATGACCAGACAGCTGCTGCAGCGGCCCGCATGCATGTCTCGCAAGCGAAGAAGATCGGTAAACGGAAAGGACCCTACACAACCTCTCCCCCAGCATCACGCCGCAAACATAACATTGCTGACGTAGTACTAAACACGACCAATAAATTTTCTCTTTTGGCCGAAAAAGATGACGACGGTATGGACGTCGAGAACGCTACTGAGATATATGAATCTTCAGAAGATGAGTCACCAAATCAGGCGGACCCCTTGGATTTGGGAGCATCAACATCTGCGCAGCCTATAGCCACCGCTGTTGGTAAGAAGCCACCCCCTATTGTAGTCAATAACATTGATAATATCTATGACGTGTGGCAACTTCTGATGAATGTTGTGGATGAAAATAGATTGGTTATTAAATCCAATATGGGTAAAACCATGCGACTCCTTGCCAGCGATGTGCCCACCTATAGAGCTATAGTGAACAAGCTTAACGAGCACAAAATTGAATTCCACTCATACCAACTCCATGAGGAGAAGTCTTATCGCATTGTCATTAAGGGACTGCATCACTCTACGCTTAATCGAGAGATTATTGATGAGCTTAAGAGCAAAGGTCACACAGTTCTCCACTTACATAACCCAAAAAAGAAGGACTCTAATGAGCCTATGAACCTACACTTTCTTAATATAGAACCAGCGCCTAATAACAAGGGGGTTCTTGCTATTAGGAAAATGTGCAAACAGGTGGTTAAAATTGAGACTGCTCGTAGAAGTCATGAAGTTGTGCAATGCCACAGATGTCAGGAGTATGGACACACAGCCAAATACTGCACAAAGCAGCCTAGGTGTGTAAAATGCGGCGATAACCATCGGTCTACTGAATGCACCAGGTCACCTGACGTGCCAGCTACATGCGTACACTGCTCTTGCAGCCACCCGGCAAATTATAAGGGGTGCACGGTTTTCATCGAGTACATAAGGCGAGCGGGAGCTCCTAAGGCCATTAAAAACGCCAACCTAACCCCAAAATTGCCAAACCAGATCCGGAGAATCAGAACACATGAACCAGAGCCAGTAAACGTTCCAAGTTCATTCATTAAGGAACAAGTTGGAGGGCAATCATATGCTGCTGTGGCTAGACGCGGCCTGAAGCAGCAGCAAGAACAGAGTCAAACCCGACAACAAGTTGAGCAACAGATGCCAGTCAACGGAGATGAGATCTCTTCTGCCATCAAGGATATGACTCGAGCTATTGAGAGAATGGCAGATATGCAGCAGCAAGTTTTGGGGATGCAACAGCAAATCCTCACGCTTATGACCGCGTTGCTGTCAAAATGAATTCACCACTAAAGGTTCTTATCTGGAATGCCAACGGCATTTCAGGTAAAGTACTAGAGCTTGAAGCTCTAGTACGAAAACATGACATCAAGGTCATCCTCCTGTCAGAAACCAGGACGAATGGCTTATCATTTCCAAGAATATTTGGCTTCGAGGTTGTAACGAACCTAAAAGTTACGCGGTTTTTAGCTGGGCTAACTCTCGCGGTGTTGAGGGTACGTGCCAACAAATTTATATTTGTGGCGGCTGCGGCAATAAGAACACAGTTTGGTTTTATTTTTAATACATATATTTTAAAAACTGCACTCTCTGCTAGTTTTCACGTTTGGGTTTTACAATTGCTTTGCACTTAATAATATTTCTTATTTGAGTTTTAGGGAATCGCACGGCTCTTGTGTCGTAGTTTTACTTGCAATGCTGGCGCTCTCGTTGCACCAAATATTCAGAGTCAATGTTACGCCTACTAAACGAGGTTTTAGCTAGCAACGCCGAATTCGCCAGGCTCTACTATGGCCTCCTTGTTACCACAAGGATTTCGCCAATAATGCCGCCTACTCTCCGGCTCTGGCTTTAGCTTCACCTGTCCTTCGCCAGGCTCACTTGTCTGACACTTGGTTTTAATTCGAGGTTGCTTTGCAAGTGCAACGCGCCACAAGAACTTGTTAAATTTCGCGTATCGATTCCACAGTAAATTGTTTGTTAGTCGCGAAGGACACGATCAGCTTTGTCCTTATTGCGATATGGATCCTTTAAATTCTTAAATAATCCTTTCGCGTAGGATTTCTTTATATTTCGCACTGATTTCCACTTATTTCTTATTGACTCCGTACTTCGCACTCTTGCACTCGATTAACTCGTACTTGATTAACTCGCACTCTGTTCCAAGGCGGCTCCTTTTATACTCTTCTGCTGTCTCGCTGGACCGGGGCCTGTCAACGCTGCCAATGTTGCGCCAAGGGCAAAGGTGGCGTGATCGTTCCAGTGAGATTTGCCTAGCAACAACGGTTCCTCGTTGCTGATCACGCCTGTCGTTGGTGTGACGGTGATCACTATATTTTGTGGATGCACCGCTCGCACACCAACGGCACTTTGCCACGACTTTTGCGGTACGTGTTTTGTGGCTCCCATGTGCCAAACACGTACCTTAGCGCTGACATCCTGTGTCAGAGCGAGACAGCATGCGAATTCGCCGCAGCTCAGGTCCGGCTGCGGCTATAAATGCAATCGCTTTTTGTGAGGCGCTATAAGTGAATATGGCTCCTCACACTCCCCTCTTTCTCCGGAAGTGGAAGTCTTCCACTTAATTTTGTGTCTTTCAAATCGCGCGCCTACGTTTTGAATTTTTGTTGTCCGTTAGAGGTGAATTTTTCGTCTTTCAAATCGCGCGCCTACGTTTTGAATTTTTTTTGGCGTCCGTTAGAGGTGAATATTTCATCTTTCAAATCGCGCGCCTCCGCTTTGAACTTTGGCGCCCGTTAGCAGTGACGCTGTAACGATCAGCTGGTGGTCGCGTAACGCCATCTAGCGACTTTGCATCGCCCGGCCAGATCGATATTTGCGATGTGGCCAGAACGATATTTGCGATGTGGCCAGATCGATATGGCCACCCGCAACTGTCCAACACTAATCGGCCATGCCATACAATTTGCAGTTTGCAATTGTTTTGTTGTTGCTGAAAAAAAATCTAAAACAAAAGTAAGTAACATATTTTTGCGCCTTGCGCCATTTCCACCATCCTAAATCATTCTCTCTTTTTCCAGGCCATGCCGTTTTGACGCCTACGCTGGATCACACACATATATTATGTGAGTATGCTTCCAGCGACTTCACCCCCCCCTCCTGCAGTTTTAATCCACCTGTTTTCTTTATGTTTTTTTTTTCCAGGTTACGCGAAAAAAATATGCGGATACTATTTTTTCTTAAAATTTATTTTTTTTTTGTGCGTGTTAGTGTTTTTTTTTTTCTTCTTCTCCCGCTTACTCTGCCACAAAGGCCCGCGTGCCTCGGGTCGAAATTCGTACGCGGTATCTCTGGCCGTGCGCCCAAACGATACGCGACGTGCGCCTATCACTCCCTCCTGTTGTGGCTGCTATTACTTCTGGTGGCCAGTCTGCTCGTGCCACCTCTCTCCATCCTGGAGTCGCCAACGGTGCGGATGACTGTCGCTGCAGCACCGGGCGAGCCGGCCGTTCCCCATACGGGCATGAAGCCTGCCGACCGAACGCTGGACGCACCGGATTGGTTGCCCAAGCGTGTGGCGGAGGCGGTGTCCCGGGGCGAGGCGGCGTGCCCACCTGCAGCTGTGTTGGCCATTCCCACGGCGCTGTCCGTGTTGTCGGGCTGGTGGCCGTGCAGACTGGTGCTTGAAGTGTGTGTGTTGGTGACGGCGTCGGCGTCGGCGGTCGTGGTCGTGGTGGCGTTGGCGTACGCCGTCGTGGTGGCGTTGGCGTACGCTGTCGGGGTGGCGTTGGCGTACGCCGTCGTGGTGGCGTTGGCGTACGCTGTCGGGGTGGCGTTGGCGTCACCTCTTTAATAAAACCCTCGCGGGGCGGTGCCACCTCCTCTGTCCATTCCAGGACAACCGTCGCGGTGTGGTGCCACCGCCCGTCCACGAACCGTTTCTCTCGTGAGATGGTTGCCGTCGGTGGTGTCGACTCACCCGGATCGGCCTGCGGCATCTGTTCCTCGGCCTGCGGCGCTGCCTCCTCCTCGTCGGACGATATATTGATGATATCGTCATCTTCATCCTCCTCATCCTCCGAGGTGCCCACCCCACGTGGGAATGGCGACGGTGGCCTAGCGGGGCGCCAGTCTGGCGGTGGCGTCTCCGGCAGCGGCGGTGTGGCGAACCGCTCCGGGCTGGCTGGGCCCACATTTTCGTCCTCCGGCGTCGGTGGTGCCTCCGGGTGGCACATCCGGACCCATTCGGGATTCATCTCGACGAAATCGCCCGGCGGCGACTCCTCTCGCCTTTCGCCCACTGGACCAGCGTCGTATTCCACCTCCCAGTCGCTGCTCTCGAAGTCCTCGCCATATGCTCGTCGTACCCACTCTCGCTCCTCCTCCAGCTCCTGGCGGTGACAACGCTCACGCTCGGCCGCCTCTCGCTCTTCCGGGGACTCAAAAATGGGTGATGCCCGCAGATCCAGCACATCTGGAGATGCCTCCCGCTGCGGCTCGACACGCGCATAGGGCTGTCCGGTCCAACGCCCTCGTCGCGCCACGTTTCTGCGCCCTCTGGCGCTGGCACCCATGGCCGTCGCGTCGACCACGCACACATCCCCCGCTGGTGTGCGAGAGTGCGCACGTGGGTCACGGCTCGACGCATGGACTGCCCTCCTTCCCTCGGTGTTGCTGTTCCTATTCTCCATTCCTGCTGGTGAGTGTTTTCTTTGAAAAAATATCGCAAAGTGACCGACTGCATGGTAGTCGGCACCTTTTATACCCCTACTCTTTACGCATGTGCAACAGTGTAGGTGCGCATGTTACGGTATCCTTCCCGCATGCGACCGCCATGTTTTGTCAGCGCTGTCTTTGCGATATCGCTGACCTTTTTCATTAACCGTTTTCCTAGCAGCGTTTGCTTCGCACCCTTTCGCCGCGTTCAGGTCCGGTTTTTGTAATGCCCTTGGTTGGGCCGTGGCTCTTATTACATATTTATTTTCATTATTTATCTATATGTAATGCCTTATGGTTTTAATAAATATGTAATACCTTACATATATATATTTATTATTTATATATGTAATACCTTACATATATATTTTTATTATTTATATGTAATACCTTACGTATATATTTTTATTATTTATGTATGTAATACCTTACATACATATTTTTATTATTTATATATGTAATACCTTACATATATAGATTATGTTTTATATATTTATTATTTATATGTAATACCTTACATATATATTTTTATTATTTATATGTAATACCTTACATATATATTTTTATTATTTATATATGTAATACCTTACATACATATTTTTATTATTTATATATGTAATACCTTACATATATATTTTTATTATTTATATATGTAATACCTTACATATATATTTTTATTATTATATATGTAATACCTTACATATATATTTTTATTATTTATATGTAATACCTTACATATATATTTTATTATTATATATGTAATACCTTACATACATATTTTTATTATTTATATATGTAATACCTTACATATATATTTTTATTATTTATATATGTAATACCTTACATATATATTTTTATTATTTATATGTAATACCTTACATATATATTTTTATTATTTATATATGTGGAATGTTTTGATTAGGGAAAATAATTAATATGTATAAATACATATTCACCCCTTTTTTTTCCAAAAAAAACAAATCAACTAATGCTCTTTTTTTTTTTTATATAGGAGGTGATGGAGATTCAGGTGAGTAAATGAGATACGTCATTAATAAGGCCAATTATTAACCGCTCTTTTCTTTTCCAGATTTTCACCACCAAAAAAAATTACTTTTTGTTCCAGGGTCTTAAAATAATTTGTGCCCCAAAAAATTTTTTTTTTTATTATCTCACCCGTTGTCCGTTCCACCTCCGTGGGGTTTTATGTCGCCTATGTGCGCGGTCCGTTCTTTTTCCCCAGTTTTCCCTTGTAATTTACAGATTACAGGTGATACAAAATTTATTATTGTATATGGTCCGGCAAATTTGGGAGCAAGTTTCGCAGCGAAGCCTTCCGCTGCATTTCACAGGTGGTGTTGTTTCACCCACACCTTGTCTCCTACGGATGGTTTCCACTGTCGTCTCCGTAGGTTGTAATGCCTTGCTTGGTCCTGAGCGGCCTTCTCTAAACTCCTGCGCACCAATTCAAAAACTTCTCTAAGTTTTTTCGCATTGTCGCTGGGTGTTTGTGTCGGTTGCCCTGTGCCGAGTGTAACGTTGTCGTATAGCGCATTTGGCAGCCTTGGTTCACGCCCTTGCGTGATAAACGCTGCACTGTAGCCCGTAGACGCCGATACGCTGGTGTTAACGGCTAGCGATAATTCTGGCAACAATTCATCCCAGCACCGCTGGTTATCTTTTGTGAATTGTGCAATCATCGTTTTTACCGTGCGGTTCGCACGTTCTGTAGGATTCTCTTGCGGTGTGTATGGTGCCGTAAATTGGTGTCGCACTCCTAATTCTTCGAGAAAGCGTTTGAAGGCTTTACTCGTAAATTGTGTTCCGTTGTCCGTTATGAGAATTTTTGGCACCCCAAATCGTGCCAAAATTCTCTCTCTGAATCCCTTTTGCAAAGTGGCTGTGGTTGCGCTCCTCAGCGGAACTAACTCAGTCCACTTAGAGAACCGGTCAAACATCACCAATAGCATTGTGTTGCCGTGTTTTGATCTTGGCAGTGGGCCAACAAAATCAGCACACACGGTACTCCATGGCTCTTCCGGAATTTGTGTCAACATCTTCCTGCTGCTGCCATTTGACTTGGCTTATATTGTTGACACGTTTCGCAGTTGTGCACATATGTGCGCACGTCTCTGTACAAGCCTGGCCAGTAGTAGCGTGTCGCTACTCTTGCTATCGTTTTCCGGCTTCCCAAATGACCGGCTGTGGCTGCGTCGTGGTTCTCCAATAATACATCCTTCCTTTTACCTTTGGGTACACAAAGCTTCCAAGCTTCCACCTCTCCGCCTCCAGCGCGGTGTGGGATGTGTCTGTATAGGTTGCCATTTTCCTCCATGTAATCCGGATATTTTCTTGCATTTGTGTGATTTCCTTTTTTAATTTCTGAATCCATTTGCAATTTGCGTTGTCTGCCTCCATCCCTTCCGTGGCGATTTTCCTTAGGCAGCATGTCTCCGGAAGTGGCTGTCTCGAAAGTGCATCGGCTACGACATTGAGGTTGCCTTTACGGTATTTGACTTCAAAGTCGTACTGTTGCAGTTCAAGCGCCCAACGCGCTATTCTGCCTGATGGACTCTCAATTGAGTTTAGCCACTTCAACGCCATGTGGTCCGTTATGACCACAAAATGGTAGCCTTCCAGGTATGGCCTTAGCTTTCTGATTCCCCACACTATGGCTAGACACTCTTTTTCAGTTGCCGAATAGTTCCGTTCGGCACCGTTTAGTGTCCTACTGGCGTACGATATTACCCTTTCACCTTGCTCCGAAGGTTGGGTCAATATCGCACCCAGGCCATAGTTACTTGCATCCGTCTGCAAGCAAAATGTTTTTGAAAAATCTGGGCATGCCAATACTGGGGATTGAGTCAGCTTCTCTTTGACCGTGTCAAAAGCTACTTGCCGCTCCTCAGTCCACTCCCATTTTACGCCTTTTTTCATCAATGCGTTCAGAGGTGCTACTTTCGTTGCAAAATCTGGTACGAAGCGCCTGTACCATGATGCTACGCCCAGGTATTGTCGTAATTCCTTTACGTTGCTTGGCGGCTTCAATTCTGCGATTGCAGCAACTTTCTCTGAATCTGTGCGAATTCCTTCTTCTGTGACTCTGTGGCCCAAATATTTCAATTCCTTTTTAAAGAAATCGCATTTGTCCACGTTTATACGCAGATTTGCTTCCCGCAGCCGCCGAAATACCTCTTTGAGATTTTCCATATGCTCTTCGCGCGTTCTTCCGATGACTATAATGTCATCTAAATATGCAAACGCGTGTGGCATCATTTCGGGTCCAATAACACGATCCAAAGCCCTCTGAAAAGTTGCCGGTGCCGAGTGTAACCCAAATGGCATTACTTTCCACTGGTATAATCCTTTGCCTGGGACTGTAAAAGCTGTCAGTGGTCGGCTCGCTTTCTCCATCGGGATCTGCCAGTACCCATCTTTCAGATCCAAGCTAGTGATGAAGTGGGCTTCACGTAGCTGGTCTAAAATGTGGTGCACTCTTGGCAATGGATACGCGTCCTTAACGGATCGGCTATTAAGTTGCCTAAAATCCACACAAAATCACCGATTGGTGCGCTGTGTGGGCTGTTGGATGGCTCTATGCAACCTTTCGCAAGTAGTTCCTCTACTTGCTGGTTAATTTCCGCTTGTATTTTGGATTCTTTGGAAAATAACGCTGTTTTATAGGCCTGTCGTCGCTCATCACAATTTTGTGTTCTGTAATTTGTGATGTGCCCTTTAGTTGTTCGAAGGCTGCGACTTCCCGCAGTAGAAATTCGTTAATTTCTTGGTCTTCGTGCAGATTTTTGCTTTCAATAGGTGGGTTTCTGGAGTCACGTGTTGCTATGTCTTGTTCGGTTGTATTCTGGACAACTGCCACCGACAGTCTCTCTTCCAGCTTTCCAACCTTGTGCCGTCGTGCTGGGATGGTGACCACCAATCACGCACACTGCAACACTGTGCCCATGCCGGTCAGAAAATCCCAGCCCAGCACCAAATCGTCTATCACACCAGGCATAATTAGAAGCGCTGTTTCCAAACAGCGATGCCCGAGTCTTATTTTGACCGTTATTTGTTCTGTTGTCCTGCTGCTATGTCCGTCTGCTAATTTCACCTGTCTGCTTGCGACGCTTCTCCGGCCTACAGTGTTCAGTCTACAAGCTAGCTCTTCGCTAACAAAGCTGCTTGTAGCCCCTGTATCAACTGTAGCCTTATGCTGACAGTCACCGATCCATACGGTGGCAGTCAACTGTGTCCCTTCGTCCTTCAGGTGACCGACTAGCGTCTCGGGGCGGATCTTGGCGGCTCCCGCTCGCCCCTCGCTGGCGGACGCCGCTGGCCGTTTCCCGACTGACAACATAGGGCTGTCCGCTGACCGATCCTGCCACAGACCCAGCAGAACTCCAGCATTGGGTTTCGGCACTCTATCGCCCAGTGTCCCTCCTGTCCACACACGCGACATGCCCTTCCTGGGTTGTTTATGTGTGTCCTGGCAGGATTTTGCTGGGTCCTAGGTGTTGGGGTTGGCCGTTCGTCCATTCTTCCAGTGTGCTGGCTCTGCTCCTCCATGGCCATAAATCGGGTACGATTTCCACGACTCTGGTTGTGATCGCGTCCATTTTGCTGTGTATCTCGGTGTTGTTGAGGCTGTTGTTGTTGATGTTGGCTGTATTGTTGTTGGGCTGTAGCACTTTGTAGCCTCAATTTCAGCCTATCCTTTTCTAGTTCTTCGAATTCTTCTGCCAGTTGCATAAGCTGGGTCAAATTCGAGAACTGGTTTGGCCGTGCATATCCGCGCAAATCAGGAAGGCTGTTGGTGTAAATGGTGCGCACTTCCTTCTCTGTTGAGAGTCGTAGGGGTCTCATCAGAGTCTGCATCTCCACCATATAGACTTTAAAGGGCTCATCCAGAGCTTGTCGCCGTCTGCGTACTTCGTCGTACAAATTTTCAAAATAATCTCGTGGTAAAAAGTATTCTTGAAAACCGTCGACAAAATCCACCCATGTTGTCCAATGCCTGTTGTTAGCTATGTACCACTTAAGTGCCATTCCTTTCAGCAACTCCGGCATCGCTCTTGGAATTAAATTTAGGTTTAATCCATATGTGTCTGCCGACCATTCCACTTGCTCCAAGAATTCGAGAGGCTTCGATAGTCCATCGAATCGAAAGCTCCACTCTCGAACTTGTTTGGCTACTTTTGGTATTCACTTGCCCTTGCATTGGTCTGATCATGTGTGTGGGTGTGGCTACGCTCTCCTGGCTGTTGGGTTGTATTCCAGGGCGATCGGCGAGATTCCTGTAAATCTCGCGCCCTAGCTGCCGCGCTGGTGCATGGGACGCTCAGCCTTGCCACGTCTATGCCGGCAAACTCCTTTTCCTCTTCGTATTCCCCTTCCTCGCGCATGAATTCGGGTTCTTTATTCGGCGACTGTCGGCTGTATGTTTTTGCCAGTTCGCTAATGCGAACGCTGTGTGGAAGAGTATTTTCATTTTGACTTACCCAGTCTCCGAATTGTCTTCTCATATTTTCGACAGTGCCTTCAAGCTCCAGACCGAATTCTACTCCGCATTTCACTAGTGCATCCTTTTTTAGATTGTACACCCACGAACGAACCATATTGTCAGTTATTTATATGTATTTTATTAAAACAAACTATGTGATATTAGCCGTAGATCCACAGTTTGGGCGCCAGTTGTAACGAACCTAAAAGTTACGCGGTTTTTAGCTGGGCTAACTCTCGCGGTGTTGAGGGTACGTGCCAACAAATTTATATTTGTGGCGGCTGCGGCAATAAGAACACAGTTTGGTTTTATTTTTAATACATATATTTAAAAACTGCACTCTCTGCTAGTTTTCACGTTTGGGTTTTACAATTGCTTTGCACTTAATAATATTTCTTATTTGAGTTTTAGGGAATCGCACGGCTCTTGTGTCGTAGTTTTACTTGCAATGCTGGCGCTCTCGTTGCACCAAATATTCAGAGTCAATGTTACGCCTACTAAACGAGGTTTTAGCTAGCAACGCCGAATTCGCCAGGCTCTACTATGGCCTCCTTGTTACCACAAGGATTTCGCCAATAATGCCGCCTACTCTCCGGCTCTGGCTTTAGCTTCACCTGTCCTTCGCCAGGCTCACTTGTCTGACACTTGGTTTTAATTCGAGGTTGCTTTGCAAGTGCAACGCGCCACAAGAACTTGTTAAATTTCGCGTATCGATTCCACAGTAAATTGTTTGTTAGTCGCGAAGGACACGATCAGCTTTGTCCTTATTGCGATATGGATCCTTTAAATTCTTAAATAATCCTTTCGCGTAGGATTTCTTTATATTTCGCACTGATTTCCACTTATTTCTTATTGACTCCGTACTTCGCACTCTTGCACTCGATTAACTCGTACTTGATTAACTCGCCGCTCTGTTCCAAGGCGGCTCCTTTTATACTCTTCTGCTGTCTCGCTGGACCGGGGCCTGTCAACGCTGCCAATGTTGCGCCAAGGGCAAAGGTGGCGTGATCGTTCCAGTGAGATTTGCCTAGCAACAACGGTTCCTCGTTGCTGATCACGCCTGTCGTTGGTGTGACGGTGATCACTATATTTCGTGGATGCACCGCTCGCACACCAACGGCACTTTGCCACGACTTTTGCGGTACGTGTTTTGTGGCTCCCATGTGCCAAACACGTACCTTAGCGCTGACATCCTGTGTCAGAGCGAGACAGCATGCGAATTCGCCGCAGCTCAGGTCCGGCTGCGGCTATAAATGCAATCGCTTTTTGTGAGGCGCTATAAGTGAATATGGCTCCTCACAAGGTGTACCCAGTACATTGGGTTGATAATCTTACAGCTGCAGGGGGCTGCGCTGTACTCGTTCGGAGCAATCTGATACATTTCCCTCAGTTGACTTTAGTTAATCGGGCTTACCAGTATTCAACGGTTAGAGTTTCGACAGATGCTGGAGATGTGGTTTTTGGAGCTATCTATTGCAGGCCAAATGAGAGGATATTGATTAATGATTTTAATAATATTCTTAACTCGGCTGGTAACAAGTACTTGGTGGGTGGAGATTGGAACGCTCATCATTGGCTGTGGGGTGGACGAAGCAGCAATGCACGAGGCATACAGCTTGCTGGGAGCCTGTCTCGTAGACAAGCAAAGATCCTTGCAACGGGATCACCAACAAGGTACCCTTATGGAGCAAGATGTACTCCTTCCTGCATTGACTTTGCCATATACCAGGGGATTCCAGACCAGATTCTTTCCATATCTGATGATTGGGACCTCCCTAGTGACCACCTTGCCCTGATAGTTACTTTGGATAGCAGTGCAAGAATGGTCAGTGGACCACCAAGGCTCATAAACGCACGTACCAACATTGAGGAGTTTCAGAGACGGATTGGCGAAAGTATCGAGCTTAACACTACCATCAACACTGGATTGGATGTTGAAAATTCCATTGATTTGCTAATCGCCAAGATCCGGTCGGCTGCAGCTGAAACCACCCCGCCCCCTATGGTAAGACGCCAGGATAATTCTGGAAACAGACTCCCAGCGGATATAGCAAACTTGCTCAGAATCAAGAGGCAAAACAGACACAGATACCAGACAACGCATAGCCCTCAGGACAAGGCAGTATGGCGAAGATCTGAGAGGGAGCTTAAGGAGGCACTACGCAGGCTTAAAAGTGAAACTTTTGCTAGAAGGTTAGAGAGTATGGATTACACATGTGATGCTGGTTACTCTCTGTGGCGTGCCACACGTAGCCTAAAGCGCCAACCTTGGAGAACTGTACCGCTTCGCTGTCCTGGAAACGGGCACTGCCAAACTGACGACGAGCAAGCTGAGACGTTTGCAAGTCACCTTGAAGAACGCTTTACGCCGCTTGACCTAGCTGATCAGAATAGCCTTAATGAGACCGCCCAAGCACTGGAGACTCCTCTGCAGATGTCTTTGCCCATCAACCCCATCAGAGTGGAGGAGGTCAAGGAAGCTATTAATATCCTTCCTAGTTCTAAGGCTCCTGGCCATGACGGTATTTGCCACACCACCCTGAGGGCCCTGCCAATTCGAGCGCTTCTCTTTATAACGTTGATTTTCAACGCTATACTAAGAACCCAGCACTTTCCTGCCCAGTGGAAGTTAGCAAGGATCCACATGATTCATAAGTCGGGTAAGCCGGAGGATGACCCTGAGTCATATCGACCGATCAGCCTCTTGCCATCTCTGTCTAAGGTTTGGGAGAGGCTTATTGCTGCACGGCTTGTTAGGCTTATGGATAATATGAACATTCTTCCTGACCACCAATTTGGGTTCAGGAGAGGGCATGGTGCAATTGAACAGGTTCACAGAGTGGTTAACCACATACTTAAGGCATTCGATGACAAGAGCTATTGCTATGGTATCTTTGTGGATGTCCAGCAGGCGTTCGACCGCGTCTGGATTAGAGGTCTGCTTCAAAAAATAAAAACGCGCCTCCCAGCTCCCTATTTCATGCTAATGCGTTCATACCTAACGGAACGCAGGTTTGAAGTCAAGGTGAGGGCTGCGATCTCTACCACGCGGGAAATGAAGGCGGGCGTTCCGCAAGGCAGCGTACTGGGCCCTTTTCTATACAACCTGTACACGGCGGACATACCCACTCCTGATGATCTTGAAGACCTCGCCTCACCAGGTAATTTTCTCATTGCCACATTTGCTGACGACGTGGCAGTATTCCACTCTGCCTCTTGCGAGTACGAGGCTGCTGACGGAGCCCAGGAGTATATCCACATCCTTGAGAGCTGGGCTCGCAGGTGGAACATCAAGCTCAACGCCTCGAAGAGCCAAGCTGTCAACTTTACACTGAGACGTGGAGAAGCACCGGCAGTCTGGCTTGATGGGAGTCCCTTGCAGCCTGAAAATCATGCTCGATACCTGGGGATCACATTGGACAAAAGGCTCTGTTTTCGCTCTCACTTTGATGGGCTCCTTAAGCAATGTCGGTGCAAGCTGTCAAAAGTTAATTGGATGATAAACGCCAATAGCGCCTTGCCGCTGCGCTGCAAACGGGCAGTGTACAACACTTTGGTTGCTCCGACTTGGAGATATGGTATACAGATTTGGGGCATTGCGTGTCGGACAAGTCGACGACGTATCCAGACACTCCAGAATTTGGCTTTGCGTCGAATAACTGGTGCTGCCTGGTACGTACGAAATTCAACCTTGCACAATGACCTCAGATTGACTACCATAGACAGCCAAGTTGGAGCTTATTCCATCAGATACAACGCACGTTTGCAGCGGCACCGAAGCCGGCTGGCTAGAGAGCTTGCGGGGAGAAGAGTCGTTAGAAGACTTAAGCGCAGGTCATTTGGAAACCTAATACAATAGCCTGGTGACGATCCAAAGGAAGTCAACCTAATCCACAAGACCTACAACTACGCCTGAGTCAACCAGGCTTGCCGAATTTACTAATGAAGATCACTGTGTTGTAATAAAAACTAACTGTGTTTTTGGTCCAATACATTAAATTTACCCCCCCAAAAAAAAAAAAAAAAAAAAAATTAAATGGCACCCAACAAAAAAAAAAAGTTGTTAAAGTATGCAATACTAAATTTTAAAAATTTTTTGATTAAAGTATGCAATGAAAAATTTCCGTCATCGAAAGTATGCAATAAAAATGTAGCTCATTAAAAGTATGGGCTCGATAAAATTGTTTCTAGTATCGAACGCAACCCTGCTAGCAACGCACGTGTTTTAGTGACGCGAGCGGTGAAAATATATTTTCGCCGCTACAAATCAAAGACAAGCCCACAATAGTGGCACAATTTGTGTTCAGTGAACGTCAAGTCACAATTAGTGTAAACGTTAAAGTGCAGCATTCTTATTTAATTAAAAGTGAATCTTCCCAAAACGGGGCTCCGCTGCCTAGCGGCCACGTCATCAATAAACATTTAATAAAAGCTCATCGTCAGTGAAGCTTTGAGCTTTTAATCTCTTTTCTCAAGGTTCTAGTCTTGGCTAGGATCTTGCAATTAACGATGCATACTCTAAAGAGTCCGTTAAAACCAGGACAAATCGGAAAGCAGCCGACAAAGATGTCAGCTATGACAAAAAATAAAGCGGCTCTTGGTGAGGCTCTTATCAAAGCCGTCAACCAACCCTCAGATAGTGAGATGAACGGAGAAGCTGGAATTCTAGTGACTGCAGTGACATTGGAAACTGGTGCTTTCTCAAGCGTCAATGGCGCACCAGCTGGGACCATCACCAATAACCAAAATCTTCATCAGAGGATGGAGCTCCGCAGCGCTTTCAAACAATCAAGCGCAAAAGCTCATGTGCTTCTCAAAATATTGAGATCAAAAAAGCAAACCTTGTCAACAATGGTGCCAACTACAGCGGCAGCTCAAACCGTTTTGGCCTACTTGCGCAAATGACTGCTGACATGGAAGCAAGGAACGAGAGAGAAGTGCTGTGCGAAAAGCCCAGCGCCAGCCAACGAATTGGGACTGATGCTTCGAAAATTGCTGCTCCCGGCAAAGCGCAGCCTAAGCCTCCACCAATCGTAATGGAAGGCATTAACGACGTCAACCTGCTAATGCAAGGTATTTCAAAAGTCACGGAAGTGAGCAAGGTCGAGGCTAGGGCTTCACTGGGTGGTGTAATGCGACTCTACACGGCCGATGCCAGCACATTTCGCAGCATTGTCAGCTGGCTCGAGCAAGAAAAGTACGAATTTCACTGCTATCAGCTGAAAGAAGACAGGCCATACAGAGTTTGTGTTAAAAGCTTGCACCACAGTACGTTGCCAACCCAGATAAAGGAGGAACTTGGAAAAATTGGCCACAAGGTGCTAGATGCCCATACGCCTCAGAGGCGCAACGAGCCAGGCACTCCCAAAGTCAACCCAGTGAACATGTTCTTTCTGAATATTGCCGCAGCGGCCAATAATAAGGCAATATTGGCTGTTAAGACACTATGCCATATGAGAGTAGCAGTCGAACCCCTCCGCAAGCGCACTGCCATTTTGCAATGCCATCGATGTCAGCAGTTTGGTCACACTGCTAAATATTGCCGTAAGGCGCACATATGTGTTAAATGTGCTGGCGAACACCCTGCCAGGGATTGTACTCGACCCCGCAACGAGCTATGTACATGCTTCAACTGTGGTGATGCGCATCCTGCCAACTACTCAGGTTGCCGGAAATACCAGGCGTTTCTACAACGCTCCAGGCCCAAAAGTGGGGTGGGTGGTAAAAGTGAGGACTCCGACCTTTCTATGCCAGAGGTTAATATTGGTGGTAGACCGGCAGCCAGTACTCGAACCGGAGTCACCTATGCGGACGTGGCAAAGCAGCAACAGCAACAGCCGCAGCCACAACATAATCGACAACAGCAGCAGTCCAACGACAGGAGCCGCAGCCGTCAACGGACGACATGGGATGCACCTCAGCATGTCAACAACAACATCGAAGCCATTCTGCAGTCCCTTAACGAAAGCATCAACACTCTCCGCTCGCATCAAGAGAAGCAGATGGAGCTTATGATGATGATGCTAAAGCAGCACCAACAGCAGACACAGCAGCAGGGGCAGATTCTTAATCTACTCACTGCGCTCCAAGCGCAGCAGGCCCCATAATGATGCCCCTGCGCATCTTAGTGTGGAACGCCGATGGCGTATCTACAAAGCTGCCCGAAGTAGAGTGCTTCGTGCAGCGACATGAGATTGATGTCTTGCTTCTGAGTGAGACACACTGTAAGGGGTCAGAGGCTCCCAAATTATTCGAGTTTGAGGCCTATCCTGCAAATGATCCGACCGCTGGCAACGCCAAAGGTGGTGCAGCGATTCTGATCAGATCACGGCTGGTACACTTCCCGCTAATACCAATAGCCACGGACAAGGTGCAACTTGCGTCAGCAGCCATCGAAACTGAACTCGGCACAATCAACTTTGGAGCAGTATACTGTCCCCCGAGGTTTATATGGACTACGGATGAATTTGGGACAATTTTGGAACAGCATCATTCCAAGTTCATCGTTGCAGGCGACTGGAATGCGTCCCACTGGCTCTGGGGAGCGGGGAGGTGGAACCAAAGAGGACATGCGCTAGCAAATCTCGTCTTCAATTCAGAGGTGAACTCGCTAGCAACTGGTGGCCCAACGAGGTACCCATATAGCAGTAGAGGCTCACCAGGCTATATTGATTTTGCGTTGACAAGGGGTATCCTGGGTATTCATGCAGAAATACGGCCGGTTGTTGAGCTTAGCTCCGACCACCTACCACTCGTAATTACGCTGGATGCGGCAGCAATAGCTTACCCTAGGATGGAGCGGCTAATCACCAAACGCACTAACCTGGAATGCTTTCAAGAGCACCTTGAGTCCTCACTGAACCTCAACACGGTTATCAACACTGGGAAGGACATAGATGATGCTATCGACTCTTTTACCTTTAAAATCAAGACAGCAGCTAGACAGGCTACTCGCACCCCATCTCGGAGGCCCGTTGCAGATAGAATACCGATAACCCGTGAGATTCACCTGCTCATCGCGGAGAAGAGGCGCTTACGAGCTAGGTGGATGAGGTCTCGCCACCCATTGGACAAAGCAGACTGGAATAGTGCGCAGAATAGGCTCCGTCGCGCTCTGGTGGAACATAAATCAGCATGGTTTGATGACAGGCTAGCCAATACGGAGGTTGATTGCGAAGCGACGCACTCGCTCTGGAAGGCCACACGTGCCATTAAAAGGCGATGCGCAAGAAAAGCACCACTAATGGACAGAAACGGGACATGGTGTCGGACAGACTTGAAGCAAGCGGAGCTGTTTGCCGCGCACCTCGCAGAGCGCTTTCAGCCATTTCATCTTGTCAGTCTGCAGCAGGATGAAGAGACGCAGGACCAGCTGACTCAAGCCCTCCAAATGGACCTGCCCATCAAAGAATTTGACCCCAGCGAGGTAGCCGATGTCATTGCACTCCAGAACATCAAAAGGGCACCAGGCCATGACACCATCTGCAATGCCACGTTAAAGGCACTGCCCAGTTGTGCTATTCGCTTCATAGCGTTGGTTTTTAACGCTATTGTGAGGTTACAGTACTTCCCTCCGCAGTGGAAGCTCGGGATTATCTCAATGATCCACAAACCTGGCAAGCCTGAGAGGGAACCTTCTTCCTATCGGCCTATCAGCCTTCTCCCTTCGATTTCCAAGGTGTTTGAGAGATTGATTGCCCCCCGGATGGTCAAGTTAATGGAAGCTCGAGGGATCTTTCCTGAGCACCAGTTTGGATTTCGTGCCGGCCACTGCACTGTCGAGCAGTTACATCGGGTTGTCGAGCAAATCCTGACTGCCTTCGATAAAAAGGAATATTGCAATGCCCTTCTTTTGGACATTCGAGAAGCGTTTGATCGGGTGTGGCATACCGGAATTTTAGTAAAAATCAAACATACGCTGCCTGCGCCATATTTCGGTCTACTTAAGTCGTATCTTGAGGGAAGACGATTTGCGGTCAGATTTCACTCGGCACTCTCTACTGAGCACGATGTAGCAGCTGGAGTACCACAGGGTAGTGTCCTTGGTCCCCTGCTTTACTGCTTGTATAGCCACGACATGCCGCAGCCAGATAGAAGCCTGTACGGGACATCAATGCTAGCCACATTTGCCGATGACGTGTGCGTCACCTACAGGTCTCGATGTGAACACGATGCAGCCGACGGCATCCAGGACTATGCCACTAAGTTTGCGGAATGGGCAAGGCGCTGGAACATCGGCATCAATAGTGACAAGTCGAACAACGTTTGTTTCACCCTTAAGAGGAGAACACCACCGGCCGTGTTTATTGAGGGGGCCCCTGTACCACAGCTTACCGCAGCAAAGTACCTTGGAGTCACTCTGGATCGCAGGCTAACAATTTCTAAGCATGTGACTTCCATTAGAACGCGCATACGTGCTTCGGTGAGGAAGCATTATTGGTTACTTTGCTCACGCAGTAAGTTGTCACTATCAAACAAAGTGACAATTTACAAGCAAATTATTGCACCAATATGGAGGTACGGGTGTCAAATCTGGGGACTGGCCTGCGATAGCCAAATTCACAGAATCCAGGTCGACCAAAATAGAGTTGCGAGAACAATCACCGGTTGCGACTGGTTTGTACGTAATAGCACGCTTCACAGAGACCTGAAACTTGCCACGGTCTTCGACGAGATCAACAAGCACTCGAGTCGCTACCATGACAGACTGGAGCGACATAGAAACCGGCTGGCAAACTGTCTAGTCAGATCTCACCCACAAAGGAGACTCAAGAAGCGAACACCGAGGGATCTCATTCTTCGATCTCCACTGCTGAGGGTCAGCAGAAGCTGACACACCATTGCAGTATTTGTTTTATTTGTTATTGTTATTATTGTTATTTGTTGTTGTTATTTAGTGTTTAGCGCTATGTTGTGACAGCTAACTAAGTTAGCCAGCGCGCCCAAATTGGGCTGAATTAATAGAAAATAAGGTCACAAAGGGGTTACTCGATTCTCCGTATGCCTTAATAAAAATCAGAAGAAGAAAAAAATTGTTTCTTACTTAAGCATACGTATCACGACGTGGCGATTATTTACGTATCACTTTAAAGAAAATGCCGAAATTTTCACTTTCGAACTTACAAGAGAGTGGGTTCTACTTTGGTAGGGCACCAATCATGTTTTATTTGTTATATCTTCCTCTGGTCCAACGCAGCAGTCATCCAGTGCGGTGGTTTATTCCTAGATCCAGTTATGTATTCTCTTCGTAGCTGATTAATTGAAGATTAAGGTGGAAAGTTTAACTTGCTTCCTATTGCTAGCTTCGGGCTTAGACAAAAATAAAAAATAGGTAATTGACGACTATTGCCGGAGCTTATTTATTTCAGAGCGACTTATATGCGAAGCGCTTTATATCAAATTAAAAATACCAAACAAAAAATTTGATCATAAGACTACCCTTTGCAACAATGCAACACGCCACAAGCTACAATCGGCAAGCCGACTCATCATTATATGCAGAGCAGCTCAACACTTCGAATATGAAGTGTCCGCTTACCGTTGCTGCCGTTCTTAGCGCAGAGCGCTGAACTCAGTTAAGGCGCGTCAGCATTGGAGCAACAAGGGGAAGAACGCGTGCCGCAGAGAAATGCATCCATACCGCTAATTTGAATGCGCAACCGTGCAGTGCGTGCAGTCCTTGCGGCTCACAACTGGAAGTGCGACTGTACTCTCCACGCGAGGGTGGCTGGAAGCAGGCCCTTGATACGGTCATGTCTCTGCCAAGGGTGCTGACGAATGGTAGTCGGGCGAGAGAAGAAAATTTTATAAAATACCCCATTCCAAGGTGGAACAGCATTGTGCCGAGGGACTCGTGGCCGGGGGGGTGCTCGGTCGTTACTTTGCGAACTCTGGTTGCCTGCCGACCTCCAGTTTAAATAGTCTACTCGTGGGATCAAAATGAGCTCTTATACAAAATACAAAAATCCAGTGACCGGATCACTTAAAAAACCGGTGGGAAACGCAAATCCCTCAATTAGTGGTAGCACCCCTACAGGTGCTAGCACCCCTTTTCCGACGCCTGGCACGCCAGCAGGTGCTCGCAACGCCGCCAGCGGCACAGGTGCAGGGCGAACAAGCCATTCGTCCTCACACCCCGGACGTCGACCTGAAGTGGCTCCCGGAGCTCGGAGGTTGCAGCATAAGTCTGCAACAGTCTCCGTGAAGCAGGCAACTGCCTTGGGGCCCGCTACCACAGCGGCAAATAAACCAGCAGAGATTCTGCAAGAAAGCCTGACCGCCCAGCCCTAATCCTCCGACGGTGTCAACCTGGAGGAGTGGGCCAAGAAAATCCTTCCGGATTTCAAGCCAGCTATCCCTGCCGCATCTACTTAAGCCAAGCAGAAGCGTCAACGTTCCGTTGAGGAGCCGGCCCGCAAGCCAAGCGGATCAGGCGACCCCCGTGGCCACAGCCGCTCACTCGGTCCTTCGCCGAAGCCGCTAAGGAGAAGGTTCTCATTGGGGTCCTCGACAGGGGTCACAAAGACGGCCATATACCGTGGAACAGGTGGGGGGCCATTGAAAATGAGCTGCAGGAGAAGAAAGTCAACCTGATGCTGCTGTCTGACGGACCGCCACCCCGTTGCTCTGATGCCGGATGGTATCAGGGTCATATAAAAGCTATAGCCTGTGAAGACGACAAATCAGCAGAGCTATACACAAAAAAAAAATTTCAGCCTGTGTTAGATCTCACGGGCGCATAGGTTAACCGTAGAATACGTCTGTTTGTGCAACAAAAATTATGAAAGTAAACATAGTATATATATGATTTGAAATTTAAATATATTAAACATTTAAAAAAGCTGAAATGCATATTTATGCCTTACGTAGCAAAAAGCTTTAATAACAATTTTTCAATCTTTAATTACAATTTTTAAACTCGATACCGAAGGTAAAGAGTATATTGAGTTTGTGCAATGTCCGTCATGGTGTCTGTCCGTCTGTATGAACGCAACTTTCTTCCACACCCTTCAAGCTAGAGACTTGCAACTTTGCATTTCTCTTTATCTATGGGATAGTATATTAAAGTGTCAATATTGAGGTTCTACGATAACTGGGGGGCTGGCAAATCGATAAATTCGATAACTCAAAACCGATAAATCCACATATTTTGCACATCCTTACAGCTATAACTACCAAACTTAGTGAGAAGATAGCTACTATCAACCCCCAAAAAACTGCACCTAGAATTTTGGAGCCACGCCCACCCATTCCACCCCCAGCCCTCCTGCATTTTAAAATCAAAAAAGTCTATATCTCCCACAGTTTTTGAGCAAAAGCCACCAAATTTGGTGCCAAGTTAGGTGATGACCCCCCAAAAACCGCATCAAAAGTTTGGATGCCACGCCTATCGTTACTGCCCTGTCATTTCTAAATTGAAATCGCCAACGATGAGCATGTTCCCCTCGGTGTCAACTATAAAATTCTTATCGATGAGTGAAATCAGGGCAGAAAAAAGCATTTGTTGTTTGCTATTTTGTGACACATTCCCGAATCCGTTGGCGAATGATCTCGTTGACCCTATCTCCCTCCGAACACTGAAGAGAACTCATCCCAGTGATCTCCCTACCCGCACGGTATCCTAAAACTAATATACTTATTTATTCTATTCTTAAGGCATCATAACACGATCCCATACTAAATTTTTAAGCTACCCATTAGGTTATGTACAGAAGTAACTGAACGATTCCTCTTAACTTATAATAAATTGAAATCAAATGAAAAAAAAAAGTGACACATTCGGATAAAAATAAACAGAACCAAGAGTAAATTTGATTTGATTATTAACTTTAATTTCTGATAGACAAATGTCGCCTATATCGATATCAATCAGTTGCCTGTTCGACACATCAATTGGAGTACAATATGTCAACATGGTACTTTTTGCGTAGATTGCTACTCCAGATGCGCGACGACGTTGCTGTAAGTTATTGAAATGCGAAATTAATTGGAAGCCTTCTATAGGTACTGGTTGGTTCAAATCCATCCATGTTTCGCTGAACGCAAGAAAGTTGCATTGCATAAATATGTTATCAGTTGCAATATCTAAAGAGTGTTCAACTAAACTTTGTGCATTTATTATTCGGATATGCATTATGGTATTGCTTTCGTTATCTCAGCCATGAATCGTTGAACCTGTTCAGTTAATGTCGGTAGATTATGAGCTTTTAGTCTTTCATATATATCATGTATTGGCAACTAGTTCAGAACTAGTCTAGAACTAGTTGCAAAGTGGAAATGATTGCTTTTCAATGCAAACAACTGTTTACTTTTACATGGGGATATCCTAGGAGGGCAACTAGTTTTGCTTAGCATTACCTTTAACTAGTTCTGAACTAGTTCTATTGGGACAAAATTAGAACTAGTTGCCAACTGACTACTTTGGGTCAAAACTATTAAAAGTTGCCAACTGACTACTTTGGGTAAAAACTAGAGCTAGTTGGAAATAGACTACTTTGGTACAAAAATAGAACTAGTTGCAAATTGACTATATAAATAACAATATTGCAAATAATTTTAATTTTGACTCAAAATAATAAGTTGTGCACTATTTTTTAGGCTTGAAAATTAAAATGAATGTTGGTAAGAAAAAAAAAATTCTTCTTCTTGTTTTATTTCCAAAACATTTCTTTTCTTTTAAACATGTTTACATCTCTGGTGAAGTAAGCAATTTTTTTTGCCAACGCATATATTAAAAAAAAAAAAAAAAAAAACAAAGCTTTTTCTGCACTTGAATAGCCGCCCTCAGCTCTTCTTCTGGAGGTTTGTCCCCCTCTGGTATTAAATCTGAAAGATATAAATTTATTGTTTTTTATAAAATAAGTATTCTACAAACTATTACCTAATGGCACATTCTAAAAATTAGTATGCACTTTTAATGGCTTTTTCCCGTTAGTGCCAGAAATGTTGTATGCTTGTATAACATTGTCCGCCAGCACACGTTGCCGTCTCGTTTTTAACCCAAACGGCTGTATTATAGATCTTACAGCCTTGATCTAAAATGTATAAGAAAACGCAATAAGACTGTATAAGTAAACGCAATGAGAATTAAATGATATTTTATTTTTACTCACATAGTAATCTTTTGTTTCTTTTGTTATCTCGTTGTTGAGGTTGATAAGGTGCTCCTCGGTCTCCAGAGGAAATTTAGTGCCGTTGAGCTGATCTTAAAAAAAAGAAGGTTTAATATGTGTAAGTCTGAAATTCTAATACAGCATAAGGATTTTGTACTTTTCAAAGCTCCGCATTCCTGTTGCAAGAGTAAATTCTCCTTCTTTTTTAATCAAAAAATTTTAAAATGCACAGCACAGCGTGATCACAATTGCACTAAAACTGGCAAAAATTAGCCAAGCATAAAACGCATAACACAGACATTTAAATTCAACCGGTAAATATTAAAGAACACAACGGGATAACAAACAGTTACAGCATATAATTCGTTGTTGTGCTGCAGCTGGCAAATGTGCTCGCTAACTCTTTTCCTCTCTCTTTGTCTCTCTCCATTCGCTAAGGCATAGCAAAGCAATTGCTCTCTCAAATGGTATCAGCAAAGACCCACTGAGCATTAAGATTGTGAAAACTTTTTACAACTGACTACCCATCGCATTACGAGTACTTTAGAACTAGTTGCAAAATAGTCAGTTGAGAACCAGTTGAGAACTAGTTGCAAAATAAATAGTTCAGAACTTGTTGCAAAATACCTAGTTGAGAGCTAATGGAGTTTTGTAACCAACTACAAAGTGAACTGGCGGTATTGTCATCATCTTCCAATCTTTCGCTACACCATCAAAACATATGCGCGCATTAATAACAACACACACAAAAAAAAAAAAAAACACACATATATATATGTCATACAGGCGCACGCGCAAAATAAGATATATATATATATATATATATATATATATATATATTTATAAGCAATTTGGGAGTGATATAGCCTTTCTTATTTTGCGCGTGCGCCTGTATGACATTTGGCGCGATTAGAGCTGCCACTGCTGCAGTTAACAAACAACGTCTAACAACATCTGATTAACATATACTCTATTCGCCTTCTCACATTTAGCTCACTCCATGCATGTTTTTTGCTGGAGCTACCCAGAGGAAATATGGAACCGGAAGTATGAGAGCTGCTAGAATTGCTCGAAAAACTTAAAAATAAATTAATAAACAATATAATTCTAGCTTGTTGCCAGTCAATATAAGAGATTTATATACATAATAAGAAGATAAACAAGTGGAAACGTTGCAGTCGGACGCAACCGACTGCGGTATACTCGATACCAGTATTAAAAATTTTGATGCCCATCCATGTGGGATGTCAATTGCTTTCTTCATACCAAATTTGGTGACTCTAGCTCGAAGTTTGTATAAAGTGGGGAAAGGGGGGCTGGGGGCGGTATGGTTGGGCGTGGCATTCAAATTTTTGCGCAGATCTATGTGGGATGTCAATTGCTATCTTCATACCGAATTTGGTGACTCTAGCTCAAAGTTTGTATAAAGTGGGGAAAGAGGGCTGGGGGCGGTATGGTTGGGCGTGGCATCCAAATTTTTGCTGCAGATCCTTGTGGAATGTCAAATGCTACCTTCATACCAAGTTTGGTGACTCTAGCTCAAAGTTTGTATAAAGTGGGGAATGGGGGGCTGGGGGCGGTATGGTTGGGCGTGGCATCCAAATTTTTGCTGCAGATCCTTGTGGAATGTCAAATGCTACCTTCATACCAAATTTGGTGACTCTAGCTCAAAGTTTGTATAAAGTGGGGAAATGGGGGCTGGGGGCGGTATGGTTGGGCGTGGCATCCAAATTTTTGCTGCAGATCCTTGTGGAATGTCAAATGCTACCTTCATACCAAATTTGGTGACTCTAGCTCAAAGTTTGTATAAAGTGGGGAAAGGGGGGCTGGGGGCGGTATGGTTGGGCGTGGCATCCAAATTTTTGCTGCAGATCCTTGTGGAATGTCAAATGCTACCTTCATACCAAATTTGGTGACTCTAGCTCAAAGTTTGTATAAAGTGGGGAAATGGGGGCTGGGGGCGGTATGTTTGGGCGTGGCATCCAAATTTTTGGTGCAGATCCTTGTGGAATGTCAAATGCTACCTTCATACCAAATTTGGTGACTCTAGCTGAAAGTTTGTAAATAGTGGGGAAAGGGGGGCGGAATGGGTGGGCTTGGCTCCAAAACTTTGATGCAGATTTTTGAGGGTCACTGCCAGCTATCTTCCTACCAAATTTGGTGGCTCTAGCTCCACAACTCTGGAAGATACACGCATTCCCGTTTTTGACGAAGCGTTGGGGTGGATGGGGGCGGCTAGGGTAGGATCGGTGGGCGTGGCATCCAAACTTTTGATGCAGTTTTTAGGGGGTCATCATCACCTATCTTGGCACCAAATTTGGTGGCTCTAGCTCAAAAACTTTGGGAGATATAGCCATTTCTGATTTCAAAATGCGGGGGGGCTGGGGGCGGAATGGGTGGGCGCGGCTCCAAAACTTTGATGCAGTTTTTTGGGGATCGCTACTAGCTATCTTCCCACCAAATTTGGAAGCTCTAGCTCCACAACTCTGGAAGATACACGCATTCCCGTTTTTGACGAAGCGTTGGGGTGGATGGGGGTAGCTAGGGCAGTGGCATCCAAACTTTTGATGCAGTTTTTAGGGGGTCATCATCACCTATCTTGGCACCAAATTTGGTGGCTATAGCTCAAAAACTGAGGGAGATATATGCATTTTTGACTTGAAAATTCGAGGGGGCTGGGGGCGGAATGGGGGGGCGTGGCTCCAAAATTATTGATGCAGTTTTTTGGGGGTTGCTAGTAGCTATCTTCTTACCAAATTTGGTAGTTCTAGCTGTAAGGATGTGCGAAATATGTGGATTTATCGGTTTTGAGTTATCGAATTTATCGATTTTCCAGCCCCCCAGTTATCGTAGAACCCCCATCTTGACACTTTAATTTACTATCCCATAGATAAAGAGAATTGGAAAGTTTCAAGTCTCTAGCTTGAAGGGTGTGGAAAAAACTTGCATACATACGGACGGACAGACGGACAGACACCATGACGGACATTGCACAAAACCAATATACTAGTTACCTTCGGTATCGAGTATAAAAATGCTTTAAGGGATCAAGATTTTAAAATTTATAGCCTACGATTACTTACCATCAGTCGCCCCCAGTAATCTGAAAGCCACATAGCGTTCTTCCGTAGCAAAACCAAAAGAAAGTAATTTAGAATTTATTGCCTGTATTCAATACAGGAATGGTCCTTAGAAAACCAATGGAAAAATTGTATATGGGTATCGGCTTGCTTAATGCATTCACTATAAATGCTTTCTTTAATATTCCTAGCATGCGGGTGAGTTTGAAATATTGAATGAAATATTTCATAAAAAATTGTAATTAATTCGAAAAATTCGTCCTGAGGGGCCATAGGCCTTTAAGAGTTATTTAATGATTGAAAATTTTTATTAAATAAAAAAAAGCTCTGAGCTTACGCAACTGACTAACTCATCTTGTAATAAATCTGCGCATTCCTGACATTTAAACTTTTGTTACGATTTGTGCAATACCTGTAAAGTACCGCTACGTATTCTCACTATTTGAACTAATAGAAGTGGAATCGGTAAGTACATCAATGCTAGAAATCGAGGTATCACTTAAGTATTCTTCGTTTTGCTGTACTGCGTCACTTTGAAGTACAGCATCACTAAGAATCTCCTGAGCTGTCTCATCAATATCATTAATGAGCATTGTGTCATCATCCGGCTCGCAGTTACTTTTCGTCGTTTTTGAATTAATAACCTTCATAGACAACATCTTCGATATTATCGCATTAAGCTCAAACAACATTGGATTGTTATTCCTTGCACCCCTGCTTCGAATTAAATAAAACAAATTTTCCAATTCATCTTGGTTTAAACGCGATAAGATCAAATAGTTTACATTTGAGCCGTCACTCCATATGTCTTTTGAAAGCATCAATACTGCATTTAAAGTAGGGATGATTCCATTTAGACAGTATGTTTATATATTGACACTTTGCAAAATACTCCTTCATCCCGATTTTATATTGCTCTACATGGTTGTTATTTTGCAATGCCGTCTTTAATGGGTTTTATTGGTTAAACTACTACTATTCAAGCAATCAAAGAGTCTATTTAATCGTTCAATAAATTTAGCTGTGGATAAAGGTAAAATTCCCCACTATTAACTAGTTATTTTATTCAAAATTCTTAGGGTATATATGCTTTCTTGTTAGCTTTGGACATAATTTTGTTGAACTATTATTGTTGTCAATTTCAAAAAGCTTGACAACTATTCCCCAAGACACCAAACCGTCAGGAGTTTGAATGGAATAGCGCATTAAAATATTTCTAACAGACTTGAATAAGTGTGGCACATAAAAAATCCCGAAAAACTTTTCCCCATTAACTCAAAAATATGGGCTTCTCCTGCTTACCCACAGTTTTGCGAGTGCCCCCTGTTATTTGCTCCTTGGTCGCTCACTGTTGCTCGAATATTTACCCCAAACTTTGCACGGCTTTTATATTTCCGACTATTTTTTCTTTTAATTTTAAAGTTGACAGACCTTTCGACGTTGCAAAATAACTCAAAACATATTTCGAGTTGTTGTAAATACCCCTTACCATGAAAACTGAAATTTGTTTGCATAGTTCAGGCTCTTTAACGACACCGTCATCGACAAACCCTTCCACTTCATCGCTGCAAGAATTGAAGTGCAAGCCTCTTTTAATAAAAATTTCGTCAAATAACAAGAAAGCTTGCCTACTTTTTTCGGTCATGCTTGAAAATATTTGACTTAATTTGCTCGATAAGTTTTCATTAAAGCCCGGAACCATATATTTTACTGGAGCCCACCTTCTCAAGGATGTTTTTGACGGAAAATTCAACCCCAAAGTATCCTGCATGTAATCATACGTTTTAGCGGAATAGAAATTAATGCTTTGTGCAATAATTTTCTCATCTTATTCCCATTTTAGGAGCATTTTACAAACGAACTTTGTTTTTGTGGATAAATTTTTCTTATTATTAATTACACCTAGCACGTTGCTATTAACTCTACTTTGTCTTGAAACCGCGTCTTTTGCAATTTTTGAGAACGTAAGGCAGTTCGCAGGGCTTGTACTTTACCGTTAAAATAATAAAAAATTAAAAATTAAAATTTTGGAGCATCTCCCAATACTTATTTGTATAAAAAATTCTTTTTTCTCCTTCTGAAGACAGTTGGATCATAATTCATTGTTCTCTTCTGTAGAAATTAATAAATTGTTGGCGAATAGAGAATATGTAAATCAAATGTTGTTATATGATGTTTGTTAACTGCAGCAGTGACAGCTCTAATCGCGCTAAATGTCATAAAGGCGCGCGCCCAAAATAAGAAAGGCTATATCGCGCCCAAATTGCATATAAGTTATGTGAAGGAGTAATTTAGCCAGGGTATAAACTCAGTCTGGCCAGATCCACCACACAAGAATATTTGTATATTTTTGGTGAGACTATAACGCGCGCGGCTTACAGGTTGGAAGGGGGAACGCCGTCGTTAGCATCAATGCGACGACCGGCACACTAAGCGGCCAGGATATAAAACAACTCAGCTTAACTCACGTGCGCGCATGTACAAAACAAAAAAAAAAAAAGAGAAATAAAAAAACAGCAACTCAATTTCACTGGGTCACGTACTTGCCGGCGACCAATTTATTCCACTTCTTCAAGAGACTCTTACATACCAAACCTAACTATACTTATAACGATAACTATACTCTGAGAGGGGTTATTCCCTTTTACCTTATCTCCTTGCTATAATTTTCTTTTACCGACCGCGTTGCCTGGCTTTTCTTAAACCATTCCTTCAACTTTTCTTTACTCTTTAATTTTTCGCTTATGCGTCTACGCGTCTGCTCACGTTCCTATGTAAATCGCAACTACCCACCCACGCTTCGGCTTCGGCCCAAATTGCAGTTTTTCTACCCCCCACGCTTGCTCGTGACCGTGGTGGACTTAATGATCGCAGCTGGCTCGCTGCATCTTGCGACTCTGCGTTTTGGGGCGGTTATATTTAAATTCTTAAGCGTTAGGCGTCAATCAAAAATATGTACATTCAATAAATCTAAATACTTTACGCTCCTTGCGTTTATTCAATATAAATACTGCGCACTCCTTGCGTCTAACAAAACTATACCTACAACTTGAACAACCGATGCGCTTCTTGCGACTTAAAAATTATAAATGTAATACAAAAATTTAAATTAATTCAACAATGCGCTCCTTTGCGGCTTTAAACTATATATATAATATGATAAGCAAAAATAAATCAAATAACTCATAAATATAACTCTTTGTGAAGGGGCCCGATGCGGCCTACTTCACAGTTAACAACTAAGTATCACATACACACATTATTATAACCACACAAAGGTTGGGTTAGGGTAGAGCGGTAGTGAAAGGCTTAGATAGCCCCCACTAACATAGGCCACGTGTTGGCCCATTGTGGTGCCGCGTTTGGACTTAATCCAAAAGCCGTCTACCCAGACAATGAGCGTGTCGCACCGCTTCTGAGGGCGTGGTCCCTGCCCGAAGTTTGAATGAAAGACAGGATATTTTTCGGTTTAATATCTGCAATTTGAGTGAGGACGGATAAAAAGAAGGACCCTAGATAGCGATTTCTGTTTTTGCAGAGTGCCGGACAGTCGCAGAAAAAGTGGGAAACGGTTTCCTCCTCCTCCTCGTCACGTCAGCTTCTGCAGAAATCATTTGAAAGGGCTAGAAGTCTTGCTGCGTGAGACCCCACCAGCCGGTGCCCCGTAATGGCCCTGATTACGGCGGCACAGCCTAATCTGTTTAAGTAGATTGGGTCTGAGGAGCGCTTTTTGCAGCGCGTTGGCCAGGTTTGCCAAGCAATCCTACCTGAGGCAGTGGTACGCTGCCACCTGTTGTTGGGGTCGTTCTGAGGGCCCCTGTTGTGATCAGTCCAGTACTTTGCCAAGCTTGTGGACTGATGTCTTCTTAGAAAGCGTTGGCCACCATACTGACACTCCGTACAGTAGGATGGGCCGAAAGATGGCTGTGTACAGCCACAGCGTGATGTGGGGTGCCATTCCCCATTTCAGGCCGATGGACTTCTTGCATGTGTACAAAGCGACTGAGGCTTTCTTAACCCGTTCTTCGGTGTTAAGATTCCAGTCTAGTTTGCTTTCTAGAGTGATCCCTAAGCATTTGGCAGATTTACTGAAGACGAGTTCCACCCCATTTAGGGTTGGGCGTTTGAGAGGAGGTATCTTATACTTCCTAGTGAAGAGGACTAAGTCAGTTTTGGCTGGGTTTAGCCCAAGTCCCTTTGAAGTGGCCCATGAGGAAAGGGTTCGTAGTGCGGTGGTCATACGCTCGCACAAACTTTAGGGGAATTTACCAGAGAAGGCTATAGCGACGTCATTCGCGTTAGCTATCACCCGACAGCCCCTCCCTCTAAGCAGCGCAGCAAGCTGTTAACAGCCACATTACAAAGGAGAGGGGAGAGAACACCTCCTTGTGGGGTGCCTCTATTGACGGCCCTGGAAATGGTCGAAGACTCCTGTGTGGCCCTGACGATCCTGCATTTAAGCAGTTGATCAATCAGTTCCACAATGCGGTGTCCAACCCCCAGCTCCGACAAAGCCTCGGTGATTGCACCCGGTACGACGTTGTTAAAAGCGCCCTCAATGTCTATAAAGGCTATAAGGCAGTACTCCTTGAAGTGGAGTGCCTTTTCTACTGTGGGTACAACCGCATGGAGTGCTGTTTCAGTAGATTTGACTTTTTGGTAAGCATGTTTTGCTTGAGAGAAGTGATCGATCTTGATCGAGTCTCTGATATGTATTCTCAGTACCCTTTCTAGTGTCTTTAGTAGAATGGATGTAAGACTGGTTGGATGAAAGTCCTTTGGGATTGTATGTGATGCTTTTCCGGCCTTCGGAATGAAGACGACCTTGGATTCGAGCCATGGCTTGGGGATCGATCCGGTCGTCAGGATATCTGAAAAGATTTTCTGAAGCCAGTGAATGGCAGTATCCCCTGCATATTCCAGTTGGGCTGGAATGATTCCATCCAGCCCAGGGAATTTGTAGGGCGAGAAGCTACTTATCCAAGAGATGATATCCCTGGAGAAAAGGTCAGTGGAGACTTGCTCCTGAATTCCTCGTTGGATAGGGGGTCGAAAACCTGCGACTGAGCTCCGGGAAATTGGGTTTCCACCAAAAGTTCCAGTGACTCAAGGCTGGTCGTTGTCCACGAGTCATTGGGTCCTTTGAGGAAGCCGACGGGCGCTTGTGTGCTGGAGAGAACTTTCCTGAGCCTAGCGGCTTCTGTGGTACCCTCGATTGTGGAGCAGAAATTCTGCCAAGCGGAGCGTTTAGCTTGTCTTAGTATCTTCTTGTAGGAGGTTAGGCTGGCTTTATAGAGACTCCATGATTGGTCGTCTCCCCTGAATCTTGCTCTGTTAAAAAGCTTTCGCGAAATTTTCCGATGCTCGCTTATTTGTGGGGACCACCATGGTGGTTTTGCTTTTCCCCTTGGATTGCTCTGGGGGCATGACATGTTAAGGGCGGACTTGCATGCCTCCGTGAGCTTGTTTGTGAGCAGCTCTGTATGCTTGGTGGAAGGGGGTCCCGCTGGGGGATGCTCTGGAATTAGTCTTGTGAGACATTCTTTGAAAGTGGTCCAGTTCGTACGTCTAACGATTCTGCACCATTTAGACTTTGAGATATCGAGAGAGAACACTATATCGATATGCCTATGATCAGAGAAGGAGTGCGCATCTAGCACTCTCCATCTTGTAAGTCACAGGTGAAGGGAGGCTGTTGCTAGCGTTAAGTCTAGGCCTTCTTCCCTATTCGTTGGGTCGTTCCCTATATTACAAATATTCAGACTCATCGTGAGGATATATTTAAAGAGTTCATTTATATCCGAGCTGGCCCACTGATGGTGGTGAGCGTTGGCGTCGCAGCCAATGATAAGCTCGGTGTTTGTCACTTCGCAGTCGGCGATTAGGGCACGTAGCAGCTGATGAGGGGGTGGCCATTGATGGTCGTGGGCCTTGTAGGTTGAGCTGAGCCTAATGTTACCTGAATCCAGCTCGAGGCACGCAGCAGTGTTGTCGCCATTGCTAAAATTAGGGAGCAGAAAAATGGCTAGATGTTTTCTGGCAAGTATGCAGGTACGAACTTTACCTTCGTTGCGGGCTACAAGCAGCTTGTAGTCCTTAGTCCCCAGTCCAGAAACCTTGCCACAGCAGACCCAAGTTTCCTGAATGAGGACAACGTCTACTCCGCATTGGCTTGTGCGGAGCAGTATAGCGGCTGCAGCCACCTTACAGTGGTGGAGGTTTATCTAAAGAAGTATGAGAGACATCTTCAAGCTTCGACTCCACCACTGTCAGATTAGCCTCTTCGTCCGTGTCTTCGTAGAGGTTAAGCATATTGGCCATGTCTTCGGCGAGGTCAGAGTCTTCTTACTGGTGGGCGTCACCTGCCTTGGCTTCAGCCACCGCGTCACTTTCTGTGACTGGGTTGTTTGCACAATGGGCTGTAGTGACGCCTGCCGTGGCCTCTGCCTTTTGCTGTTCACTTTGAACTTTTCGCACCGCAGGTGCGTCATCTTGAGCCAAAGGCTTGCTAGCCGCGTCCGAACGGATTTACTATCGGCTTAAAGCCGTAGTGGGCCGTTCCGTTGGTTGCGCCTACGGCCTCGGCAGACTCGTCGTTGATGACCAGGATCACCTGTCGATTGTTGCCTCCTGGCGCCTGGACCTAAGTTGTCCTCCAGTCATGCGTAACCAGGTCGGGGTTACTCTGTTGGAAGAGTTTTAGGATTCTTTCGGGATCCTCAGGCTCGGCGGAAACCCAGACTCTTGCTCGTGGTCGACTGGGCACGTCTTTCCAGTCTACTGTCTCTAGCTTTGCGCCGGGTTAGACCTCCTTTAGAAGGCAGCTTTCTTGTATAGCTCTGCGGATTTGTCGTCTTCACAGGCTATAGCTTTTATATTATCCTAATACCATCCGGCATCAGAGCAACGGGGTGGTCCGTCAGATAGCAGCATCAGGTCGACTACCTTCTCCTGCAGCTAATTTTCAATGGCCCCCCACCTGCTCCGCGGGATATGGCCCTCTTTGTGACCCCTGTCGAGGACCCCAATGAGAACCTTCTCCTTAGAGGCTTCGGCAAAGGACCGAGTGAGCGGCTGTGGCCGCGGGGGTGACCTGATCCGCTTGGCTTGCGGGGCCGGTTCCTCAACGGAGCGTTGACGCTTCTGCTTGGCTTAAGTAGATGCGGCAGGGATAGCTGGCTTGAAATCCGGAAGGATTTTCTTGGCCCACTCCACCAGGTTGACCCCGTCGGGGGATGAGGGCTGGGCGGTTAAGCTCTCTTGCAGAATCTCTGCCGCGCGCCGCCGGTCCTCAATCTACGGTTTATTTGCCGCTAAGGTAGCGGGCCCCAAGGCAGTAGCCTGCGTCACGGACCGGGAAGCTGGTGTTGCAGACTTATGCTGCAACCTCCGAACACCAGGAGCCGCTCCAGGTCGACATCCGGGGTGTGAGGACGAATGGCTTGTTCGCCCTGCACCAGTGCCGCTGGCGGCGTTGCGAGCACCTGCTGGCGTACCAGGCGTCGGAAAGGAGGTGCTAGCACCTGCAGGGGTGATACCACCGATTGAGGGATTTGCGTCTCCAACCGGTTTTTTAAGTGATCCGCTCACTGGATTTTTGTATTTTGTATAAGAGCTCATTTTGATCCCACGAGTAGACGGGAAAGGAAAGTCGCCCGCGGCATAGCCCGTGTGACGAGGGAAGCCTATTTAAACAGGAGGTCGGCAGGTATCCAGAGTTCGCAAAGTAACGACCGAGAACCCCCCCGGCCACGAGTCCCTCGGCACAATGCTGTTCCACCTTGGAATGGGGTAATTTTATAGACAGACTACCATTCGTCAGCACCCTTGGCAGAGACATGACCGTACCAAGGGCCTGCTTCCAGCCACCCTCGCGTGGAGAGTACAGTCGCAATTCCAGTTGTGAGCCGCAAGGACTGCACGCACTGCACGGTTGCGCATTCAAATTGGCGGTATGAATGCATTTCTCTGCGGCACGCGTTCTTCCCCTTGTTTCTCCAATTGCCTGTCATTGGGTAGTCATATGATCAAATTTGTTGTTTGGTATTTATACCCTTAACCCATAAAATTGGTAAATAAGGGTATAATGGTTTTTTGCAAAAGTATGTAACAGGCAGAAGGAAGCATCTCCGAACCCATAAAGTCTTGATCAGCATCAACAGCCCAGACGATATAGCCATGTCCGTCTGTCCGTCCGCCTGTCTGTCTGTATGAACGCGTGAATCTCAGAGTCTACAAGAGCTAGAGACTTCTGATTTTGTATTTAAGTTCTCCTATACCATGAGCAAGTCGGGAGAGCCCGACTAGAAGATACTCTGAACCCAGTTGCAATAAATATATTTAATTTATAATTGACTTTGGTATACTGGCTTAGCTTCCATCGATTAAGTTCAATATCTCCGGTGTTTCTCAACCGATTTGGACGAAATTTTCAGAAAAGTTCTATCATTATCCATTAATTTAACCCTCATTTTTAGATTTTCCAAATTCGATATTTTATTGTTATTGATTCCATGTGCATATCGGAAACCAGAATAGCTATCGATAATTTGAAGCAAACTTGTTCTGCTCATGGTATAGGAGAACTTAAATACAAAATCTGATGTTTCTAGCTCTTGTAGTCTCTGAGATCCACGCGTTCATACAGACGGACAGACGGACAGACGGTCAGACGGACTGACGGACAGACGGACAGACAGACGGACAGACGGACATGGCTATATCGTCTCGGCTGTTGATGCTGATCAAGAATATATATACTTTATAGGGTCGGAGATGCTTCCTTCTGCCTGTTACATTCTTTTGCACAAAACCATTATACCCTTATTTACCCATTTTATGGGTTAATGGTATAAAAACAGTTGTCAGAAATTTTCGTGCATGCCATCCGATAGTGGAACAATTGTGGATTCCATAATCAGCTGTTCTTAAAAACGGAATAATAGCTTCACAATTATTCCGCGCAGCTTTAAAAATGGACGCACAAAAAAAAGTAGAACGAAAGCGGTTTGAAAGGTTTTTTCGAGAAGATAAAATCGCATTAATCAATAAGCATGAAAAAGAAAAATAATTAAATTTAATTATAAATGAGTTCAATGTTTTGTTTAATTTTAACACCAGCCAAATTATTTTGTTAAGGAACAGAACCTTCGCCTGCGTTTACATATTCCTTTATGTAATTTCTAGCAAATTTTGCACAGCCATGCATTTGGCGATCAAAATGCCAAATGCAACGGCGGCCTCGACTGAGCCTATTATTAAAAACACGTTCGGGTACGCTAAATGAGCGCGACCCGTATGATTTCACAATCCTCTTGTGTAGAGGAAACGCATCGTCTGCAACAATAAAATATGGTGTTTCAACTCCATTGAGAACGTTGTCTGGCGGATTATTTAGACTATCTACCAAAATTGCTTTCCCAAGCGAGCAATGCGCGAAGGCGCTCAATTTGAACAATTTAATCAAATAAGGTGTCCAACAAATATTTATATTTTGCATACAAATATTTGGCACAGCTGGTCACTCCAACTTTATGTGGAACCTAACGAAATAATTGAGCACTTTTCACTTTTTTTTTTTGCTGGGAATGGGCCTTTAAATCAAACTTAAAATTACGTGTGCTAAGCAACTTATAATACAATATAAGTATGGTGTTAGTAGTGTACACATTTAAGCTATAACTCCGTTGGGCAAGTCGATGGGGTGCACCCTTCTAAGACGTCTTCTTGAGCGTTGCCTGAGGAGCCTTCTTTGGTGGTGGTAGGATGCCGATTGCCGGGCGATTATGTCGCCCACTTTATCTACATTTAGATCTCTCTCTATCTCAGTTGTACGGACGTACAATGGGGCACCAGTGAGCATTCTTAAGGACTCTCACCTTGTTTAGGTGTGATTTTGCGGCGATACCGTAAACTTGAATTCCATAACACCAGACTGGTGCAATGACGGTTTTGTAAAGCAGTACTTTATTTCTGAGAGACAGTTTGTTCTTGCAGGTAAGTAGCCAGAACAGTTTTTGGATTATTTTTTTTTAGACAGCTTGTGACATATGTGGTGTGCGCATTAAACGTGAGCCGACTGTCTAAAATTAAACCAAGATATTTGTATTTTGAAAGGTGGGGTACAAGTTCTGCATTTCAGTAAACGCCTGGACAAATAAGTGGTCGAAGAGCATACGTAACCTCAGCGCATTTGCTGGCATTTATGCCAATGTTCCAGTTCGTGGCCCAATGAGCATACCTGGTTAAATATTCTTGTAACTCTTTTGTGGCAGCTAGAATACATCTGTCCTTAGATAAGATTGCCGTGTCATCTGCAAATGTGGCTACAATAAAGTCCTGGCTATCAAATGCATTGGGCATGTCATGTGTGAACAGGGAGTAAAGAGTCGTTCCGAGTACACTGCCTTGGGGGACACCTGCACGAATCATCTTAACGCTTGATGTAACTCCATTTAAGACCACAGAGACGCAAAGGTAGCTCCGAACAATCAACCAAAGCTGAGGCGGCAGAATATTTTTAAGTTTGGAAAGCAGTCCATCGTGCCAAACTCTATCAAAAGCTTGTCTAATATCAAGAAACGCTGCTACCACGTACTCCTTGGCTTCAAATCCTTCAAGGATAAAATTTACCACTCTGTGCAGCTGTTCTGGAGTTCCATGAGATAAACGGAACCCAAACTGAAAAGGAGGTATACTATTCTTTACTTCATCAATTCTAAGCAACCGAGTTAGTAGACAGCGTTCGAAAAGTTTTGATATGGAGGAAAGCAAACTTATAGGCCTGTAGGAGTGTAATGCATATGGATTTTTACCATTTTTGTAAGCCATACAAATTCTGGCTTTTTTTCTCCTTTAACTACAAATTTTTTTTTGTTGCAAGCCTTAATCAAAAATTTTAAATAAAACATTGCATATTTTTATACCCTTAACCCATAAAATGGGTAAATAAGGGTATAATGGTTTTGTGCAAAAGTATGTAACAGGCAGAAGGAAGCATCTCCGACCCCATAAAGTGTATATATTCTTGATCAGCATCAATAGCCGAGACGATATAGCCATGTCCGTCTGTCCGTCCGTCTGTCCGTCTGTCTGTCTGTATGAACGCGTGGATCTCAGAGACTACAAGAGCTAGAAACATCAGATTTGGTATTTAAGTTCTCCTATACCACGAGCAGAACAAGTTTGCTTCAAATTATCGATAGCTATTCTGGTTTCCGATATGCACATGGAATCAATAACAAAAAATATCGAATTTGAAAAATCTAAAAGTGAGGGTTGAAGTAATGGATAATGATAGAACTTTTCTGAAAATTTCGTCCAAATCGGTTGAGAACAACCGGAGATATTGAACTTAATCGATTGAAGCTAAGTCAGTTTACCAAAGTCTTACATAAATTTAATTTATTTATTGCAACTGGGTTCAGGGTATCTTCTAGTCGGGCTCTCCCGACTAGAGCCTTCTTACTTGTTTTTTTTTTTTTTTATGCCATTTAATTATAATAATTATAATTTTTAACAACTTAAATTAAGCTTAAAATAACATGTGCTAAGCAACTTATAATACAATATAAGTATGGTGTTTGTAGTGTACTAATGTAAGCTATTACTCTGTTGGGCAAGTCGATGGGGTGCACATATCTAAGACGTCTCCTTGAGCGTTGCCTGTGGAGCCTTCTAGCTAGTGCGTTTGGGTGACTTCCGAACGTTGTTGAAACATTGCAAACATTGATAAAATCTTAAAAAATTAAAAATATTGCATACTTTCATACTTTTTTAATTTAATTTCAATTTATTATATGTAAAGAGGCATCGTTCAGTTACTTCTTCTGTACATAACCTAATGGGTAGCTTAAAAATTTAGTATGGGATCGTGTTATGATGCCTTAAGAATAGAATAAATAAGTATTTTAGTGTTAGGATACCCTGCGGGTAGGGAGATCACTGGGATGCGTTCTCTTCAGTCTTCGGAGGGAGATAGGGTCAACGAGATCATTCGCCAATGGATTCGGGTGGGCCACAAGTCTGTCAGCATATTGGCTGCTGTGAAAGTTAATTTGGTCCCCAAATGGAATGAGTTTCAGGTACCTTTCAATGACGCGATTTGTCACGTACCATGGTAGCCCAGATGCGTGACGTGTAGCTCGCGATTGGACTACTCTGAGTCTGCTGAGCTGGCTTTTAGCAGCAGTTCCCCACACTTAGTTTACCCAAGGATTTCGTTTTAACTGCCGTAATATGGGCCCTCCAAGTCAGTGTCCGATCCAGATGGACTCCAAGGTAGCAGTGAGATGTGACGCTGTTAATGTTATTTCGGTCAAAGACAAGACCTGTGCAGGTTCCGCGCCGCAAAGAAAAAGTAACACACGCTGATTTGGAGCAGTTAATGGCCACATTCCATTTGGAAATCCAATGCTCAATGGAATGCAGCCACTCCTGGACGGCATTGGATGCAGTTTGCAGTGATGAATGAGACGCGAGCATGGCGGTGTCATCAGCATAAGTGGCCAAGAGCAGCTGAGCTGGGGAGGCTTCATCGGTGTTGCTTACGGGGTGTGGGATACCCGCGGTGTACAGGGTGTTCAAGAAGGGTCCAAGCACACTTCCCAGTGGAACCCCGGCATGTATCTGTTCCAGGCAGAGAATCTCGTACTGCAACGTCGCACAGTGGCGCCATTTGAGTTTTTTCGTTGCAAAAATCATAACTTTTGAACCTATTTTTTATTTTTTTTTTTTGTTGGGTTCCATTAAATTTTTCTGTTATTATAATTTTTAACAACTTAAATCTAACTTAAAATTACGTGTGCTAAGCAACTTATAATACAATATAAGTATGGTGTTTGTAGTGTACACATTTAACCTATAACTCTGTTGGGCAAGTCGATGGGGTGCACCCTTCTAAGACGTCTTCTTGAGCGTTGCCTGAGGAGCCTTCTAGCTAGTGCGTTTGGCTGACCACCCAAACGTTGGTGGTAGGCTGCCGATTGCCGGGCGATTATGTCGCCCACTTTATCTACATAAAGTTGAAACTTGTGAAAAAACAAATTTTACGGGAAGGAAAAAAAATATTATTTAAATTTTTTGATTTTTATTGTTTCATTTTAATGGCTTGTATAATTTAAAATTAATATTATAATAATTAATAATAATTTTTATTTTTATTTTTTGTAAAATATTCATCACAATCCGTAAAAGATGGTATATCTAAAAGAGTAATCATCTCTGAACTATAAATATTTTCTAATTCTTTTCGTGACTTAACATGCCTCAGTGATGAAATAAGTGGATCTGAAGATGCTGCTAGCATGCTGAAGAGGTCCTCATTTTGTCTCACCCTTGATGCTTTGAAAGTGTTTAGCAATCTGTATTTTTTATAAAATTTATTTAATGATTCCTGTGCTTCTTCAGAAAGCTCTCCAATTGGCAAAGACTGATACTCAATTATATCTTTGCCATGCGCCAATATTTTATGGACTTTCGGGGTCAACTTTTTCTGCGGATATAATTCTGCTAAAAGGGATGCTGTTTTTGAAGCATATTCTCCATACTTGGCAGAATCAACTTTTTCTTTGCAGTTCAAAACATTTAAGATCGTTCCCAATCTCTTAACGATTTGGTTGATTATCCCTGCGATTTGAGTTACAGCTTCATCATTTTCAAAAAATCTCCTTGAAGTGTTTCCATCGTTTGAGTTTCCGTATTCGTACTTGGGGCAGTCTACTTTAAGTCCAACTTGTTTGAAAAACGCATCCTGTATTCGCTTCTTTCTCATATTTTCCTTATCTTTGTTTGATGTGTTTTCGTCAAAGTTTTCATCCTCTTGTGGAAGCGTATACGCTAATTTCAGCAAGAACTCCATACACCTTATTCTTGCATGCAAGGGTGAGATCCCAAGCTCATAATTTCAGAGATTATGATTTTTTTAAATATATAGTCTAATCTACTACCTGATAGATACCGTTTGGATCAAGGGTTCAAGAAAAGAGTTAGCTTTCATGCCTGCAAAATTTACCTAATATTTGTTATATATTTGAGCTTAGTTCAATTTGTGCAATAAGGGTACTACGCACGTGTCCGAATAAGATGCCTACCTGTATGGGATGTTACTACTTGTACACCAGCGCAATTTTTATATATGGTGCGTATCAGGTAGTTTATTTGTATATCCTGTAACTGCACCTGAGTTTAGGGACCAGAATTTAACAGAAGGTTTCAGGCCAGCATAACTGAATGAAAAACAAAAATCATGCATTTTAACAATAAGGAACGAAACAATAACGATAAGAATTGGTTTTCATGGTTATATGTCATAAATTGCCCAAATATGCATGCAACACATTTCTGGAACTATGTATTTTTTCACTATTTTACATTTAAAAACAAGTGGAAACGTTGCAGTCGGACGCAACCGACTGCGGCATACTCGATACCAGTATTAAAACAGGTAAAAAGAGGCCTGATTGCAAAGGGGTACGGATGGGGCAGGGGTGTACGCTGCCTTAAAGATTCTCCGATGCAGATAGGGATGCAACCAACTATCTTCCTTCCAAATTTGGTGACTCTAGCTGAAAGTTTGTAAAAAGTGGGGAAAGAGGGGCTGGGGGCAGTATGGGTGGGCGTGGCATCCAAATCTTTGCTGCAGATATTTGTGAAATGTCAATTGCTATCTTCATACCAAATTTGGTGACTCTAGCACGAAGTTTGTAAAGAGTGGGGAAAGGGGGGCTGGGGGCAGTATGGCTGGGCGTGGCATCCAAATTTTTGATGCAGATCTTTGTGGAATGTCAATTGCTATCTTCATACCAAATTTGGTGACTCTAGCTCGAAAATTGTTAAATGTGAGGAAAGGGGAGCTGGGGGCGGTATGGGTGGGCGTGGCATCCAAAGTTTTGATGCAGATCTGTGTGGAATGTCAATTGCTATCTTCATACCAATTTTGGCGACTCTAGCTCAAAGTTTGTAAAAAGTGGTGAAAGGGGGGCTGGGGCCGGTATGGCTGGGCGTGGCTCCAAAACTTTGATGCAGATTGTTGGGGGTCGTTGTCAGCTATCTTCCTACCAAATTTGGTGACTCTAGCTCGAAGCATGTAAAAGGTGGTGAGAGGGGGGCTGGGGGCGGTATGGTTGGGCGTGGCATCAAAATTTTTGCTGCAGATCCTTGTGGAATGTCAAATGCTACCTTCATACCAAATTTGGTGACTCTAGCTCAAAGTTTGTATAAGGTGGGGAAAGGGGGGCGGAATGGTTGGGCAAGGCTCCAAAACTTTGATGCAATTCTTTTGGGGTTGTTGCCAGCTATCTTCCTACCAAATTTGGTGGCTCTAGCTCCACTACTCTGGAAGATACACGCATTCCCGTTTTTGACGAAGCGTTTGGGCAGATGGGGGTGGCTAGGGCGGTATTGGTAGGCGTGGCATCCAAACTTTTGATGCAGTTTTTGGGGGTCATCATCACCTATCTTGGCACCAAATTTGGTGACTCTAGCTAAAAAACTGTTGGAGACATAGGCTTTTCTGATATCAAAATGCGGGGGGGCTGGGGCGGAATGGGTGGGCGTGGCTCCAAAACATTGATGCATTTCTTTTGTGGTTGTTGCCAGCTATTTTCCTACCAAATTTGGTGGCTCTAGCTCCACTACTCTGGAAGATACACGCATTCCCGTTTTTGACGAAGCGTTGGGGCAGATGGGGGTGGCTAGTGCGGTATTGGTGGGCGTGGCATTTAAACTTTGGATGCAGTTTTTGGGGGGTCATCATCACCTATCTTGGCACCAAATTTGGTGGCTATAGCTCAAAAACTGTGGGAGATATAGGCTTTTTTGACTTTAAGATGCGGGGGGTGCTGGGGGTGGAATGGGTAGGCGGGGCTCCAAAATTTTTGATGCAGTTTTTTGGGGGTTGCTAGTAGCTATCTTCTCACCAAATTTGGTAGTTCTAGCTGTCAGGATGTGCGAAATATGTGGATTTATCGGTTTTGAGTTATCGAATTTATCGATTTGCGAGCCCCCCAGTTATCGTAGAACCCCCATCTTGACACTTTAATTTACTATCCCATAGATAAAGAGAATTGGAAAGTTTCAAGTCTCTAGCTTGAAGGGTGTGGAAAAAAGTTGCGTTCATACAGACGGACAGACGGACAGACACCATGACGGACATTTCACAAACCCAATATACTCTTTACCTTCGGTATCGAGTATAAAAAAGGGGCAAAAACGGGCAAATGAAACTTTTTGCATTTAATAGAGGAATAATCAAAGAAATTAATTCGAAAAAAAGCCGATATAATGTGATATAAATTTTTTTTATTTTCCATCAAAGTTGAGAAATAGTGAAAAAGTGGATAGTTGGTAAATATTGATTTGCCTGGCCAAACGCAAAACAAACAATACAATTTTTTTTTATTCTTTTCTTAATAAATAGATCTATCAATACAACCAAAAATAATGACGATCCGTACCTTAGTTTTTGAGATATTGTATCTCAAAGCCGACCAATTTACCTAAAAATTGTGATTTTTATGTGACACAAAAAATCAGACAACTTTGAAAAGCTATATATTCTAAACAAAAAATCCGGTTTTATTAAGGATTGCAGATTTGAAATCGTTGCAAAATTTCCTATAAAGTAGGTTCATTCAATATTTTTTAGAGGCACATGCAATTTTTGATTTTTGACACCTGACTTGTTCTACGGGCACCACTGAGCGTCGAAGGTCCGATCAGCAATGAAGGATCTCAGGATTGCGTTATAAGGTGCAGGGAAAAGATCTTTCATCTTGTACAAGAGACCCTCATGCCACACCCTATTCAACGCTTGTTTTATGTCTAAAAAGACACCGACAGTGTATAGCTTATACTCAAAGCCGTGAGTCACCTGATTTACGATGCGATGGATTTGTTCAGGGCAACCGTGGGACTTCCTCAAGCCAAATTGGTGTTGTGGAATATGGTCTACAACCTGGGGCAGTTCCATCAAACGGGTGAGCAATATACGCTCAAAAACCTGAGAGAAGGTTGCTAGCAAGCTGATTGGGAGGTATGAATCAATCTGTGTTGGTGACTTTCCGGCTTTAGGGATCATTACAATACGTGCACGCTTCCATTGTCTTGGGAAGTACCCTAGTCTTAGCATGGCATTAAATATCTTGACAAGAGCTAAGATTCATTTGCGTGGCAGAGATTTCGCAGCACGGTTGTCAATGCCATCGTATCCAGGTTTTTTTTTTTTTTTGTTGTTGCAAGCTATCTTCCTGCCAAGTTTGGTGGCTCTAGCTCCACAAATATGGAAGATAAACGCATTCTCGTTTTTGACGAAGCGTTGGGGCAGCTGGAGGTGGCTAGGGCGGTATTGGTAGGCGTGGCATCCAAACTTTTGATGCAGTTTTTGGGGGGTCATCATCACCTATCTTGGCACCAAATTTGGTCGCTCTAGCTCAAAAACTGTAAAAGATATAGGCTTTTTTGACTTAAAAATGTGGGGGGGGGGGCTGGGGGCGGAATGGGTGGGCGTGGCTCCAAAACTTTGATGCAGATTGTTGGGGGTCGTTGTCAGCTATCTTCCTACCAAATTTGGTGACTCTTGCTCCACTACTCTGGAAGATACACGCATTCCCGTTTTTGACGAAGCGTTGGGGCAGATGGGGGTGGCTAGGGCGGTGTTGGTAGGCGTGGCATCCAAACTTTTGATGCAGTTTTTGGGGGGTCATCATCACCTATCTTGGCACCAAATTTGGTGACTCTAGCTAAAAAACTGTGGGAGATATAGGCTTTTCTGATTTCAAAATGCGAGGGGGCTGGGGCGGAATGGGTGGGCGTGGCTCCAAAACTTTGATGCAATTCTTTTGGGGTTGTTGCCAGCTATCTTCCTACCAAATTTGGTGGCTCTAGCTCCACTACTCTGGAAGATACACGCATTCCCGTTTTTGACGAAGCGTTGGGGCAGATGGGGGTGGCTAGTGCGGTATTGGTGGGCGTGGCATCCAAACTTTGGATGCAGTTTTCGGGGGGTCATCATCACCTATCTTGGCACCAAATTTGGTAGTTCTAGCTGTCAGGATGTGCGAAATATGTGGATTTATCGGTTTTGAGTTATCGAATTTATCGATTTGCGAGCCCCCCAGTTTTCGTAGAACTCCCATCTTGACACTTTAATTTACTATCCCATAGATAAAGAGAATTGGAAGTTTCAAGTCTCTAGCTTGAAGGGTGTGGAAAAAAGTTGCGTTCATACAGACGGACAGACGGACAGGCGGACAGACGGACAGACACCATGACGGACATTGCACAAACCCAATATACTCTTTACCTTCGGTATCGAGTATAAAAAAGGGGCAAAAACGGGCAAATGAAACTTGTTGCATTTAATAGAGGAATAATCAAAGAAATTAATTCGAAAAAAAGCCGATATAATGTGATATAAATTTTTTTTATTTTCCATCAAAGTTGAGAAATAGTGAAAAAGTGGATAGTTGGTAAATATTGATTTGCCTGGCCAAACGCAAAACAAACAATACAATTTTTTTTTATTCTTTTCTTAATAAATAGATCTATCAATACAACCAAAAATAATGACGATCCGTACCTTAGTTTTTGAGATATTGTATCTCAAAGCCGACCAATTTACCTAAAAATTGTGATTTTTATGTGACACAAAAAATCAGACAACTTTGAAAAGCTATATATTCTAAACAAAAAATCCGGTTTTATTAAGGATTGCAGATTTGAAATCGTTGCAAAATTTCCTATAAAGTAGGTTCATTCAATATTTTTTAGAGGCACATGCAATTTTTGATTTTTGACACCTGACTTGTTCTACGGGCGGCACTGAGCGTCGAAGGTCCGATCAGCAATGAAGGATCTCAGGATTGCGTTATAAGGTGCAGGGAAAAGATCTTTCATCTTGTACAAGAGACCCTCATGCCACACCCTATTCAACGCTTGTTTTACGTCTAAAAAGACACCGACAGTGTATAGCTTATACTCAAAGCCGTGAGTCACCTGATTTACGATGCGATGGATTTGTTCAGGGCAACCGTGGGACTTCCTCAAGCCAAATTGGTGTTGTGGAATATGGTCTACAACCTGGGGCAGTTCCATCAAACGGGTGAGCAATATACGCTCAAAAACCTGAGAGAAGGTTGCTAGCAAGCTGATTGGGAGGTATGAATCAATCTGTGTTGGTGACTTTCCGGCTTTAGGGATCATTACAATACGTGCACGCTTCCATTGTCTTGGGAAGTACCCTAGTCTTAGCATGGCATTAAATATCTTGACAAGAGCTAAGATTCCTTTGCGTGGCAGAGATTTCGCAGCACGGTTGTCAATGCCATCGTATCCAGGGGTTTTTTTTTTTTGGTTGCAGCACCTTTAGTTGCATCATGACTTCCTGTGGTGTGGGGCGGGCCGGAGCAGTCGGAGTATCCAAGAAGCTTTCAATGGCTTCTCGATTGGAGACATCCGTTATGTTGAAAGGCATGAAGGTAGAGGACAAGTGTGAGGCGAAAGCGCTTGCTTTTTCATCATCCGTCTTAAGCCAATGGCCACTTTGACTCTGGACAGGTGATTGGAACAACGGCTGGCTCTTGATGCCTCTCGTGAGCTTCCATATTGAGAAGTCACTGCTGTTATCTGGGTCAGTACCCTCTAGCAAGGTATCCAGATTTGCTTGTCGGTTCTTGGCTAGCAAACGGCGCAGTCTATTAGTGACGCTTGAATATTGCTGCTTTACACTAAGATCTCCTGTCGCAATATATTGTCTTCTGTGGCGCCTTTTATGAGTGAGCAGTTCCCTAGCCTCCAAGCTCAAGATGGGAGCTCTCCTTGCGGTCGTGAGACCAGCTTGGTGAGGGGTTGGTGTAGCCTCCCGAGCTGCTTCAGCGATTATAGATGCGAAGTAGTCGACAAACGCTTCCAGTCTGCTGCAATTATTGATGGGAATGTTAAGTTCAACGGTGGTCTCGATATGATCCTTAAAAGCTGCAGTGTTTGCGTGCGGTGCCAGCATTTTTACGACACCTTTAAATAATTGGGCGTCTTCGTCTAGTTCAAAGAGCAAAGGCAGGTGGTCGGATGACAGCTCTGTCAGCACTTGCACCTTGATTTGCTGGAGATCCCGAAATCAATGGCACTTGCAGTGGCACCTGCACGATAGGGGTGGCAATTCCTTGTCTCCTGGCGCCTCGACCTAAGTGATCCTCCAGTCATGCGTAACCAGGTCGGGGTTACTCTGTTGGAAGAGTTTTAGGATTCTTTCCGGATCCCCGGGCTTGGTGGAAATTCAGACTCTTGCTCGTGGTCGACTGGGCACGTCTTTCCAGTCTACTGCTTCCAGCTTTGCGCCGGGATAGACCTCTCCTAGAAGGCCAACAGATTTTTGACGTACGTCTTACCTTTCGATAACGAAGTCTCAACGCAAAAAAGCTGTTGTTGTAATAAGGAAGTTTCAATTTTCCACAAATTAATTTCATTTTAAAGCCAAGGCTTCAAACTTTCAATAAATGTATATTTATATATGCATTGATTACATTTTCTATTGAAAAATTGAAACCAAAAATATTTAAGGGAGAAGCCCTAATGGTGGACACTGTCTCTAAGTCGGACACCCCCTCTATTTTGGCGAGCTTTGATGCTATCGCGTTCTAATTGCTGTGATTTATCGCTCTCAGTGCCAGTGCCAGGTGTTTATACATAGTTTTGGATGCTCCAGAGACAAAAATTAAAATACCGATATTTCGACGTAAGCTTTGTATTTTTTCAACGCGTTTGTGATTGTATTATTTCAAGTTTCAGCAAAAGGAAATATATTTTATCTTATTCGTTTATTCATGTCCTTTCATAATCTGTAATCCAACATTTTTTCTGTTCAATATTTTGGGTTTTACATTAATTAATGTGAAATTATGTTTATGCGTGCTCATTTTTCGAGTGCGCCCATTCGATGTGCCACACTTTAACACTTATCGATATTTGTATCGACTATCGTATCATTATGTTTCATCTCTACTCCAAAACGAACACGGGCGCCACAATGATTTCACAACGTAAATTACTCGCTGCAATTAAAATGGTTTTAATTGATAATGCAAAGCACAGTCTTAACGGCTGAAGAAGAAGTCTCTTTGTTGCTAGTGCGATCGGAGAAGAGAAAAGCAAACGAAGATAGAAGAAAATCTAAAACGCCAATCAAAATATTATCACCTGCAAAAAGACATAGGAAAAGCGTCTATGTAACAGACGTAGACTTCTGCATTATTAGCAAGAAGGATATGCCCTTAAAATGCACGAAAATATATTCCGTTGCGTGCAATGTTTGTAAGCGTGAGGTGCATTTGAAATGTGCTAATATTTCAAAAAGTTATTTTACTTGCGCCAATTGCGATACCAATTGAGCAGAAGAAGCAACATAAAGTTAAATAAAGAAAAATAGAAAAAATGAAATTATTATTTAGCTATAAAAAAATTTATATTTCGCGCCATTTTAATTAGGTATGTGAGCAATGTTGAGCGTGCGATACATTAATCGCAACATCGCTGCATCGCTTGCGATACTGTTTATTACGAATAATAAATTTTAATAATTAAAAAATTCGTTTGTTTATGATTGTTTAATCGCATAAAATACAAAAACTTAAATAAAAACAATCGTGATTTTGACTTTTTTCATTAATTGTTATATATCTCTCAAAACATGAATGGAATGTGTAAGTTAACACCACTTAGGCTGACATAGGCTAACCGGATGCGCGTGCAACAGAGTTGCGCCACTCAGCGATTTGGAGGCTATCCATAAGTTCAACATACGCGACAAAGTTGCGTCCGTCAACAAATGCAATATGATCCGTACGCCAAGTGGCCACTGGAATGTGTCACGAGGCGCATGGTCAGCATTCTGCCGCATCGCTGTCCGTATCGCTGCCCGTATCGCTGCTCGCATCGCTGCCGGCAGTCCGTAGCTTACGTTATGCATAGGATGGTATTCATAAGTTAGTTTTTAGAAGAACCCTCAAACGATCACAACTGATCCGTTCATAAATAAAGAATAAATAAATAATCTTTATGTTGTTATAATTGGCGCTCAACAAAGCTCTCTAAAAACTCCGTAACTAAGTCCGCTCAGCCAACGCGAGTGATGGTAAAAGTTTCGCTAAAACTTAATAAAAATACAATAATATCCAACAGATATTGTGTAAATAACAACAATAAATCAAACTAAATTACACTCCAGCCGACGCCGCGAGTAATGTAAACGTTTCATTGAAACTCAAGAGAAATATAATTATTTTTAATACAAAAAATTTTTTTTATCTCAACAAAGCAATAAAACACTGCAAATAATTGCACGCGTATAATAATCAAATAGACAACATTGAAAAATAAAAAACTCTGCAAAACACTTTGATAAATTTTGTGGAAAGTCTCTGGTCACACTCAAGCTGAGCAGCACGCGTCTGTATAACGCTAGTGGAACAAATTAAATTTTCACCGCTAACAACTAAAGACAAGCCCACAATAGTGGCACAAATTGTGAATAGTGATCCCCTAAGTCACTGTCAGTGATATCAAAGTGAAAGTGCCGCATTTTCATAACATTTAAAAGTCAGTGCGATTTTACCCAAAGCGGGACTTCGCTGCGGAGCGGCCACGTGGTCGCAAAACATCCCTGTTTTTTGACTTTAAGCTCACGGTCTGTTTGGTTCAAGTGCCAGATAGAAAAGCTTTGAGCTACTACTCAAACCATCCCAAGGTTCGAGCCTAGGCTAGGATCTTGGTGAAACTGATGCATACTTTTAAGAGTATAAAATCCGGGCAAATCGCAAAGCAGCAGACAAAGTTGCCTGCTATGACAAAAAACAAAGCGATTCTTGGCGAAGCACTTAGTAAAGCCGTCAACGAACCCTCAGATAGTGAGATCAACCGCTTAGCTGAAATGGCCACGACTGGACCGACATTGGAAACTGGTGCTTTCTCAACCACCAATGGAGCTTTGCAGCGCTTCCAAAAAATTAAGCGTAAGACAATTTCATGCGCTTCTCCAAGTCTTGAGAGTAAGAAATTAAAACCCGGCATGATGGGTGGCAACATCTCCTTACTGCAACCAAGCTACAGCGGCAGTTCAAACCGTTTCGGGTTACTTGCGCAACCTGCAACTGATATGGAGTCGGAAAATGCAAGTGACGTGCTATGCGATCAGTCCCGCACCGGTCACCAAAATAATTTTGCTGCTTCGAAGCGGGTTGCTGCCACAGCCGGCAGCACTGACACTGCCGAAAAAGCACAACCTAAGCCACCGCCAATAGTTATGGAGGGCGTCAATGATGTCAACTTACTGATGCAAGGCATTAAAAGTGTCTCTGATGTGAGCAAGGTCGAGGCTAGGGCATCACTGGGTGGTGTCATGAGACTCTACACGGCCGATGCCAGCACATTTCGCAGCATTGTCAGTTGGCTTGAGAAAGAGCAGTATGAATTTCACTGCTACCAGCTGAAAGAAGATAGGCCATTCAGAGTTTGCGTTAAAGGCTTGCACCACAGCACGCTGATTAGCCAGATCAAGGAAGAACTGGAAAAAATTGGACACAAGGTGATCGATGCCCATACGCCCCAGAGGCGAAGCGAGCCAGGCACCCCCAAAGATCAGCCCGTAAACATGTTCTTTTTGAACATTGCCGCAGCGGCCAATAACAAGTCAATACTGGCAGTCAAGACACTCTGCCATATGAGAGTAGTTATTGAACCCCTCCGAAAGCGCACTGCTATTGTACAATGCCATAGATGTCAGCAGTTTGGTCACACGGAAAAATACTGCCGTAAGGCGCACATATGTGTGAAATGTGCTGGAGAGCACCCTGCCAGGGACTGTTCTCGACCCCGCAATGAGCTCTGCACCTGCTACAACTGTGGTGATCAGCACCCTGCTAACTACTCGGGATGTCCTAAATATCAGGCGTTTCTACAACGCTCCAGGCCCAGAAGCGGGGTAGGTGGTAGAAGTGAGAACTCCGAGCGCTCTATGCCACGGGCTACGACTGGAGGTAGGCCTATAGCTACTGCTCGAAGCTTAGTCTCCTATGCGGATGTAGTTAAGCAGCAACAGGAGCAGCCAAAACAACAACACCAACAACAGCAACAGTGCAACGACAGGAGCCGCAGCCGTCAAAGGACGACAAGGGATGCACCCCAGCACTCGATGGACAATAGCAACATTGAAGCAATTCTGCAGTCGCTTAACGAAAGCATTAAGTCTCTCCAGTCGCACCAAGAAAAGCAGATGGAGTTAATGATGATGATGCTGAAGCAGCACCAACAACAGACACAGCAGCAGGGGCAGATTCTTAATCTGCTCACTGCGCTCCAAGCGCAAAAGGCCCCATAATGATGCCGCTACGCATCTTAGTGTGGAACGCCGACGGCGTATCTACGAAGCTGCACGAAGTAGAGTGCTTTGTTCGGCGACATGAGATAGATGTCATACTGCTCAGCGAGACACACTGCAAAGGGTCGGAGGCACCCAAACTATTCGGATTTGAGGCGTATAGTGCTAATGACCCGAGCGCTGGCAACGCCAAAGGTGGTGCAGCGATCCTGATCAGGTCTAACCTGGTCCACTTCCCGCTCATACCTGTAGCTACTGACAAGGTGCAACTTGCTTCAGCAGCTATAGAAACAGTGCTCGGACCTATCAATTTTGGTGCGGTGTACTGTCCCTCGAGATTTATATGGACTACGGATGAATTTAAGACTATTTTGGAACAGCAGCGCTCCAAGTTCATCGATGCGGGAGACTGGAATGCGTCTCACTGGCTTTGGGGAGCAGGGAGGTGCAACCAAAGAGGCAATGCGCTAGCAAATCTTGTCTTGAGTTCAGAGGTGAACTCACTTGCAACAGGAGGCCCAACGAGGTACCCGTACAGCAGTAGAGGCTCACCAGGATATATTGATTTTGCGCTGACAAGGGGTGTCCTGGGTATCCATGCAGATATACGGCCGGTTGTTGAGCTTAGCTCCGACCACCTACCGCTCGTAATTACGCTGGATGCGGCAGCAATAGCATACCCTAAGACGGAGCGGATAATCAGCAGATGCACTAACCTCGAATTGTTTAAAGAGCAGCTTGAGTCTTCACTGGACCTCAACACAACGTTTAACAACGAAAAGGACATAGTTGATGCTATCGACTCGTTCACACATAAAGTCAAGACAGCAGCTAGAATGGCTACTCGCACCCCATCTCGGAGGCCCACAGCAGACAGAATCCCGATAACGAGAGAAATTCTGCTGCTCATCGCTGAAAACTACTAGGTGGATGAGGTCTCGTCACCCATTGGACAAAGCAGAGTGGAACAGAGCGCAGAATAGGCTTCATCGCGTATTGGTGGCACATAAATCAGCATGGTTTGATGACAGGCTAGCCAATACTGGAGTCGAAAGCGAAGCGACGCACTCGCTCTGGAAGGCCACACGCGCTATTAAAAGGCGTTGCGCAAGGAAAGCGCCACTGGTGGACAGTAACGGGACATGGTGTCGAACTGACCAGAGTCAAGCTGATGTGTTTGCTGCACACCTCGCTGAACGCTTTCAGCCATTCAATCTTGCCAGTCTCCAGCAGATTGAAGCGACACACGACCAGCTGACTCAAGCGCTTCAAATGGACCTGCCCATCAAGCCATTTGATCCTAGCGAGATAGCTGATGTTATTGCAAGCCAGAGTTCCAAAAGGGCACCAGGCCATGACGCCATCTGCAATGCCACTTTAAAGGCACTGCCCAGTCAAGCGATCATCTTCATTGCGTTGGTTTTCAACGCCATTGTAAGGTTGCAATACTTTCCTCCTCAGTGGAAACTCGGGATAATCTCTATGATACACAAACCTGGCAAGTCAGAAAGGGAACCCGCTTCATATCGGCCGATTAGCCTTCTCCCTTCCATCTCCAAGGTGTTTGAGAAAATCATTGCCGCCCGGATGGTCAGGATCATGGAAGCTAAAGGGATTATTCCTGAGCACCAGTTCGGATTCCGTGCTGGCCACTGCACTGTTGAGCAGTTACATCGGGTTGTCGAGCAAATTCTGACTGCCTACGATAGTAAGGAGTATTGTAACGCTCTCTTTTTGGATATTCGGGAAGCCTTTGATCGAGTGTGGCACACCGGAATACTGCTTAAAATCAAGCAAACGCTGCCTGCGCCATATTTTGGCCTACTTAGGTCGTATCTTGAGGGAAGACGATTTGCGGTCCGGTTTCACTCGGCCCTCTCTACTGAACATGATGTGGCAGCTGGAGTACCACAGGGAAGTGTCCTTGGTCCCCTGCTTTACTGCCTGTATAGCCACGACATGCCGCAGCCAGATGAAAGCTTGTACGGGACATCTATTCTTGCCACATTTGCCGATGACGTGTGCGTCACCTACAGGTCTCGATGCAAACACGATGCAGCTGACGGCATCCAGGACTATGCTACTAAGTTTGCGGATTGGGCTAGACGCTGGAACATCGGCATCAATAGCGAGAAATCGTCTAACGTTTGCTTTACTCTTAGGCGGAGAACGCCACCGGCTGTGCTTGTGGAGGGGGCCCCTGTTCCACAGTCGAATGCTGCGAAATATCTTGGAGTTACCCTTGATCGCAGGCTCACCTTCGCTAAGCAAGTGACTGCCATAAGAACGCGAGTACGTGCTGCGGTGAAAAGACACTACTGGCTTCTCTGCTCGCGCAGTAAATTGTCACTGTCCAACAAAGTGACAATTTACAAGCAAATCATATCACCAATATGGAAATACGGCTGCCAAATCTGGGGCCTGGCCTGCGACAGCCAAATTCGCAGAATTCAGGTCGACCAAAATAGGATTGCAAGGATCATCACCGGTTGCGGGTGGTTTGTGCGGAATACCACGCTGCAAAGGGACCTAAAACTGTCCACGGTTTTCGACGAAATAAATCAGCATTCGAGCCGCTATAATGATAGACTGGGCCGCCATAGAAATCGGCTGGCAAACAGTCTTACCAGACCTCGACCATCAAGGAGGCTCAATAGACGACAACCACAAGATCTCATGGCTCGATCTCCTTTGATGACGGTCAGAAGCTGACGCATAATTGCATTTGTTATTTTGTATTTTTGTTATTGTATTTGTATATAGGTTATTGTTATTGTTATTGTTATTTATATTGCTAAAGCTAATTTTCGTTAGCCGGTGCGCCCATAAGGGCTGAATGAAGAGAAACCAAGGACACAAAGGGGTTTCTAGCTTACTCCGTATGCCTTAATAAAATAATAATCAAAAAAAAAAAACAAAAAAATAAAATTTTGTGAAAAATACAATATTTTTTTTTTTTTTTTTTTTTTCTCCTTCTGATTTTTATTAAGGCATACGGAGAATCGAGTAACCCCTTTGTGACCTTATTTTCTATTAATTCAGCCCAATTTGGGCGCGCCGGCTAACTTAGTTAGCTGTCACAACATAGCGCTAAACACTAAATAACAACAACAAATAACAATAATAACAATAACAAATATAACAAATACTGCAATGGTGTGTCAGCTTCTGCTGACCCTCAGCAGTGGAGATCGAAGAATGAGATCCCTCGGTGTTCGCTTCTTGAGTCTCCTTTGTGGGTGAGATCTGACTAGACAGTTTGCCAGCCGGTTTCTATGTCGCTCCAGTCTGTCATGGTAGCGACTCGAGTGCTTGTTGATCTCGTCGAAGACCGTGGCAAGTTTCAGGTCTCGGTGAAGCGTGCTATTACGTACAAACCAGTCGCAACCGGTGATTGTTCTCGCAACTCTATTTTGGTCGACCTGGATTCTGCGAATTTGGCTATCGCAGGCCAGTCCCCAGATTTGACACCCGTACCTCCATATTGGTGCAATAATTTGCTTGTAAATTGTCACTTTGTTCGATAGTGACAACTTACTGCGTGAGCAGAGTAACCAATAATGCTTCCTCACCGAAGCACGTATGCGCGTTCTAATGGAAGTCACATGCTTAGAAAACGTTAGCCTGCGATCCACAGTGACTCCAAGGTACTTTGCTGCGGTAAGCTGTGGTACAGGGGCCCCCTCAATAAACACGGCCGGTGGTGTTCTCCTCTTAAGGGTGAAACAAACGTTGTTCGACTTGTCACTATTGATGCCGATGTTCCAGCGCCTTGCCCATTCCGCAAACTTAGTGGCATAGTCCTGGATGCCGTCGGCTGCATCGTGTTCACATCGAGACCTGTAGGTGACGCACACGTCATCGGCAAATGTGGCTAGCATTGATGTCCCGTACAGGCTTCTATCTGGCTGCGGCATGTCGTGGCTATACAAGCAGTAAAGCAGGGGACCAAGGACACTACCCTGTGGTACTCCAGCTGCTACATCGTGCTCAGTAGAGAGTGCCGAGTGAAATCTGACCGCAAATCGTCTTCCCTCAAGATACGACTTAAGTAGACCGAAATATGGCGCAGGCAGCGTATGTTTGATTTTTACTAAAATTCCGGTATGCCACACCCGATCAAACGCTTCTCGAATGTCCAAAAGAAGGGCATTGCAATATTCCTTTTTATCGAAGGCAGTCAGGATTTGCTCGACAACCCGATGTAACTGCTCGACAGTGCAGTGGCCGGCACGGAATCCAAACTGGTGCTCAGGAAAGATCCCTCGAGCTTCCATTAACTTGACCATCCGGGCGGCAATCAATCTCTCAAACACCTTGGAAATCGAAGGGAGAAGGCTGATAGGCCGATAGGAAGAAGGTTCCCTCTCAGGCTTGCCAGGTTTGTGGATCATTGAGATAATCCCAAATACAATATTGAAGAAAAACTTTGCTAAAGAAAAACAAATATAAAAAACTGCTTAAAAGTGTGCTTTAAAATAAAAAGACAACAGTTTAAAAAAAAAACCGCTTCAAAGTATGCTTTACAATAAATAGACAAAAAAATACTATTCTTGAAGCAAAGACACAAACCAATCAATAAGAAGCTACTATAATAGCTGCTCACAACAAAGCTTCGCGGGAAAACTACACAGAAGTCAACAACGGCTCCAGTCCTACAACACCACCATATCGTCTACATCAACTTTAAATATTTTAATTAAAAATGAAATTCATGTAAGTGAATTGTTTAAGTGTCTATTACTCCACATAAAAAAAATAATAAAAAAAATTAAATAAGAAGAATATAATTACTGAATTGATCAGAGTAAAGAATTTTGTATTTATTTCAATTTTGCACTTTTTAACACTTGTTTTGATAATTGAATAACCAATAGATAAACATATTGGTATAACTAACTCATGTGGAGAGACGTTAGTGTGGGAAAAACGACAGAAAGTGAGGACGAACTTATTAGTTCTTTTAAAGAAAACAAATCTCTCAACAAAATGACTTCACAGGAAGTACTCAAAGCGATGGAGGAACAGATTAATGCGGCTTTGTTAGCACAGGCTGCAGACTTACAGAAGGGATTTGATGAGAAATTAGATAAGGTAATTGGTCTTTTCCGCAGTGAAGTAAATTCTCTAAAAACAGACTTGAAAAAGAAAGAGATAATAGAATACCAAAGAGTACAAATCGTGCCAGGAGTAGAATGTGATGAGCCCCTTGATTTGGTTAAATCCCTGCCAGAGTTTTCTGGCAATGTGGACGAATATGTTGCTTGGAGAGAAGCAGCAATATTTGCCTATGAGGTTTTTGAACCTCATAACGGCAGTTCAAGGCATTTTCATGCACTTGGCATAATAAGAAATAAAATCAAAGGCGCAGCCAGCGCAACTTTATCATCTTTCAATACGGTTTTAAATTTCAAAGCAATTATAGCCAGACTTGATTTTACATATGCAGATAAGACTCCAACACGCGTTATATTACAAAAACTAAGTACCCTTAGACAAGGTGAACTAAGCTTGTTAGAATATTATGACGAAGTCGAGAAAACCCTTACTCTTCTCACTAATAAAACAATAATGACACATGATTCTGCAGCGGCAGCTGTCTTAAATGAGCAATTCAGAAAAGACGCACTACATTCTTTTGTTGCCGGTCTTAAGAAATCTCTTAAATCGGTTGTATTTTCCGCTCAGCCCGAAGATTTACCATCTGCCCTGTCCTTAGCCCAAGAAGCTGAAGTTTGCAATGAATATTCACAATTTGCCGCAAGCTTTGCTAAGACAAATGAGGAAAGAAATCAGAAGCCCACAGGCCAACGCCAGCACCCACGTTATCAAACCAATGAAAACAATAACAATCAAGGAAAGAATCCACAAAATAAACCTCAAGGGGGTAATAACAAGCCCAGGTACACGAACCAGGCAAATGCTCAAGGAAATTCGCAACCGAATTCCTCGAAACAAAGGTTTCAAAGTAAGGACCAACAATCCCGAGGCCCTTCGGCAACAAACTAACTTCAACAAAAAATTTAATTCAAATCAAAGCAGTCAGAATATAAATATTTCAGCTCAAGAGCAAGGCACTGGTGATACTGATTATCAGTCCCAGCCCGATGAAAATGCTCAAGCATTCGAGGATGACGTATCTAACGATTCATGCAATTTTTTAGGAATAAGTCCTTCCTCCCGTTCATCAAACAAAATGTAGGAGGAAAATTAGTTCTTAAACTTCTAATTGATGCCGGGGCATCGAAAAACTATATCAGACCCTTGTCCGAGTTACGAAATATTACACCAGTTGAGAAACCTTTCCAGGTTAAATCTATACATGGGGGTACACAAATTTTAAAAAAATGTCCGATAAAATTGTTCAACGAAACATCCTTTTTCTTCATACTACCAACTTTAAAAGACTTTGATGGTATTATTATTATTATTATGAAAAAGGAGGTTAGTGCACTGCGACCACCTGGGTCTATTGTGCCCTCATCCTATTGTATGAGCTACAGCTCCCCGTACAGTGCAATCGATCGCAGAAACGCGATGATGTCGCTTGGACGGAGAGCCCTCATCTCCTCAGTGTTTAGTGTGACCCGCCCGAGCTGAGATAATCTCAGCCGACCTATGGCAGGGCACTCCACTAGTAGGTGTTCTGGAGTTTCGTCCCCCTCCAGACAGAGCCTGCATGTAGCCTCGTTCCCTATGCGTATCCTATGTAAATGCCTACGCAATCTGCAGTGTCCCGTCAAGAAGCCTGTGACAATCCGAAGAGAGACCTTGCTCAGCTTCAGACAGTCCTCAGTCCTCGTCTTGTTGTAGTTGCCTAAAAGCCTTTTACTTTGTCTCGCCCCCTGCGAACACAACCAGAAGTTCGTACTATCGGACCAAAGGTCAGAGCGGCTGCTCTGCTCGATGACCCCAGGGCCCAACCCACAGAAGGGTTCCGGCCCGCAGAAAGGAGTGCTTGCCCCCTTCCTGGCCATTTGGTCCGCTACCTCATTACCCGGGATTCCCGCGTGCCCAGAGACCCAATAGATGGTGACTCTATTATTAGTCCCCAACCTGTTTAATGTTTCTATACATTGCCAAACCAGCCTGGAAGCTATTTTATAAGCACCTAGTGCTTTTATAGCTGCCTGGCTGTCTGAAAAGATGGCTATGTCTCTGCGATCGTACCCTCTGTCGATGTTGAAAGCGGCACATCTCTCTATCGCGTGTATTTCCGCTTGGAAGATACTGGCGAACTTGCCAAGGGGTTCATGGTAATTGAGTCGAGGTCCGCAGACTCCGGCCCCGGCCCCTCCTCTGTAAGCGAACCATCTGTGTACCACCTAATAGCATGTGTTTTCACATTATAGGTAGTTGACAGGTTGGTCCATTCTGCCTTATTGCTAAGCTCTATGTTAAAGAGCTTACTGAAGCTAAATTGCGCCAACTGCGCATCCTGTGGGTATTCTAACAGTGAGCCTGTGGCTCCTGCAGCCGATCCGGTTGCTAATGCCCCCGTTAACCTCATATGACTTCTGCTTGCGTTGTGTTTTATGTATATGTGCAGCGGTGGAAGCCCTAGTAGAACGTCTAGAGCCGTGGAGGGGCAGGTGCGCATTGCGCCCGAGATGCACGAGCATGCAAGCCTCTGGAGTTTACCCAGTTGCTTTCTCGCACCTTCCCGGTCCATGCGTCCAGCCCAGACCACAGCTCCGTAGCACACCATGGGCCTTACCATAGCAGTATACATCCACATCAGAATCTTAGGTGAAAGCCCCCAGTTTTTCCCCGCAAGAGTTCTGCAGCTCATCAGGGCTAAAGTGCCCTTCCGAACAGCGTGCTCCATCTGCTGTTTCCAGAGGAGTCTTTTATCTAGTATAACCCCCAGATATTTGACCTCCGTGGACACTGGTATACTTGTACCTCCAATGACTATGGGTCTCATAGATTTAAGCTTGTACCGATTTGTGAAGGCGACAATCGTGGTCTTTGCTGGGTTGATGTTCAGCCCCACGTCCCTACACCAGTCCAGGCTTAGTCGAAGGCCCAGGGTGACTCTATCACATAATGTGCTCTCAAAATTCCCTTTGCAGATAATAGTTATGTCATCGGCATATCCTAGACATCGATATCCGAGACATTGATGGTATAGTGGGACTCGATTTCTTATGCAAGTTAATGCTCAGCTTGATTTAAACATCGGCATATCCTAGACATCGATATCCGAGACATTGATGGTATAGTGGGACTCGATTTTCTTATGCAAGTTAATGCTCAGCTTGATTTAAATAACGGTATCATTAGGTTTAAGGGCGGCACCAAGTCGCTCAATTTTAAAACGTGCCCACACGTAAACTACACTCAGGTCAACGATTCAGACGTACCTTTATCTATAAAGGAATCTTTTGATAAAATGATTAAAAATAGATCATATGCGTTTGCGGACCCAAATGAGTCCCTACCTTACAATATCAACACTGTGGCTACCATCCGAACAGACGATGTGCCAGTGTACTCAAAGTTATACCCGTACCCCATGGGTGTAGCTGATTTTGTCAATTCAGAAGTTAAACAACTTCTCGAAAACGGCATTATTCGACAGTCAAGATCGCCTTACAATAATCCCATCTGGGTTGTTGATAAAAAGGTGTTGATGAGCTCGGATACAAAAAAAAGAGAATGGTCATCGACTTCAGGAAACTGAATGAAAAAACGGTGAACGACAAATACCCACTTCCTAACATTTCAGTTATATTAGCAAACATGGGTGAGGCCCAGTATTTTACAACACTGGACCTTAAATCAGGCTTTCACCAGATAGAACTGGCAGAAAGAGACAGGGAAAAAACCGCGTTTTCTGTAAACAATGGAAAATACGAGTTTTGTAGGCTCCCATTCGGTCTGAAAAACGCACCGAGTATATTTCAGAGGGCTATTGACGATGTCCTTCGAGATGAAATAGGAAAAACTTGTCATGTCTATGTTGATGATGTGATAATTTTTTCTAAAAATAAAGAGGACCATGTTAAACACATCAATTGGGTTTTAAAAAGCCTCGAAGATGCTAACATGAGAGTGTCTCAGGAAAAATCCAAGTTCTTCAAAAAGAGCGTGGAATATCTGGGATTCAACGTGTCCAGAGGTGGAATTCAAACTACACCAGAAAAAGTTCAGGCTATAAAAAACTTTCAAAATCCAAAAACACTGTTTGCCCTAAGATCATTCTTAGGATTAGCTAACTATTATAGGTGTTTCATCAAGGGATTCGCTGATATCGCCAGACCCCTAACGGACGTCTTAAAAGGCGACAATGGCAAAATAAGTGCCAATCAGTCGAGAAAAGTAGTTATAGACCTAACACAGAAACAAATTGAAGCGTTCTGTAAATTGAGGGATATACTAGCCTCCGAAGATGTCATTTTGAGATATCCGGACTTTAAGAAACCATTTGATTTGACAACAGATGCTTCGGGATATGGCATTGGGGCAGTGTTGTCCCAAGAAGGTCGTCCCATAACCCTCATTTCACGAGCACTTCGTGACAACGAGCAGAATCTTGCGACAAATGAGCGAGAACTTCTGGCCATTGTATGGGCCTTAAAAAATCTTCGAAACTATTTGTATGGTGTACGAAACCTCAATATTTTCACAGATCATCAACCTCTGACATATGCAGTGTCAGATAAAAACCCTAACGCAAAGATAAAACGCTGGAAAGCTTTTATCGACGAACATAATGCCAATATTATCTACAAACCTGGCAAGGAAAATTTTGTAGCCGATGCATTATCACGTCTGAACGTGAACGCCCTGGACTCTGATTCACAATGTTCAGACATTGCTACAGTTCACAGCGAAGAATCCCTGACTTACACAATTGAAACCACTGATAAACCAGTAAATTGTTATAGGAATCAAATTATAATCGAGGAAACTAACTCACCTTCTGTTAGAGCATTCATACTCTTTCAGAATAAAACAAGACATATTATTGGGGTCTCAGATCGGAACAATCTTATGCAAATACTACGGGATGTAGTTAACGCAGGAGTCGTCAATGGTATCCATTGCGAACTACCGATCCTTGCCTTTATTCAACACAACTTGATCGAACTCTTTCCATCAACAACATTTAGATACTCTAAATATGTCGTTACAGACATCCCTGACAAAACAGAACAACGAGAAATAGTAACAACTGAGCACAACAGAGCGCATCGCGCGGCGCAAGAAAATGTAAAACAAATAATGCGTGACTATTTCTTCCCTAACATGTCCAAATTAGCAACAGAGGTTGTCGCAAACTGTAGAGTTTGCTCTATGGCTAAGTATGACCGACACCCAACGAAACAGATGTTAGGAGAAACACCAATTCCCACCTATGTAGGAGAACGCCTGCACATCGATGTATTTTCTACCGATCAGAAGTACTTCTTAACGTGTCTCGACAAATTTTCAAAGTTTGCCGTGACACAGCCAATTTGTTCGAGAGCAATTGTAGACATAAAAAATCCAATTTTACAGCTCATAAATATTTTTCCTAAAATAAACACCATTTATTGCGATAACGAAAAGTCCCTGAATTCCGAGACGGTCAAATCTATCTTGTCAAAATTTCGTATTCAAATAGCAAATACGCCGCCCTCACATAGTGTTTCAAATGGTCAAGTTGAACGGTTTCACAGCACTTTAACAGAAATTGCGCGCTGTATGAAACTTGACAACCACATAAGCGACACCGTTGACCTGATTCTGCTTTCAACAATTGAATACAATAAAACCATACATTCAGTGACTGCGATGAAGCCAGTCGATGTTATTTGGTCAAACAACATAGAAACAGGAATACAGATAAGAGATAGACTTGAAAAGGCACAGTTAAAAAAAATCACACAGGTAAATTTAAACCGAGAAAATAAAAAATATTTGGTAGGAGATAAAGTTTGGATAAAGACGAACAAACGCTTAGGCAATAAGTTGACCCCACTATGCGTAGAAGGCATAATAGAAGCAGACTTAGGATCAACAGTCTTAATAAAAGGGAGGGTGGTCCATAAAGACAATATTAGAAAATAAGAAATAGCAATTAATATAAAAAATATCATTCTCTCCCTTAGAATAACATCGACGTTAGTAATACTTTTAATGACGACTTTTACGACCGCAACTGTTAAACTGACTAATTACACACTTTCGGATTACATACCAGTAACAGACGGCGACGTTACCATTTGGGACGAGTACGGCTACCTCGGACACACAACAAACGTGACATCATACGAGACGTACGCGGACGAAACCAGACGGACCTTAGAACTGTTTAAACAGGACCACATACGTAACGTGCTACTCACTGACCTCGGACATATCGAGACGCTAATAGCAACGCTTAAGGTAAACCACAGAAACCCTCGTAGCATAAACCTCTTAGGGACTGCCCTAAAGGTCATAGCAGGGACTCCTGATTTCGACGACTGGGAACATATTAAGTTCAAGCAAACACAAATAGCAGATTCACAAAACTTACAGATCGAATTAAACAATAAATTTCAGACTAGACTCAACGAACTTACAGAAATCGTTAACTCAATTAACAAGATAGAAGGAATTGACATAGATCATTTGTACGAAACAATTTTAGCAAAAAATAGAATGATTATATCAGATTTACAAAATTTAATTCTTACCGTAACCCTTTCTAAATAAACCTGATCAACCCAGTAATGTTAGACAACATCGATGTAAAGGAGATGACACTTAAGCACTTCACTAATATTAGCGTAACCGATTTATTAGAAGTTGCTAGCATTAAGGCTTTCCAGAGTAATGATATTTTGTACTTTTTAATTAAATATTCTATACCTAAGTTAGTATGTAAAAAAATAAATCTATTCCCTGTTCAACGATCCGGTAAAGTTTTGGACTTCGAGAAGGCTAACATCGTAGCAGATTGCGGCACTGTTATATTTACTGTCGGCGAATGCAACGCATCAATAGGCACCACATTCTGCAGGAACTTAAAGTCTTCTAGCTGTGCGCAACAACTAATAGATGGAACTTTTGCACAATGCAGTACCCGACCTGGACATCTGGAGAAATTAATGGTAATAGATGATGGCGCAATTATCATCAACGAGGCAACTGTAAACATCTCTGGTTACTCGGGCCCATCATCATCCATCTCTGGAACCTACCTAGTGAACTTCGATGACGACATCATAATCAACGAAACTCGGTACGTCAACAACTATGGTGTCCTTAGGAAAAAGCCAGTAGTCACAGCTGTCACTCAAATCAACGTGACTATGCATCGGGAACACCTAAGCCTACCCTTCCTCCACGAAATGAGTCTGGTAAATCTTCAACATATTGGCCAACTAAAATCCACATTGACATACGGGCCCATATGGAGCTGCGCAATCACGCTGGCAGTCGTCTTCGGTTTATTGATGCTAGCGTATAAGATCCAGCAACGCATCAAACAACGAGAGCGAACCACAATCATAAAAAATCTACAAGCAGGCTCTAGAAAGACCGAGGACGCTCTTAACTTGGCAGAGGGAGGAGTTAACACCACTTAGGCTGACATAGGCTAACCGGATACGCGTGCAACAGAATTGCGCCACTCAGCGATTTGGAGGCTATCCATAAGTTCAACATACGCGACAAAGTTGCGTCCGTCAACAAATGCAATATGATCCGTACGCCAAGTGGCCACTGGAATGTGTCACAAGGCGCATGGTCAGCATTCTGCCGCATCGCTGTCCGTATCGCTGCCCGTATCGCTGCTCGCATCGCTGCCGGCAGTCCGTAGCTTACGTTATGCATAGGATGGTATTCATAAGTTAGTTTTTAGAAGAACCCTCAAACGATCACAACTGATCCGTTCATAAATAAAGAATAAATAAATAATCTTTATGTTGTTACAATTGGCGCTCAACAAAGCTCTCTAAAAACTCCGTAACTAAGTCCGCTCAGCCAACGCGAGTGATGGTAAAAGTTTCGCTAAAACTTAATAAAAATACAATAATATCCAACAGATATTGTGAAAATAACAACAATAAATCAAACTAAATTACACTCCAGCCGACGCCGCGAGTAATGTAAACGTTTCATTGAAACTCAAGAGAAATATAATTATTTTAATACAAAAAATTTTTTTTTCTCAACAAAGCAATAAAACACTGCAAATAATTGCACGCGTATAATAATCAAATAGACAACAGTGAAAAATAAAAAACTCTGCAAAACACTTTGATAAATTTTGTGGAAAGTCTCTGGTCACACTCAAGCTGAGCAGCACGCGTCTGTATAACGCTAGTGGAACAAATTAAATTTTCACCGCTAACAACTAAAGACAAGCCCACAATAGTGGCACAAATTGTGAATAGTGATCCCCTAAGTCACTGTCAGTGATATCAAAGTGAAAGTGCCGCATTTTCATAACATTTAAAAGTCAGTGCGATTTTACCCAAAGCGGGACTTCGCTGCGGAGCGGCCACGTGGTCGCAAAACATCCCTGTTTTTTGACTTTAAGCTCACGGTCTGTTTGGTTCAAGTGCCAGATAGAAAAGCTTTGAGCTACGACTCAAACCATCCCAAGGTTCGAGCCTAGGCTAGGATCTTGGTGAAACTGATGCATACTTTTAAGAGTATAAAATCCGGGCAAATCGCGAAGCAGCAGACAAAGTTGCCTGCTATGACAAAAAACAAAGCGATTCTTGGCGAAGCACTTAGTAAAGCCGTCAACGAACCCTCAGATAGTGAGATCAACCGCTTAGCTGAAATGGCCACGACTGGACCGACATTGGAAACTGGTGCTTTCTCAACCACCAATGGAGCTTTGCAGCGCTTCCAAAAAATTAAGCGTAAGACAATTTCATGCGCTTCTCCAAGTCTTGAGAGTAAGAAATTAAAACCCGGCATGATGGGTGGCAACATCTCCTTACTGCAACCAAGCTACAGCGGCAGTTCAAACCGTTTCGGGTTACTTGCGCAACCTGCAACTGATATGGAGTCGGAAAATGCAAGTGACGTGCTATGCGATCAGTCCCGCACCGGTCACCAAAATAATTTTGCTGCTTCGAAGCGGGTTGCTGCCACAGCCGGCAGCACTGACACTGCCGAAAAAGCACAACCTAAGCCACCGCCAATAGTTATGGAGGGCGTCAATGATGTCAACTTACTGATGCAAGGCATTAAAAGTGTCTCTGATGTGAGCAAGGTCGAGGCTAGGGCATCACTGGGTGGTGTCATGAGACTCTACACGGCCGATGCCAGCACATTTCGCAGCATTGTCAGTTGGCTTGAGAAAGAGCAGTATGAATTTCACTGCTACCAGCTGAAAGAAGATAGGCCATTCAGAGTTTGCGTTAAAGGCTTGCACCACAGCACGCTGATTAGCCAGATCAAGGAAGAACTGGAAAAAATTGGCCACAAGGTGATCGATGCCCATACGCCCCAGAGGCGAAGCGAGCCAGGCACCCCCAAAGATCAGCCGTAAACATGTTCTTTTTGAACATTGCCGCAGCGGCCAATAACAAGTCAATACTGGCAGTCAAGACACTCTGCCATATGAGAGTAGTTATTGAACCCCTCCGCGCACTGCTATTGTACAATGCCATAGATGTCAGCAGTTTGGTCACACGGCAAAATACTGCCGTAAGGCGCACATATGTGTGAAATGTGCTGGAGAGCACCCTGCCAGGGACTGTTCTCGACCCCGCAATGAGCTCTGCACCTGCTACAACTGTGGTGATCAGCACCCTGCTAACTACTCGGGATGTCCTAAATATCAGGCGTTTCTACAACGCTCCAGGCCCAGAAGCGGGGTAGGTGGTAGAAGTGAGAACTCCGAGCGCTCTATGCCACGGGCTACGACTGGAGGTAGGCCTATAGCTACTGCTCGAAGCTTAGTCTCCTATGCGGATGTAGTTAAGCAGCAACAGGAGCAGCCAAAACAACAACACCAACAACAGCAACAGTGCAACGACAGGAGCCGCAGCCGTCAAAGGACGACAAGGGATGCACCCCAGCACTCGATGGACAATAGCAACATTGAAGCAATTCTGCAGTCGCTTAACGAAAGCATTAAGTCTCTCCAGTCGCACCAAGAAAAGCAGATGGAGTTAATGATGATGATGCTGAAGCAGCACCAACAACAGACACAGCAGCAGGGGCAGATTCTTAATCTGCTCACTGCGCTCCAAGCGCAAAAGGCCCCATAATGATGCCGCTACGCATCTTAGTGTGGAACGCCGACGGCGTATCTACGAAGCTGCACGAAGTAGAGTGCTTTGTTCGGCGACATGAGATAGATGTCTTACTGCTCAGCGAGACACACTGCAAAGGGTCGGAGGCACCCAAACTATTCGGATTTGAGGCGTATAGTGCTAATGACCCGAGCGCTGGCAACGCCAAAGGTGGTGCAGCGATCCTGATCAGGTCTAACCTGGTCCACTTCCCGCTCATACCTGTAGCTACTGACAAGGTGCAACTTGCTTCAGCAGCTATAGAAACAGTGCTCGGACCTATCAATTTTGGTGCGGTGTACTGTCCCCGAGATTTATATGGACTACGGATGAATTTAACACTATTTTGGAACAGCAGCGCTCCAAGTTCATCGTTGCGGGAGACTGGAATGCGTCTCACTGGCTTTGGGGAGCAGGGAGGTGCAACCAAAGAGGCAATGCGCTAGCAAATCTTGTCTTGAGTTCAGAGGTGAACTCACTTGCAACAGGAGGCCCAACGAGGTACCCGTACAGCAGTAGAGGCTCACCAGGATATATTGATTTTGCGCTGACAAGGGGTGTCCTGAGTATCCATGCAGATATACGGCCGGTTGTTGAGCTTAGCTCCGACCACCTACCGCTCGTAATTACGCTGGATGCGGCAGCAATAGCATACCCTAAGACGGAGCGGATAATCAGCAGATGCACTAACCTCGAATTGTTTAAAGAGCAGCTTGAGTCTTCACTGGACCTCAACACAACGTTTAACAACGAAAAGGACATAGTTGATGCTATCGACTCGTTCACACATAAAGTCAAGACAGCAGCTAGAATGGCTACTCGCACCCCATCTCGGAGGCCCACAGCAGACAGAATCCCGATAACGAGAGAAATTCTGCTGCTCATCGCTGAAAAGAGGCGCTTACGTACTAGGTGGATGAGGTCTCGTCACCCATTGGACAAAGCAGAGTGGAACAGAGCGCAGAATAGGCTTCATCGCGTATTGGTGGCACATAAATCAGCATGGTTTGATGACAGGCTAGCCAATACTGGAGTCGAAAGCGAAGCGACGCACTCGCTCTGGAAGGCCACACGCGCTATTAAAAGGCGTTGCGCAAGGAAAGCGCCACTGGTGGACAGTAACGGGACATGGTGTCGAACTGACCAGAGTCAAGCTGATGTGTTTGCTGCACACCTCGCTGAACGCTTTCAGCCATTCAATCTTGCCAGTCTCCAGCAGATTGAAGCGACACACGACCAGCTGACTCAAGCGCTTCAAATGGACCTGCCCATCAAGCCATTTGATCCTAGCGAGATAGCTGATGTTATTGCAAGCCAGAGTTCCAAAAGGGCACCAGGCCATGACGCCATCTGCAATGCCACTTTAAAGGCACTGCCCAGTCAAGCGATCATCTTCATTGCGTTGGTTTTCAACGCCATTGTAAGGTTGCAATACTTTCCTCCTCAGTGGAAACTCGGGATAATCTCTATGATACACAAACCTGGCAAGTCAGAAAGGGAACCCGCTTCATATCGGCCGATTAGCCTTCTCCCTTCCATCTCCAAGGTGTTTGAGAAAATCATTGCCGCCCGGATGGTCAGGATCATGGAAGCTAAAGGGATTATTCCTGAGCACCAGTTCGGATTCCGTGCTGGCCACTGCACTGTTGAGCAGTTACATCGGGTTGTCGAGCAAATTCTGACTGCCTACGATAGTAAGGAGTATTGTAACGCTCTCTTTTTGGATATTCGGGAAGCCTTTGATCGAGTGTGGCACACCGGAATACTGCTTAAAATCAAGCAAACGCTGCCTGCGCCATATTTTGGCCTACTTAGGTCGTATCTTGAGGGAAGACGATTTGCGGTCCGGTTTCACTCGGCCCTCTCTACTGAACATGATGTGGCAGCTGGAGTACCACAGGGAAGTGTCCTTGGTCCCCTGCTTTACTGCCTGTATAGCCACGACATGCCGCAGCCAGATGAAAGCTTGTACGGGACATCTATTCTAGCCACATTTGCCGATGACGTGTGCGTCACCTACAGGTCTCGATGCGAACACGATGCAGCTGACGGCATCCAGGACTATGCTACTAAGTTTGCGGATTGGGCTAGACGCTGGAACATCGGCATCAATAGCGAGAAATCGTCTAACGTTTGCTTTACTCTTAGGCGGAGAACGCCACCGGCTGTGCTTGTGGAGGGGGCCCCTGTTCCACAGTCGAATGCTGCGAAATATCTTGGAGTTACCCTTGATCGCAGGCTCACCTTCGCTAAGCAAGTGACTGCCATAAGAACGCGAGTACGTGCTGCGGTGAAAAGACACTACTGGCTTCTCTGCTCGCGCAGTAAATTGTCACTGTCCAACAAAGTGACAATTTACAAGCAAATCATATCACCAATATGGAAATACGGCTGCCAAATCTGGGGCCTGGCCTGCGACAGCCAAATTCGCAGAATTCAGGTCGACCAAAATAGGATTGCAAGGATCATCACCGGTTGCGGGTGGTTTGTGCGGAATACCACGCTGCAAAGGGACCTAAAACTGTCCACGGTTTTCGACGAAATAAATCAGCATTCGAGCCGCTATAATGATAGACTGGGCCGCCATAGAAATCGGCTGGCAAACAGTCTTACCAGACCTCGACCATCAAGGAGGCTCAATAGACGACAACCACAAGATCTCATGGCTCGATCTCCTTTGATGACGGTCAGAAGCTGACGCATAATTGCATTTGTTATTTTGTATTTTTGTTATTGTATTTGTATATAGGTTATTGTTATTGTTATTGTTATTTATATTGCTAAAGCTAATTTTCGTTAGCTGGTGCGCCCATAAGGGCTGAATGAAGAGAAACCAAGGACACAAAGGGGTTTCTAGCTTACTCCGTATGCCTTAATAAAATAATAATCAAAAAAAAAAACAAAAAAAAAAAATTTTGTGAAAAATACAATATTTTTTTTTTTTTTTTTTTTTTTCTTCTTCTGATTTTTATTAAGGCATACGGAGAATCGAGTAACCCCTCTGTGACCTTATTTTCTATTAATTCAGCCCAATTTGGGCGCGCCGGCTAACTTAGTTAGCTGTCACAACATAGCGCTAAACACTAAATAACAACAACAAATAACAATAATAACAATAACAAATATAACAAATACTGCAATGGTGTGTCAGCTTCTGCTGACCCTCAGCAGTGGAGATCGAAGAATGAGATCCCTCGGTGTTCGCTTCTTGAGTCTCCTTTGTGGGTGAGATCTGACTAGACAGTTTGCCAGCCGGTTTCTATGTCGCTCCAGTCTGTCATGGTAGCGACTCGAGTGCTTGTTGATCTCGTCGAAGACCGTGGCAAGTTTCAGGTCTCGGTGAAGCGTGCTATTACGTACAAACCAGTCGCAACCGGTGATTGTTCTCGCAACTCTATTTTGGTCGACCTGGATTCTGCGAATTTGGCTATCGCAGGCCAGTCCCCAGATTTGACACCCGTACCTCCATATTGGTGCAATAATTTGCTTGTAAATTGTCACTTTGTTCGATAGTGACAACTTACTGCGTGAGCAGAGTAACCAATAATGCTTCCTCACCGAAGCACGTATGCGCGTTCTAATGGAAGTCACATGCTTAGAAAACGTTAGCCTGCGATCCACAGTGACTCCAAGGTACTTTGCTGCGGTAAGCTGTGGTACAGGGGCCCCCTCAATAAACACGGCCGGTGGTGTTCTCCTCTTAAGGGTGAAACAAACGTTGTTCGACTTGTCACTATTGATGCCGATGTTCCAGCGCCTTGCCCATTCCGCAAACTTAGTGGCATAGTCCTGGATGCCGTCGGCTGCATCGTGTTCACATCGAGACCTGTAGGTGACGCACACGTCATCGGCAAATGTGGCTAGCATTGATGTCCCGTACAGGCTTCTATCTGGCTGCGGCATGTCGTGGCTATACAAGCAGTAAAGCAGGGGACCAAGGACACTACCCTGTGGTACTCCAGCTGCTACATCGTGCTCAGTAGAGAGTGCCGAGTGAAATCTGACCGCAAATCGTCTTCCCTCAAGATACGACTTAAGTAGACCGAAATATGGCGCAGGCAGCGTATGTTTGATTTTTACTAAAATTCCGGTATGCCACACCCGATCAAACGCTTCTCGAATGTCCAAAAGAAGGGCATTGCAATATTCCTTTTTATCGAAGGCAGTCAGGATTTGCTCGACAACCCGATGTAACTGCTCGACAGTGCAGTGGCCGGCACGGAATCCAAACTGGTGCTCAGGAAAGATCCCTCGAGCTTCCATTAACTTGACCATCCGGGCGGCAATCAATCTCTCAAACACCTTGGAAATCGAAGGGAGAAGGCTGATAGGCCGATAGGAAGAAGGTTCCCTCTCAGGCTTGCCAGGTTTGTGGATCATTGAGATAATCCCAAATACAATATTGAAGAAAAACTTTGCTAAAGAAAAACAAATATAAAAAACTGCTTAAAAGTGTGCTTTAAAATAAAAAGACAACAGTTTAAAAAAAAAACCGCTTCAAAGTATGCTTTACAATAAATAGACAAAAAAATACTATTCTTGAAGCAAAGACACAAACCAATCAATAAGAAGCTACTATAATAGCTGCTCACAACAAAGCTTCGCGGGAAAACTACACAGAAGTCAACAACGGCTCCAGTCCTACAACACCACCATATCGTCTACATCAACTTTAAATATTTTAATTAAAAATGAAATTCATGTAAGTGAATTGTTTAAGTGTCTATTACTCCACATAAAAAAAATAATAAAAAAAAATTAAATAAGAAGAATATAATTACTGAATTGATCAGAGTAAAGAATTTTGTATTTATTTCAATTTTGCACTTTTTAACACTTGTTTTGATAATTGAATAACCAATAGATAAACATATTGGTATAACTAACTCATGTGGAGAGACGTTAGTGTGGGAAAAACGACAGAAAGTGAGGACGAACTTATTAGTTCTTTTAAAGAAAACAAATCTCTCAACAAAATGACTTCACAGGAAGTACTCAAAGCGATGGAGGAACAGATTAATGCGGCTTTGTTAGCACAGGCTGCAGACTTACAGAAGGGATTTGATGAGAAATTAGATAAGGTAATTGGTCTTTTCCGCAGTGAAGTAAATTCTCTAAAAACAGACTTGAAAAAGAAAGAGATAATAGAATACCAAAGAGTACAAATCGTGCCAGGAGTAGAATGTGATGAGCCCCTTGATTTGGTTAAATCCCTGCCAGAGTTTTCTGGCAATGTGGACGAATATGTTGCTTGGAGAGAAGCAGCAATATTTGCCTATGAGGTTTTTGAACCTCATAACGGCAGTTCAAGGCATTTTCATGCACTTGGCATAATAAGAAATAAAATCAAAGGCGCAGCCAGCGCAACTTTATCATCTTTCAATACGGTTTTAAATTTCAAAGCAATTATAGCCAGACTTGATTTTACATATGCAGATAAGACTCCAACACGCGTTATATTACAAAAACTAAGTACCCTTAGACAAGGTGAACTAAGCTTGTTAGAATATTATGACGAAGTCGAGAAAACCCTTACTCTTCTCACTAATAAAACAATAATGACACATGATTCTGCAGCGGCAGCTGTCTTAAATGAGCAATTCAGAAAAGACGCACTACATTCTTTTGTTGCCGGTCTTAAGAAATCTCTTAAATCGGTTGTATTTTCCGCTCAGCCCGAAGATTTACCATCTGCCCTGTCCTTAGCCCAAGAAGCTGAAGTTTGCAATGAATATTCACAATTTGCCGCAAGCTTTGCTAAGACAAATGAGGAAAGAAATCAGAAGCCCACAGGCCAACGCCAGCACCCACGTTATCAAACCAATGAAAACAATAACAATCAAGGAAAGAATCCACAAAATAAACCTCAAGGGGGTAATAACAAGCCCAGGTACACGAACCAGGCAAATGCTCAAGGAAATTCGCAACCGAATTCCTCGAAACAAAGGTTTCAAAGTAAGGACCAACAATCCCGAGGCCCTGAGCCAATGGAAGTTGATCCGTCTTTATCACGTTTTCGGCAACAAACTAACTTCAACAAAAAATTTAATTCAAATCAAAGCAGTCAGAATATAAATATTTCAGCTCAAGAGCAAGGCACTGGTGATACTGATTATCAGTCCCAGCCCGATGAAAATGCTCAAGCATTCGAGGATGACGTATCTAACGATTCATGCAATTTTTTAGGAATAAGTCCTTCCTCCCGTTCATCAAACAAAATGTAGGAGGAAAATTAGTTCTTAAACTTCTAATTGATGCCGGGGCATCGAAAAACTATATCAGACCCTTGTCCGAGTTACGAAATATTACACCAGTTGAGAAACCTTTCCAGGTTAAATCTATACATGGGGGTACACAAATTTTAAAAAAATGTCCGATAAAATTGTTCAACGAAACATCCTTTTTCTTCATACTACCAACTTTAAAAGACTTTGATGGTATTATTATTATTATTATGAAAAAGGAGGTTAGTGCACTGCGACCACCTGGGTCTATTGTGCCCTCATCCTATTGTATGAGCTACAGCTCCCCGTACAGTGCAATCGATCGCAGAAACGCGATGATGTCGCTTGGACGGAGAGCCCTCATCTCCTCAGTGTTTAGTGTGACCCGCCCGAGCTGAGATAATCTCAGCCGACCTATGGCAGGGCACTCCACTAGTAGGTGTTCTGGAGTTTCGTCCCCCTCCAGACAGAGCCTGCATGTAGCCTCGTTCCCTATGCGTATCCTATGTAAATGCCTACGCAATCTGCAGTGTCCCGTCAAGAAGCCTGTGACAATCCGAAGAGAGACCTTGCTCAGCTTCAGACAGTCCTCAGTCCTCGTCTTGTTGTAGTTGCCTAAAAGCCTTTTACTTTGTCTCGCCCCCTGCGAACACAACCAGAAGTTCGTACTATCGGACCAAAGGTCAGAGCGGCTGCTCTGCTCGATGACCCCAGGGCCCAACCCACAGAAGGGTTCCGGCCCGCAGAAAGGAGTGCTTGCCCCCTTCCTGGCCATTTGGTCCGCTACCTCATTACCCGGGATTCCCGCGTGCCCAGGGACCCAATAGATGGTGACTCTATTATTAGTCGCCAACCTGTTTAATGTTTCTATACATTGCCAAACCAGCCTGGAAGCTATTTTATAAGCACCTAGTGCTTTTATAGCTGCCTGGCTGTCTGAAAAGATGGCTATGTCTCTGCGATCGTACCCTCTGTCGATGCTGAAAGCGGCACATCTCTCTATCGCGTGTATTTCCGCTTGGAAGATACTGGCGAACTTGCCAAGGGGTTCATGGTAATTGAGTCGAGGTCCGCAGACTCCGGCCCCGGCCCCCTCCTCTGTAAGCGAACCATCTGTGTACCACCTAATAGCATGTGTTTTCACATTATAGGTAGTTGACAGGTTGGTCCATTCTGCCTTATTGCTAAGCTCTATGTTAAAGAGCTTACTGAAGCTAAATTGCGCCAACTGCGCATCCTGTGGGTATTCTAACAGTGAGCCTGTGGCTCCTGCAGCCGATCCGGTTGCTAATGCCCCCGTTAACCTCATATGACTTCTGCTTGCGTTGTGTTTTATGTATATGTGCAGCGGTGGAAGCCCTAGTAGAACGTCTAGAGCCGTGGAGGGGCAGGTGCGCATTGCGCCCGAGATGCACGAGCATGCAAGCCTCTGGAGTTTACCCAGTTGCTTTCTCGCACCTTCCCGGTCCATGCGTCCAGCCCAGACCACAGCTCCGTAGCACACCATGGGCCTTACCATAGCAGTATACATCCACATCAGAATCTTAGGTGAAAGCCCCCAGTTTTTCCCCGCAAGAGTTCTGCAGCTCATCAGGGCTAAAGTGCCCTTCCGAACAGCGTGCTCCATCTGCTGTTTCCAGAGGAGTCTTTTATCTAGTATAACCCCCAGATATTTGACCTCCGTGGACACTGGTATACTTGTACCTCCAATGACTATGGGTCTCATAGATTTAAGCTTGTACCGATTTGTGAAGGCGACAATCGTGGTCTTTGCTGGGTTGATGTTCAGCCCCACGTCCCTACACCAGTCCAGGCTTAGTCGAAGGCCCAGGGTGACTCTATCACATAATGTGCTCTCAAAATTCCCTTTGCAGATAATAGTTATGTCATCGGCATATCCTAGACATCGATATCCGAGACATTGATGGTATAGTGGGACTCGATTTTCTTATGCAAGTTAATGCTCAGCTTGATTTAAACATCGGCATATCCTAGACATCGATATCCGAGACATTGATGGTATAGTGGGACTCGATTTTCTTATGCAAGTTAATGCTCAGCTTGATTTAAATAACGGTATCATTAGGTTTAAGGGCGGCACCAAGTCGCTCAATTTTAAAACGTGCCCACACGTAAACTACACTCAGGTCAACGATTCAGACGTACCTTTATCTATAAAGGAATCTTTTGATAAAATGATTAAAAATAGATCATATGCGTTTGCGGACCCAAATGAGTCCCTACCTTACAATATCAACACTGTGGCTACCATCCGAACAGACGATGTGCCAGTGTACTCAAAGTTATACCCGTACCCCATGGGTGTAGCTGATTTTGTCAATTCAGAAGTTAAACAACTTCTCGAAAACGGCATTATTCGACAGTCAAGATCGCCTTACAATAATCCCATCTGGGTTGTTGATAAAAAAGGTGTTGATGAGCTCGGATACAAAAAAAAGAGAATGGTCATCGACTTCAGGAAACTGAATGAAAAAACGGTGAACGACAAATACCCACTTCCTAACATTTCAGTTATATTAGCAAACATGGGTGAGGCCCAGTATTTTACAACACTGGACCTTAAATCAGGCTTTCACCAGATAGAACTGGCAGAAAGAGACAGGGAAAAAACCGCGTTTTCTGTAAACAATGGAAAATACGAGTTTTGTAGGCTCCCATTCGGTCTGAAAAACGCACCGAGTATATTTCAGAGGGCTATTGACGATGTCCTTCGAGATGAAATAGGAAAAACTTGTCATGTCTATGTTGATGATGTGATAATTTTTTCTAAAAATAAAGAGGACCATGTTAAACACATCAATTGGGTTTTAAAAAGCCTCGAAGATGCTAACATGAGAGTGTCTCAGGAAAAATCCAAGTTCTTCAAAAAGAGCGTGGAATATCTGGGATTCAACGTGTCCAGAGGTGGAATTCAAACTACACCAGAAAAAGTTCAGGCTATAAAAAACTTTCAAAATCCAAAAACACTGTTTGCCCTAAGATCATTCTTAGGATTAGCTAACTATTACGGGTGTTTCATCAAGGGATTCGCTGATATCGCCAGACCCCTAACGGACGTCTTAAAAGGCGACAATGGCAAAATAAGTGCCAATCAGTCGAGAAAAGTAGTTATAGACCTAACACAGAAACAAATTGAAGCGTTCTGTAAATTGAGGGATATACTAGCCTCCGAAGATGTCATTTTGAGATATCCGGACTTTAAGAAACCATTTGATTTGACAACAGATGCTTCGGGATATGGCATTGGGGCAGTGTTGTCCCAAGAAGGTCGTCCCATAACCCTCATTTCACGAGCACTTCGTGACAACGAGCAGAATCTTGCGACAAATGAGCGAGAACTTCTGGCCATTGTATGGGCCTTAAAAAATCTTCGAAACTATTTGTATGGTGTACGAAACCTCAATATTTTCACAGATCATCAACCTCTGACATATGCAGTGTCAGATAAAAACCCTAACGCAAAGATAAAACGCTGGAAAGCTTTTATCGACGAACATAATGCCAATATTATCTACAAACCTGGCAAGGAAAATTTTGTAGCCGATGCATTATCACGTCTGAACGTGAACGCCCTGGACTCTGATTCACAATGTTCAGACATTGCTACAGTTCACAGCGAAGAATCCCTGACTTACACAATTGAAACCACTGATAAACCAGTAAATTGTTATAGGAATCAAATTATAATCGAGGAAACTAACTCACCTTCTGTTAGAGCATTCATACTCTTTCAGAATAAAACAAGACATATTATTGGGGTCTCAGATCGGAACAATCTTATGCAAATACTACGGGATGTAGTTAACGCAGGAGTCGTCAATGGTATCCATTGCGAACTACCGATCCTTGCCTTTATTCAACACAACTTGATCGAACTCTTTCCATCAACAACATTTAGATACTCTAAATATGTCGTTACAGACATCCCTGACAAAACAGAACAACGAGAAATAGTAACAACTGAGCACAACAGAGCGCATCGCGCGGCGCAAGAAAATGTAAAACAAATAATGCGTGACTATTTCTTCCCTAACATGTCCAAATTAGCAACAGAGGTTGTCGCAAACTGTAGAGTTTGCTCTATGGCTAAGTATGACCGACACCCAACGAAACAGATGTTAGGAGAAACACCAATTCCCACCTATGTAGGAGAACGCCTGCACATCGATGTATTTTCTACCGATCAGAAGTACTTCTTAACGTGTCTCGACAAATTTTCAAAGTTTGCCGTGACACAGCCAATTTGTTCGAGAGCAATTGTAGACATAAAAAATCCAATTTTACAGCTCATAAATATTTTTCCTAAAATAAACACCATTTATTGCGATAACGAAAAGTCCCTGAATTCCGAGACGGTCAAACCTATCTTGTCAAAATTTCGTATTCAAATAGCAAATACGCCGCCCTCACATAGTGTTTCAAATGGTCAAGTTGAACGGTTTCACAGCACTTTAACAGAAATTGCGCGCTGTATGAAACTTGACAACCACATAAGCGACACCGTTGACCTGATTCTGCTTTCAACAATTGAATACAATAAAACCATACATTCAGTGACTGCGATGAAGCCAGTCGATGTTATTTGGTCAAACAACATAGAAACAGGAATACAGATAAGAGATAGACTTGAAAAGGCACAGTTAAAAAAAATCACACAGGTAAATTTAAACCGAGAAAATAAAAATATTTGGTAGGAGATAAAGTTTGGATAAAGACGAACAAACGCTTAGGCAATAAGTTGACCCCACTATGCGTAGAAGGCATAATAGAAGCAGACTTAGGATCAACAGTCTTAATAAAAGGGAGGGTGGTCCATAAAGACAATATTAGAAAATAAGAAATAGCAATTAATATAAAAAATATCATTCTCTCCCTTAGAATAACATCGACGTTAGTAATACTTTTAATGACGACTTTTACGACCGCAACTGTTAAACTGACTAATTACACACTTTCGGATTACATACCAGTAACAGACGGCGACGTTACCATTTGGGACGAGTACGGCTACCTCGGACACACAACAAACGTGACATCATACGAGACGTACGCGGACGAAACCAGACGGACCTTAGAACTGTTTAAACAGGACCACATACGTAACGTGCTACTCACTGACCTCGGACATATCGAGACGCTAATAGCAACGCTTAAGGTAAACCACAGAAACCCTCGTAGCATAAACCTCTTAGGGACTGCCCTAAAGGTCATAGCAGGGACTCCTGATTTCGACGACTGGGAACATATTAAGTTCAAGCAAACACAAATAGCAGATTCACAAAACTTACAGATCGAATTAAACAATAAATTTCAGACTAGACTCAACGAACTTACAGAAATCGTTAACTCAATTAACAAGATAGAAGGAATTGACATAGATCATTTGTACGAAACAATTTTAGCAAAAAATAGAATGATTATATCAGATTTACAAAATTTAATTCTTACCGTAACCCTTTCTAAAATAAACCTGATCAACCCAGTAATGTTAGACAACATCGATGTAAAGGAGATGACACTTAAGCACTTCACTAATATTAGCGTAACCGATTTATTAGAAGTTGCTAGCATTAAGGCTTTCCAGAGTAATGATATTTTGTACTTTTTAATTAAATATTCTATACCTAAGTTAGTATGTAAAAAAATATCTCTATTCCCTGTTCAACGATCCGGTAAAGTTTTGGACTTCGAGAAGGCTAACATCGTAGCAGATTGCGGCACTGTTATATTTACTGTCGGCGAATGCAACGCATCAATAGGCACCACATTCTGCAGGAACTTAAAGTCTTCTAGCTGTGCGCAACAACTAATAGATGGAACTTTTGCACAATGCAGTACCCGACCTGGACATCTGGAGAAATTAATGGTAATAGATGATGGCGCAATTATCATCAACGAGGCAACTGTAAACATCTCAGGTTACTCGGGCCCATCATCATCCATCTCTGGAACCTACCTAGTGAACTTCGATGACGACATCATAATCAACGAAACTCGGTACGTCAACAACTATGGTGTCCTTAGGAAAAAGCCAGTAGTCACAGCTGTCACTCAAATCAACGTGACTATGCATCGGGAACACCTAAGCCTACCCTTCCTCCACGAAATGAGTCTGGTAAATCTTCAACATATTGGCCAACTAAAATCCACATTGACATACGGGCCCATATGGAGCTGCGCAATCACGCTGGCAGTCGTCTTCGGTTTATTGATGCTAGCGTATAAGATCCAGCAACGCATCAAACAACGAGAGCGAACCACAATCATAAAAAATCTACAAGCAGGCTCTAGAAAGACCGAGGACGCTCTTAACTTGGCAGAGGGAGGAGTTAACACCACTTAGGCTGACATAGGCTAACCGGATACGCGTGCAACAGAATTGCGCCACTCAGCGATTTGGAGGCTATCCATAAGTTCAACATACGCGACAAAGTTGCGTCCGTCAACAAATGCAATATGATCCGTACGCCAAGTGGCCACTGGAATGTGTCACGAGGCGCATGGTCAGCATTCTGCCGCATCGCTGTCCGTATCGCTGCCCGTATCGCTGCTCGCATCGCTGCCGGCAGTCCGTAGCTTACGTTATGCATAGGATGGTATTCATAAGTTAGTTTTTAGAAGAACCCTCAAACGATCACAACTGATCCGTTCATAAATAAAGAATAAATAAATAATCTTTATGTTGTTATAATTTGTATAATGCCTTACATTTATCGATGCGCAATTGAACTAGCTTTCTTCTGATACCAACAGCTAAACTTTAAGTTGATTTCTGACAGTTTAATGTCACAAAAACCTTAGGGGTGTCCACCATTAGGGCTTCTCCCTTATATTTTTGCATCATTTTGAAGACTTTAAATTGCTCTAGCAATCTCAATAATTCATCAAATACTTTGAGTTTTGGAATATAAGTTGAGATGAGTTAGACAAACATTCCTACATTCAAATTTTAAGTACTTTTGCCAAATTTAAAAGTTTTTAAGGCAAAAAACCAGTGCAAAAATCATTACGTTTTTATACTCGATACCGAAGGTAAAGAGTATATTGGGTTTGTGCAATGTCCGTCATGGTGTCTGTCCGTCTGTCCGTCTGTCCGTCTGTATGAACGCAAGTTTTTTCCACACCCTTCAAGCTAGAGACTTGAAACTTTCCAATTCTCTTTATCTATGGGATAGTAAATTAAAGTGTCAAGATGGGGGTTCTACGATAACTGGGGGGCTCGCAAATCGTAAATTCGATAACTTAAAACCGATAAATCCACATATTTCACACATCCTGACAGCTAGAACTACCAAATTTGGTGAGAAGATAGCTACTAGCAACTCCCAAAAAACTGCATCGAAAATTTTGGAGCCCCGCCTACCCATTCCGCCCCCAGCCCCCCCGCATTTTAAAGTCAAAAAAGCCTATATCTCCCACAGTTTTTGAGCTATAGCCACCAAATTTGGTGCCAAGATAGGTGATGATGACCCCCTAAAAACTGCATCAAAAGTTTGGATGCCACGCCCACCAATACCGCACTAGCCACCCCCATCTGCCTCAACGCTTCGTCAAAAACGGGATTGCGTGTATCTTCCAGAGTAGTGGAGCTAGAGCCACCAAATTTGGTAGGAAGATAGCTGGCAACAACCCCAAAAGAATTGCATCAAAGTTTTGGAGCCTTGCCCAACCATTCCGCCCCCCTTTCCCCACCTTATACAAACTTTGAGCTAGAGTCACCAAATTTGGTATGAAGGTAGCATTTGACATTCCACATGGATCGGCAGCAAAAATTTGAATGTCACGCCCACCCATACCGCCCCCAAGCCCCATAGCCCCCCTCTCACCACCTTTTACATGCTTCGAGCTAGAGTCACCAAATTTGGTAGGAAGATAGCTGACAACGACCCCCAACAATCTGCATCAAAGTTTTGGAGCCTAGCCCATCCATTCCGCCCCCCTTTCCCCACCTTATACAAACTTTGAGCTAGAGTCACCAAATTTGGTGCCAAGATAGGTGATGATGACCCCCCAAAAACTGCATCAAAAGTTTGGATGCCACGCCTACCAACACCGCCCTAGCCACCCCCATCTGCCCCAACGCTTCGTCAAAAACGGGAATGCGTGTATATTCCAGAGTAGTGGAGCTAGAGCCACCAAATTTGGTAGGAAGATAGCTAGCAACGACCCCCAACAATCTGCATCAAAGTTTTGGAGCCTAGCCCATCCATTCCGCCCCCCTTTCCCCACCTTATACAAACTTTGAGCTAGAGTCACCAAATTTGGTATGAAGGTAGCATTTGACATTCCACAAGGATCTGCAGCAAAAATTTTATTGCCACGCCCAACCATACCGCCCCCAGCCCCCCTTTCCCCATTTTATACAAACTTCGAGCTAGAGTCACCAAATTTGGTATGAAGATAGCAATTGACATCCCACATGGATCGGCAGCAAAAATTTGAATGTCACGCCCACCCATACCGCCCCCAAGCCCCATAGCCCCCCTCTCACCACCTTTTACATGCTTCGAGCTTGAGTCACCAAATTTGGTAGGAAGATAGCTGACAACGACCCCCAACAATCTGCATCAAAGTTTTGGAGCCACGCCCACCCATTCCGCCCCCATCCCCCCCGCATTTTAAAGTCAAAAAAGCGTATATCTCCCACAGTTTTTGAGCTAAAGCCACCAAATTTTGTGCCAAGATAGGTGATGATGACCCCCCAAAAACTGCATCAAAAGTTTGGATGCCACGCCTACCAATACCGCCCTAGCCACCCCCATCTGCCCCAACGCTTCGTCAAAAACGGGAATGCGTGTTTCTTCCAGAGTAGTGGAGCTAGAGCCACCAAATTAGGTAGGCAGATAGCTGGCAACAACCCGAAAAGAATTGCATCAAAGTTTTGGAATCTTGCCCAACCATTCCGCCCCCCTTTCCCCATTTTATACAAACTTCGAGCTAGAGTCACCAAATTTGGTATGAAGATAGCAATTGACATCCCACATGGATCGGCAGCAAAAATTTGAATGCCACGCCCACCCATACCGCCCCCAAGCCCCATAGCCCCCCTCTCACCACCTTTTACATGCTTCGAGCAAGAGTCACCAAATTTGGTAGGAAGATAGCTGACAACGACCCCCAACAATCTGCATCAAAGTTTTGGAGCCACGCCCACCCATTCCGCCCCCAGCCCCCCCGCATTTTTAAGTCAAAAAGCCTATATCTTTTACATTTTTTGAGCTAGAGCCACCAAATTTGGTGCCAATATAGGTGATGATGACCCCCCAAAAACTGCATCAAAAGTTTGGATGCCACGCCTACCAATACCGCCCTAGCCACCTCCAGCTGCCCCAACGCTTCGTCAAAAACGAGAATGCGTGTATCTTCCATATTTGTGGAGCTAGAGCCACCAAACTTGGCAGGAAGATAGCTTGCAACGACCCCCAAAAAACTGCATCAAAGTTTTGGAGCCACGCGCACCCCTTCCAACCCCTTTCCCCACCTTTTACAGTCTTTGAGTCTAGAGTCACCAAATTTTGTATGAAGGTAGCAATTGACATTCCACATAGATCTGCAGCAAAAATTTGAATGCCACTCCCACCCATACCGCCCCCAGCCCCCCTTTCCCCACTTTTTACAAACTTTGAGCTAGAGTCACCAAATTTGGAAGGAAGGTAGCAATTGACATTCCACATAGATCTGCAGCAAAACTTTGGATGCCACGCCCACCCATACCATCCCCAGCCCCCCTTTCCCCACTTTTTACAAACTTTGAGCTAGAGTCGCCAATATTGGTATGAAGATAGCAATTGACATTCCACACAGATCTGCATCAAAACTTTGGATGCCACGCCCACCCATACCGCCCCCAGCTCCCCTTTCCCCACATTTAACAATTTTCGAGCTAGAGTCACCAAATTTGGTATGAAGATAGCAATTGACATTCCACAAAGATCTGCATCAAAAATTTGGATGCCACGCCCAGCCATACTGCCCCCAGCCCCCCTTTCCCCACTCTTTACAAACTTCGTGCTAGAGTCACCAAATTCGGTATGAAGATAGCAATTGACATTTCACAAAGATCTGCAGCAAAGATTTGGATGCCACGCCCACCCATACTGCCCGCAGCCCCTCTTTCCCCACTTTTTACAAACTTTCAGCTAGAGTCACCAAATTTGGAAGGAAGATAGTTGGTTGCATCCCTATCTGCATTGGAGAATCTTTAAGGCAGCGTACACCCCTGCCCCATCCGTACCCCTTTGCAATCAGGCCTCTTTTTACTTGTTTTAATACTTGTATCGAGTATGCCGCAGTCGGTTGCGTCCGACTGCAACGTGTTCACTTGTTTCTTGTGTATATTAGTATTAGTGATGTAAGCAATAAGTGTGAGCGAGTGCGATAGCTGATAGCATGTGCATATGGATTTGTTTCACTTGCACTATGCGTCTCAGCTCAGCATACAATCGACGGAACTATCAGACAATACTATCGCTGGCACTATCGAGGCCAGCAGTGGCTATCATATAAAATCATATAAGCTAGCGGGAAATAAACTGACGATAGTGTTGACTATAAGAGAGTTCGTCTTCACGGTAGCAGTTTTGATTTTTGCAACTCATGTGTAAACTTACTTCAGAAAATAAATTTCAAGGAATGCTGGCTGTGAAAAAAAATACTTTTGCGCAGCGTAACAGAATGTACAATTTACGGAATAGAAGATCATGTAAGTTGTGTTTTAAAATAAAACATTCGAAGATTATTCTGTGAAGACTCCGCAATCTTGAACGCAATTGGTACAAACAACGTGTTTTTATATAATTAAATTTGTATTGTGGAATTAATTTGTAGTATAAGGCCCACAACAACTACAGATGCGTGGAACAATAAAGAATTTCAAAGAAGAAAACGAGGGCAAGATTTGGGAAGATTTTACACTATTCATCCCAATAATTAAGAATGTTTTGATTTAAGACTTTTATTACATTTTGTAAGGGGCCCAACTTCATTTTTAAATTTAAAAACCGTTAATGGAATAGCATAATCATCATTTGAGTTGGCGTGTAAGGCTCTAAGATTACGAGAAGCGATAAGCACTGGGATTCAACTGTTGCCGAAGCTGTCATATGTCAAAATCCTACAAAACAGAGAGAACTTTTTGCAATAATGTTAGTATTTTGTCAAATTTCAGATGCTCTTAAACTTTGGAATACTTATGAAGAGAGTTTCTCAGAAGATATTTTAAGAGCCTTTCATTTTTCATAAGACAGAAATATTGATGAAAGTATTGTGAATAATGTATTAAATAAATGTCTTATTCACATTGAGGCCGTCAGCCAGTTAGAGCAACAAGGGGAAAATCGCGCGCCGCAGGGTAACGCATTCATACCGCCAATTTGAATGCGCGACCGTGCAGTGCGTGCCGTCCTTGCGGCTCAAAACTGGAAGTGCGACTATACTCTCCACGCGAGGGTGGCTGGAAGCAGGCTCTTGGTACGGTCATGTCTCTGCCAAGGGTGCTGACGAATGGTAGTCGGGCGAGAGAAGAAATCTCTATAAAATTACCCCAGTCCAAGGTGGAACAGCATTGTGCCGAGGGACTCGTGGCCGAGGGGGTGCTCGTTCGTTACTTTGCGAACTCTGGATACCTGCTGACCTCCAGTTTAAATAGGCTTCCCGCGGCACACGGGCTATGTCGCGGGTGACTTTCCATTCCCGTCTACTCGTGGGACCAAAATGAGCTCAATCTTAAAAAACAAAATTCCAGTGTCCGGATCACCACTTCTGTTAAAGCCAAACAGAAGCGCCAACGTTCTGTTTAAGAGACGGCCCCGCTAGCCAAGCGGATCAGGCCACCCCCGCAGCCTCAGCCGCTCACGCGGTCCTTCGCCGAAGCCGCAAAGGAGAAGTTCCTCATTGGTGTCCTCGACAAGGGCCACAAAGAGGGCCACATCCAGTGGAACAGGTGGGGGGCCATCGAGAACGAGCTCCAAGACAAGATCGTCAACCTGATGGAGCTGTCTGATGGACCGCCACCCCGTTGCTCGGATGCCAGATGGTATCAGGGCAATATTAAAGCAATTGCCTGCGAGGACGAAGAAACCGCAGCATTATACAAAAAAGCTGTTGCTCTTTTGGGAGAAGTCTATCCCGGCGCAAAGCAAGAGGCGGTCGACTGGAAAGACGTGCCCAGCAGACCCCGAACTAGAGTTTGGGTTTCCGCCAAGCCCGAGGATCCTGAGACTCCTGCAGCTCAGTAACCCTGACTTGGTTACTCAAGATTGGAGGATCGCCAAAGTCGAGGAGCCGGAAGGCAACAGCCGACAGGTGATCCTCATCATAAATGACGAGTCAGTCAAGGCCTTTGCCGCGTCCAACGGAGTGGCCCACTACGGCTTCAAGCCGATAGCGATCCGTGTATACCGTTCGGATGCGGCTAGCAAGCCTTTAGCCCACGATGACGTAACAATGGTGGATGACGTCTCAGCCCTGAGTGGGCAGCCCCCGGTGAAAGCTGACGATACCACAGCCAATGGTATTCAAAGCACAGTCACCGAAAGTGACGAGCCGGATAAAGAGACAGACGCCCAGGCCGACCACCAGTCAGAGGGCTCTGACTTAGCCAACGACATGGCCAATATGATTAGACTTCTCGACGACGACACGGACGAGGAGGCTAATCTCACTGTGGTGGAAAGGAAGTCTGAAGATGTCTCTGAGACTCCTTCAGATCAACCTTCACCACTGTAAGGCGGCGGCAGCCGCTCTACTGCTCCGTATAAGCCAATGCGGAGCAGACATTGTCCTCATCCAGGAACCTTGGATCTGCAGTGGCAAGGTTTCTGGACTGGGGACTAAGGAATACAAGATACTTGTAGCCCGTAATGAAGGTAAAGTCCGCACCTGCATACTTGCTAGAAAACACCTAGAAATTTTTCTGCTCCCTAATTTCAGTAATGGCGACACCACTGCTGCGTGTCTTGAGCTGAAGTCGGGACATGTCTGGCTCAGCTCAACTTACATGGCCCATGACCATCAGGGGCCACTTCCACATCAACTGCTACGTGCTCTAATCGCTGACTGAGAAGCGACAAACACTGAGCTCATCATAGGATGCGACGCCAACGCTCATCACCATCAGTGGGGTAGCACTGACATAAATGAACGGGGTGAGTTACTCTTTAACTATATCCTCTCAACCAGTTTGAACATTTGTAATATTGGTACCGACCCGACTTTTATTACAAGAAATGGGGAAGAGGTCTTAGACATGACGCTAGCCACAGCCTCCCTTCACCAAAGACTCATAAGATGGAGAGTGCTTGACGAGCATTCTTTTTCTGATCATAGATATATCGATATAGTTTTCTCTCTCGATATACCCAAGCCTAAATGGTGCAGAAACGTTAAACGCACGAACTGGACCATCTTCAAAGAATTTTTAGCAAGACTTGTCCCAGAGCACCCCCCCCGTGGGGCTCCCCTCACCCGAGTACACTGAGTGACTCACCAACAAGCTCACGGAGGCATGCAAGTCCGCCCTAAACAAGGCATGCCCCCAAAGCAAGCCAAGAGTGATGGTCCCCACAAATAGATGAGCTTCGCAAAACTTCGCGAAAGCTCTTTAACAAAGCAAGGTTCAGGGGGGACGACCAATCATGGAGTCTCTATAAAGCCAACCTAACCTCATATAAAAAGAAACTTAGACAAGCTAAGCGCTCCACCTGGCGGAGTTTCTGCTCAACAATCGAGAACACTACAGAAGCCGCGAGGCTCAGGAAAGTTCTCTCCAGCACTCGAGCAACCGTGGGCTTCCTCAAAAAACCCGATGACTCGTGGACAACGACCAGTCTAGAGTCTCTGGAACTTTTGGTTGAAACCCACTTTCCTGGTTGCTCAGTCGCAGGATTACGACCCCCTATCTACAGAGAATGTCACGAGTATGACTCCACTGACCTTTTCTCCAAAGATATCATCTCATGGGCCATTCAAAGTTTCTCGCTCTTTAAATCCCCTGGGCCCGACGGAATTATCCCAACCCAACTGCAGTATGCAGGGGATACTGCCATAAACTGGCTCCAGAAAATCTTCTCAGATATCTTAACGACAGGTTTGATCCCCAAGCCATGGCTCGAATCTAAAGTCGTCTTCATCCCTAAGGCTGGCAAAGTCTCACACACGACCCCAAAGGACTTTCGTCCTATAAGCCTAACGTCCTTTCTACTCAAGACACTAGAAAGGGTACTGGGCCTACATATCAGAGACTCGATCAAGGCTGATCACTTCACCCAAGCACAACATGCTTATCAAAAAGGAAAATCTACTGAGACAGCGCTTCATGCTGTCATCTCTACAGTGGAAACGGCACTACACCACAAAGAGTACTGCCTTATAGCCTTTCTAGACATCGAAGGCGCTTTCAATAACGTCGCACCGGGAGCGATTACCGAGGCATTGTCGGAGCTGGGAGTGGGGCACCGGATTGTGGATCTGATTGATCAGCTACTCAAATGCAGGATCGTCAGGGCCACACTTGGGTCTGCGACCATTTCCAGATCGGTCAATAGAGGTACCCCGCAAGGAGGTGTTCTCTCCCCTCTCCTTTGGAATGTGGCTGTTAACAGCTTGCTGCGCTCCATAGAGGGAGGGGGCTGTCAAGTTATCGCTTACGCGGATGACGTTGCCATAGCCTTCTCGGGTAAATACCCCCAAAGTTTGTGCGAGCTTATGACCACTGCACTTCGAACCCTGTCCTCATGGGCTACAGCAAAGGGACTTGGACTAAACCCAGCTAAAACTGATTTAGTGCTCTTCACTAGGAAGTAAAGGATCCCTCCCCTCAGACCACCAACCCTGAATGGGGTGGAACTTGCCTTCAGTAAATCCGCTAAATACCTAGGGCTCACTCTCGATAGTAAACTAGACTGGAATCATAACACAGAAGAACGAGTTAAGAAGGCCTCAGTCGCACTATATACATGTAGGAAGTCCATTGGACTGAAATGGGGAATGTCACCCCACATCACGCTGTGGCTGTACACAGCCATCGTTCGGCCCATCCACAAGCTGAGCAAAGTACAGCGTGCCGCTGGACTGACCACAACAGGAGCCCTCAGAACGACCCCAACTGAGTCTCTTGACAATATACTAAATCTCCTACCAATAGACCAAATGGGGAAATTCAACTCTCTCTGCCCTACGCATGAGAGAAACCAAGCAGTGGTCCGAGCAGAAGTTTGGACACTCCAATATTCTAGTGGGTAACTTGCTTATCCCGTCAAACACGGACTATTGTTGTCCTCAGGAATTCCCCAAAACCCCTTTCCATACGCTAATCCCCCCAAGGGAGGATTGGCTCTCAGGCACGCCAGGGCCGACAGACTCGGTAAAAATTTACACCGATGGCTCTAAGCTAGACGACCGGGTAGGGGGAGGCGTCTTTTGCGAAGAGCTATCTATAAGCCAATCGTTCAACCTTCCTGATCACTGCAGTGTGTTTCAAGTAGAGATCGCTGCGGGTACGGAAAAACGTTACGGTGCGTTACAAGGGGGGTAGGGGAGTCTCAAATCTTTAAAAATTGCCAGGGGCCACTTCCACATCAACTGCTACGTGCTCTAATCGCTGACTGCGAAGCGACAAACACTGAGCTCATCATAGGATGCGACGCCAACGCTCATCACCATCAGTGGGGTAGCACTGACATAAATGAACGGGGTGAGTTACTCTTTAACTATATCTTCTCAACCAATTTGAACATTTGTAATATTGGTACCGACCCGACTTTTATTACAAGAAATAGGGAAGAGGTCTTAGACATGACGCTAGCCACAGCCTCCCTTCACCAAAGACTCATAAGATGGAGAGTGCTTGACGAGCATTCTTTTTCTGATCATAGATATATCGATATAGTTTTCTCTCTCGATATACCCAAGCCTAAATGGTGCAGAAACGTTAAACGCACGAACTGGACCATCTTCAAAGAATTTTTAGCAAGACTTGTCCCAGAGCACCCCCGCCCCCCCGTGGGGCTCCCCTCACCCGAGTACACTCAGTTACTCACCAACAAGCTCACGGAGGCTTGCAAGTCCGCCCTAAACAAGGCATGCCCCCAAAGCAAGCCAAGAGTGATGGTCCCCACAACTATATGAGCTTCGCAAAACTTCGCGAAAGCTCTTTAACAAAGCAAGGTTCAGGGGGGACGACCAATCATGGAGTCTCTATAAAGCCAACCTAACCTCATATAAAAAGAAACTTAGACAAGCTAAGCGCTCCACTTGGCGGAGTTTCTGCTCAACAATCGAGAACACTACAGAAGCCGCGAGGCTCAGGAAAGTTCTCTCCAGCACTCGAGCAACCGTGGGCTTCCTCAAAAAACCCGATGACTCGTGGACAACGACCAGTCTAGAGTCTCTGGAACTTTTGGTTGAAACCCACTTTCCTGGTTGCTCAGTCGCAGGATTACGACCCCCTATCTACAGAGAATGTCACGAGTATGACTCCACTGACCTTTTCTCCAAAGATATCATCTCATGGGCCATTCAAAGTTTCTCGCCCTTTAAATCCCCTGGGCCCGACGGAATTATCCCAACCCAACTGCAGTATGCAGGGGATACTGCCATAAACTGGCTCCAGAAAATCTTCTCAGATATCTTAACGACAGGTTTGATCCCCAAGCCATGGCTCGAATCTAAAGTCGTCTTCATCCCTAAGGCTGGCAAAGTCTCACACACGACCCCAAAGGACTTTCGTCCTATAAGCCTAACGTCCTTTCTACTCAAGACACTAGAAAGGGTACTGGGCCTACATATCAGAGACTCGATCAAGGCTGATCACTTCACCCAAGCACAACATGCTTATCAAAAGGAAAATCTACTGAGACAGCGCTTCATGCTGTCATCTCTACAGTGGAAACGGCACTACACCACAAAGAGTACTGCCTTATAGCCTTTCTAGACATCGAAGGCGCTTTCAATAACGTCGCACCGGGAGCGATTACCGAGGCATTGTCGGAGCTGGGAGTGGGGCACCGGATTGTGGATCTGATTGATCAGCTGCTCAAATGCAGGATCGTCAGGGCCACACTTGGGTCTGCGACCATTTCCAGATCGGTCAATAGAGGTACCCCGCAAGGAGGTGTTCTCTCCCCTCTCCTTTGGAATGTGGCTGTTAACAGCTTGCTGCGCTCCATAGAGGGAGGGGGCTGTCAAGTTATCGCTTACGCGGATGACGTTGCCATAGCCTTCTCGGGTAAATACCCCCAAAGTTTGTGCGAGCTTATGACCACTGCACTTCGAACCCTGTCCTCATGGGCTACAGCAAAGGGACTTGGACTAAACCCAGCTAAAACTGATTTAGTGCTCTTCACTAGGAAGTAAAGGATCCCTCCCCTCAGACCACCAACCCTGAATGGGGTGGAACTTGCCTTCAGTAAATCCGCTAAATACCTAGGGCTCACTCTCGATAGTAAACTAGACTGGAATCATAACACAGAAGAACGAGTTAAGAAGGCCTCAGTCGCACTATATACATGTAGGAAGTCCATTGGACTGAAATGGGGAATGTCACCCCACATCACGCTGTGGCTGTACACAGCCATCGTTCGGCCCATCCTACTGTATGGAGTGTCAGAATGGTGGCCAACTTTGTCTAAAAAGACATCAGTCCACAAGCTGAGCAAAGTACAGCGTGCCGCTGGACTGACCACAACAGGAGCCCTCAGAACGACCCCAACTGAGTCTCTTGACAATATACTAAATCTCCTACCAATAGACCAAATGGGGAAATTCAACTCTCTCTGCCCTACGCATGAGAGAAACCAAGCAGTGGTCCGAGCAGAAGTTTGGACACTCCAATATTCTAGTGGGTAACTTGCTTATCCCGTCAAACACGGACTATTGTTGTCCTCAGGAATTCCCCAAAACCCCTTTCCATACGCTAATCCCCCCAAGGGAGGATTGGCTCTCAGGCACGCCAGGGCCGACAGACTCGGTAAAAATTTACACCGATGGCTCTAAGCTAGACGACCGGGTAGGGGGAGGCGTCTTTTGCGAAGAGCTATCTATAAGCCAATCGTTCAACCTTCCTGATCACTGCAGTGTGTTTCAAGTAGAGATCGCTGCAATACAGGAGGCACTCTCATGCATTTCCAAAAGTAAATGCTCTGCAGCAAGGATCTGCATATTTTCTGATAGCCAGGCAGCTATCAAATCCCTAAAGGCGATATCGTCAAATTCGATATCCGTCACAAACTGCCGCAGATCTCTACAGGGGATGGCAGAGCAGTTCGAAATATACCTCATTCGGGTGCCCGGACATAAAGGCATCGAGGGCAACTGTAAAGCAGACGAGCTGGCAAGGCATGGTACTACCATGCCTCTCCTCGCAGACAAGGAGGGCTTGGGTATTCCCATGGCCAGCTGTAAGCTTAGAGTTCGATCGCACTTCGAACTCGAAGCTAACAAAAGATGGCAGCTTACCATTGCCACGGGCAGGATTGCTAGGCAAACCTGGCCAACGCGCTGCAAGAAGCGCTCTTCAGGCCTAATCCACCTAAGCAGATTAGGCTGTGCTTCCGTAATTAGAGCCATTACGGGACACTGGCTAGTGGGGACTCACGCAGCGAGACTTCTAGCCCCTTCCAACGATTTCTGCAGAAGCTGTCGGGACGAGGAGGAGGAGGAAACTGTTTCCCACCTTTTCTGTGACTGTCCGGCACTCCGCAAAAATAGAAATCACTATCTTGGTTCTTTTTTCTTATCGGACCTCACTCAACTGGTGGATATTAACCCGAAAAATATCCTGACTTTTATTCAAGCCTCGGGCTGGGACCACGCCCTCGAAAGTGGTGTGACACACTCTGTGTCTAGGTAGATGGTTTTTGGATAAAGTCCAAAACGCGGCACCACAACGGGCCAATACATGGCCTATGTGAGTGGGGGGTCTTCGAACCTCTCACTACCGCTCTAACCTAACCTAACCTAACATTGAAGATATTGTACTGTCTATTCGTGGTGAAAACTTGACTTATTATGGACTTCCACTACCAATTAGATCCGAGGAAATTGATATTGAATATCATAGAGAAACAAATTATGAAAATTGCGATAATTTTGTTGTTAATAATGAGCTACTCCTTACTGCTGAGCAAAAACAAGTATACAATATAACTGTTCTCTTAACTGGTGATTTTCGACAAACTCTTCCAGTGATCCCCAGAGGAACAAGAGCAGATGAAATAAATGCGTGCTTAAAGTCTTCAATTTTGTGGCCCAAAATACAGAAAATTGCATTAACGAAGAATATGCGAGTGCACTTAAAAGGTGATAGCATAGCTGGTGAATTTGCAGAAATGCTTCTTCAAATAGGAAATGGATTATTTCCAACCCATGATGGCAAAATAGCTTTACCATCAACTTTGTGTCATGCTGTGAAAAGTATTGAAGAACTAACTCTAAAAATATTTCCGGATATTACAAATGTCTCTCAAAAATCACTCGAATGGTTTTCAGAACGTGCTATTTTGACTGCGAGAAATGACAATGCATTGGAAATAAACGATTTTTTATTAAAATCATTTCAAAGTGAAGAAATGACATAATGATTCTGAATTGCCAATTCAATTTAAAAGATTGCAATTTCCTTTAAACAGTTTGCTTTGCCTTAACAATTAATAAATCACAGGGACAAACTCTTAAATTAGCCGGACTAGAATTAGGGATCATTCAAGTATTACGTAACGCAAATTGATGGTGAGGAGGGGGTCTCGTAAAACGTTACGATGCGTTACAGGAGCGGGAGGGGGTCTTTCTTACAAGACGTTACGCAACATTTTTTCTTTTGTTTTAAATAAAAATTGAGGTAAAAATGATCACTTGAGTGTTACGTTACGTTAAGAGATGGGGAGGGGGGGGGGGGGGGGGGCGGGTACGGAAAAACGTTACGGTGCGTTACAAGGGGGGTAGGGGAGTCTCAAATCTTTAAAAATTGCCAGGGGCCACTTCCACATCAACTGCTACGTGCTCTAATCGCTGACTGCGAAGCGACAAACACTGAGCTCATCATAGGATGCGACGCCAACGCTCATCACCATCAGTGGGGTAGCACTGACATAAATGAACGGGGTGAGTTACTCTTTAACTATATCCTCTCAACCAATTTGAACATTTGTAATATTGGTACCGACCCGACTTTTATTACAAGAAATAGGGAAGAGGTCTTAGACATGACGCTAGCCACAGCCTCCCTTCACCAAAGACTCATAAGATGGAGAGTGCTTGACGAGCATTCTTTTTCTGATCATAGATATATCGATATAGTTTTCTCTCTCGATATACCCAAGCCTAAATGGTGCAGAAACGTTAAACGCACGAACTGGACCATCTTCAAAGAATTTTTAGCAAGACTTGTCCCAGAGCACCCCCCCCGTGGGGCTCCCCTCACCCGAGTACACTCAGTTACTCACCAACAAGCTCACGGAGGCTTGCAAGTCCGCCCTAAACAAGGCATGCCCCCAAAGCAAGCCAAGAGTGATGGTCCCCACAACTATATGAGCTTCGCAAAACTTCGCGAAAGCTCTTTAACAAAGCAAGGTTCAGGGGGGACGACCAATCATGGAGTCTCTATAAAGCCAACCTAACCTCATATAAAAAGAAACTTAGACAAGCTAAGCGCTCCACTTGGCGGAGTTTCTGCTCAACAATCGAGAACACTACAGAAGCCGCGAGGCTCAGGAAAGTTCTCTCCAGCACTCGAGCAACCGTGGGCTTCCTCAAAAAACCCGATGACTCGTGGACAACGACCAGTCTAGAGTCTCTGGAACTTTTGGTTGAAACCCACTTTCCTGGTTGCTCAGTCGCAGGATTACGACCCCCTATCTACAGAGAATGTCACGAGTATGACTCCACTGACCTTTTCTCCAAAGATATCATCTCATGGGCCATTCAAAGTTTCTCGCCTTTTAAATCCCCTGGGCCCGACGGAATTATCCCAACCCACCTGCAGTATGCAGGGGATACTGCCATAAACTGGCTCCAGAAAATCTTCTCAGATATCTTAACGACAGGTTTGATCCCCAAGCCATGGCTCGAATCTAAAGTCGTCTTCATCCCTAAGGCTGGCAAAGTCTCACACACGACCCCAAAGGACTTTCGTCCTATAAGCCTAACGTCCTTTCTACTCAAGACACTAGAAAGGGTACTGGGCCTACATATCAGAGACTCGATCAAGGCTGATCACTTCGCCCAAGCACAACATGCTTATCAAAAAGGAAAATCTACTGAGACAGCGCTTCATGCTGTCATCTCTACAGTGGAAACGGCACTACACCACAAAGAGTACTGCCTTATAGCCTTTCTAGACATCGAAGGCGCTTTCAATAACGTCGCACCGGGAGCGATTACCGAGGCATTGTCGGAGCTGGGAGTGGGGCACCGGATTGTGGATCTGATTGATCAGCTGCTCAAATGCAGGATCGTCAGGGCCACACTTGGGTCTGCGACCATTTCCAGATCGGTCAATAGAGGTACCCTGCAAGGAGGTGTTCTCTCCCCTCTCCTTTGGAATGTGGCTGTTAACAGCTTGCTGCGCTCCATAGAGGGAGGGGGCTGTCAAGTTATCGCTTACGCGGATGACGTTGCCATAGCCTTCTCGGGTAAATACCCCCAAAGTTTGTGCGAGCTTATGACCACTGCACTTCGAACCCTGTCCTCATGGGCTACAGCAAAGGGACTTGGACTAAACCCAGCTAAAACTGATTTAGTGCTCTTCAGGAAGTAAAGGATCCCTCCCCTCAGACCACCAACCCTGAATGGGGTGGAACTTGCCTTCAGTAAATCCGCTAAATACCTAGGGCTCACTCTCGATAGTAAACTAGACTGGAATCATAACACAGAAGAACGAGTTAAGAAGGCCTCAGTCGCACTATATACATGTAGGAAGTCCATTGGACTGAAATGGGGAATGTCACCCCACATCACGCTGTGGCTGTACACAGCCATCGTTCGGCCCATCCTACTGTATGGAGTGTCAGAATGGTGGCCAACTTTGTCTAAAAAGACATCAGTCCACAAGCTGAGCAAAGTACAGCGTGCCGCTGGACTGACCACAACAGGAGCCCTCAGAACGACCCCAACTGAGTCTCTTGACAATATACTAAATCTCCTACCAATAGACCAAATGGGGAAATTCAACTCTCTCTGCCCTACGCATGAGAGAAACCAAGCAGTGGTCCGAGCAGAAGTTCGGACACTCCAATATTCTAGTGGGTAACTTGCTTATCCCGTCAAACACGGACTATTGTTGTCCTCAGGAATTCCCCAAAACCCCTTTCCATACGCTAATCCCCCCAAGGGAGGATTGGCTCTCAGGCACGCCAGGGCCGACAGACTCTGTAAAAATTTACACCGATGGCTCTAAGCTAGACGACCGGGTAGGGGGAGGCGTCTTTTGCGAAGAGCTATCTATAAGCCAATCGTTCAACCTTCCTGATCACTGCAGTGTGTTTCAAGCAGAGATCGCTGCAATACAGGAGGCACTCTCATGCATTTCCAAAAGTAAATGCTCTGCAGCAAGGATCTGCATATTTTCTGATAGCCAGGCAGCTATCAAATCCCTAAAGGCGATATCTTCAAATTCGATATCCGTCACAAACTGCCGCAGATCTCTACAGGGGATGGCAGAGCAGTTCGAAATATACCTCATTTGGGTGCCCGGACATAAAGGCATCGATGGCAACTGTAAAGCAGACGAGCTGGCAGGCATGGTACTACATGCCTCCCGCAGACAAGGAGGGCTTGGGTATTCCCATGGCCAGCTGTAAGCTTAGAGTTCGATCGCACTTCGAACTCGAAGCTAACAAAAGATGGCAGCTTACCATTGCCACGGGCAGGATTGCTAAGCAAGCCTGGCCAACGCGCTGCAAGAAGCGCTCTTCAGGCCTAATCCACCTAAGCAGATTAGGCTGTGCTTCCGTAATTAGAGCCATTACGGGACACTGGCTAGTGGGGACTCACGCAGCGAGACTTCTAGCCCCTTTCAACGATTTCTGCAGAAGCTGTCGGGACGAGGAGGAGGAGGAAACTGTTTCCCACCTTTTCTGTGACTGTCCGGCACTCCGCAAAAATAGAAATCGCTATCTTGGTTCTTTTTTCTTATCGGACCTCACTCAACTGGTGGATATTAACCCGAAAAATATCCTGTCTTTTATTCAAGCCTCGGGCTGGGACCACGCCCTCGAAAGTGGTGTGACACACTCTGTGTCTGGGTAGATGGTTTTTGGATAAAGTCCAAAACGCGGCACCACAACGGGCCAATACATGGCCTATGTGAGTGGGGGGTCTTCGAACCTCTCACTACCGCTCTAACCTAACCTAACCTAACATTGAAGATATTGTACTGTCTATTCGTGGTGAAAACTTGACTTATTATGGACTTCCACTACCAATTAGATCCGAGGAAATTGATATTGAATATCATAGAGAAACAAATTATGAAAATTGCGATAATTTTGTTGTTAATAATGAGCTACTCCTTACTGCTGAGCAAAAACAAGTATACAATATAACTGTTCTCTTAGCTGGTGATTTTCGACAAACTCTTCCAGTGATCCCCAGAGGAACAAGAGCAGATGAAATAAATGCGTGCTTAAAGTCTTCAATTTTGTGGCCCAAAATACAGAAAATTGCATTAACGAAGAATATGCGAGTACACTTAAAAGGTGATAGCATAGCTGGTGAATTTGCAGAAATGCTTCTTCAAATAGGAAATGGATTATTTCCAACCCATGATGGCAAAATAACTTTACCATCAACTTTGTGTCATGCTGTGAAAAGTATTGAAGAACTAACTCTAAAAATATTTCCGGATATTACAAATGTCTCTCAAAAACGTGCTATTTTGACTGCGAGATATGACAATGCATTGGAAATAAACGATTTTTTATTAAAATCATTACAAAGTGAAGAAATGACATAAAACTCTATTGATTATGTGGCTGAAATCGAAGATGCAGTTCATTACCCCATCGAGTTTCTTAATTCATTAAATCCGGCTGGCCTGCCTCAACATAAATTAACTTTAAAGATTGGTTCACCTGTAATGTTGATTCGCAACTTGAAACCGCCAAAACTGTGCAATGGTACAAGATTGCAAGTTAAAGTCCTTCGTTACGGAAAAACGTTACGGTGCGTTACAAGGGGGGTAGGGGAGTCTAAAATCTTTAAAAATTGCGTTACGTGATCCCCATCATAAATGACGAGTCAGTCAAGGCCCTTGCCGCGTCCAACTCAGCTCAACTTACATGGCCCATGACCATCAGGGGCCACTTCCACATCAACTGCTACGTGCTCTAATCGCTGACTGCGAAGCGACAAACACTGAGCTCATCATAGGATGCGACGCCAACGCTCATCACCATCAGTGGGGTAGCACTGACATAAATGAACGGGGTGAGTTACTCTTTAACTATATCCTCTCAACCAATTTGAACATTTGTAATATTGGTACCGACCCGACTTTAGTACAAGAAATAGGGAAGAGGTCTTAGACATGACGCTAGCCACAGCCTCCCTTCACCAAAGACTCATAAGATGGAGAGTTCTTGACGAGCATTCTTTTTCTGATCATAGATATATCGATATAGTTTTCTCTCTCGATATACCCAAGCCTAAATGGTGCAGAAACGTTAAACGCACGAACTGGACCATCTTCAAAGAATTTTTAGCAAGACTTGTCCCAGAGCACCCCCCCCCCCCCCCGTGGGGCTCCCCTCACCCGAGTACACTGAGTTACTCACCAACAAGCTCACGGAGGCATGCAAGTCCGCCCTAAACAAGGCATGCCCCCAAAGCAAGCCAAGAGTGATGGTCCCCACAACTAGATGAGCTTCGCAAAACTTCGCGAAAGCTCTTTAACAAAGCAAGGTTCAGGGGGGACGACCAATCATGGAGTCTCTATAAAGCCAACCTAACCTCATATAAAAAGAAACTTAGACAAGCTAAGCGCTCCACTTGGCGGAGTTTCTGCTCAACAATCGAGAACACTACAGAAGCCGCGAGGCTCAGGAAAGTTCTCTCCAGCACTCGAGCAACCGTGGGCTTCCTCAAAAAACCCGATGACTCGTGGACAACGACCAGTCTAGAGTCTCTGGAACTTTTGGTTGAAACCCACTTTCCTGGTTGCTCAGTCGCAGGATTACGACCCCCTATCTACAGAGAATGTCACGAGTATGACTCCACTGACCTTTTCTCCAAAGATATCATCTCATGGGCCATTCAAAGTTTCTCGCCCTTTAAATCCAATCCAACTGCAGTATGCAGGGGATACTGCCATAAACTGGCTCCAGAAAATCTTCTCAGATATCTTAACGACAGGTTTGATCCCCAAGCCATGGCTCGAATCTAAAGTCGTCTTCATCCCTAAGGCTGGCAAAGTCTCACACACGACCCCAAAGGACTTTCGTCCTATAAGCCTAACGTCCTTTCTACTCAAGACACTAGAAAGGGTACTGGGCCTACATATCAGAGACTCGATCAAGGCTGATCACTTCGCCCAAGCACAACATGCTTATCAAAAAGGAAAATCTACTGAGACAGCGCTTCATGCTGTCATCTCTACAGTGGAAACGGCACTACACCACAAAGAGTACTGCCTTATAGCCTTTCTAGACATCGAAGGCGCTTTCAATAACGTCGCACCGGGAGCGATTACCGAGGCATTGTCGGAGCTGGGAGTGGGGCACCGGATTGTGGATCTGATTGATCAGCTGCTCAAATGCAGGATCGTCAGGGCCACACTTGGGTCTGCGCCCATTTCCAGATCGGTCAATAGAGGTACCCCGCAAGGAGGTGTTCTCTCCCCTCTCCTTTGGAATGTGGCTGTTAACAGCTTGCTGCGCTCCATAGAGGGAGGGGGCTGTCAAGTTATCGCTTACGCGGATGACGTTGCCATAGCCTTCTCGGGTAAATACCCCCAAAGTTTGTGCGAGCTTATGACCACTGCACTTCGAACCCTGTCCTCATGGGCTACAGCAAAGGGACTTGGACTAAACCCAGCTAAAACTGATTTAGTGCTCTTCAGGAAGTAAAGGATCCCTCCCCTCAGACCACCAACCCTGAATGGGGTGGAACTTGCCTTCAGTAAATCCGCTAAATACCTAGGGCTCACTCTCGATAGTAAACTAGACTGGAATCATAACACAGAAGAACGAGTTAAGAAGGCCTCAGTCGCACTATATACATGTAGGAAGTCCATTGGACTGAAATGGGGAATGTCACCCCACATCACGCTGTGGCTGTACACAGCCATCGTTCGGCCCATCCTACTGTATGGAGTGTCAGAATGGTGGCCAACTTTGTCTAAAAAGACATCAGTCCACAAGCTGAGCAAAGTACAGCGTGCCGCTGGACTGACCACAACAGGAGCCCTCAGAACGACCCCAACTGAGTCTCTTGACAATATACTAAATCTCCTACCAATAGACCAAATGGGGAAATTCAACTCTCTCTGCCCTACGCATGAGAGAAACCAAGCAGTGGTCCGAGCAGAAGTTCGGACACTCCAATATTCTAGTGGGTAACTTGCTTATCCCTCAAACACGGACTATTGTTGTCCTCAGGAATTCCCCAAAACCCCTTTCCATACGCTAATCCCCCCAAGGGAGGATTGGCTCTCAGGCACGCCAGGGCCGACAGACTCTGTAAAAATTTACACCGATGGCTCTAAGCTAGACGACCGGGTAGGGGGAGGCGTCTTTTGCGAAGAGCTATCTATAAGCCAATCGTTCAACCTTCCTGATCACTGCAGTGTGTTTCAAGCAGAGATCGCTGCAATACAGGAGCCACTCTCATGCATTTCCAAAAGTAAATGCTCTGCAGCAAGGATCTGCATATTTTCTGATAGCCAGGCAGCTATCAAATCCCTAAAGGCGATATCTTCAAATTCGATATCCGTCACAAACTGCCGCAGATCTCTACAGGGGATGGCAGAGCAGTTCGAAATATACCTCATTTGGGTGCCCGGACATAAAGGCATCGATGGCAACTGTAAAGCAGACGAGCTGGCAAGGCATGGTACTACCATGCCTCTCCTCGCGGACAAGGAGGGCTTGGGTATTCCCATGGCCAGCTGTAAGCTTAGAGTTCGATCGCACTTCGAACTCGAAGCTAACAAAAGATGGTAGCTTACCATTGCCACGGGCAGGATTGCTAGGCAAACCTGGCCAACGCGCTGCAAGAAGCGCTCTTCAGGCCTAATCCACCTAAGCAGATTAGGCTGTGCTTCCGTAATTAGAGCCATTACGGGACACTGGCTAGTGGGGACTCACGCAGCGAGACTTCTAGCCCCTTTCAACGATTTCTGCAGAAGCTGTCGGGACGAGGAGGAGGAGGAAACTGTTTCCCACCTTTTCTGTGACTGTCCGGCACTCTGCAAAAATAGAAATCGCTATCTTGGTTCTTTTTTCTTATCGGACCTCACTCAACTGGTGGATATTAACCCGAAAAATATCCTGTCTTTTATTCAAGCCTCGGGCTGGGACCACGCCCTCGAAAGTGGTGTGACACACTCTGTGTCTGGGTAGATGGTTTTTGGATAAAGTCCAAAACGTGGCACCACAACGGGCCAAAACATGGCCTATGTGCGTGGGGGGTCTTCGAACCTCTCACTACCGCTCTAACCTAACCTAACCTAACACTGAAGATATTGTACTGTCTATTCGTGGTGAAAACTTGACTTATTATGGACTTCCACTACCAATTAGATCCGAGGAAATTGATATTGAATATCATAGAGAAACAAATTATGAAAATTGCGATAATTTTGTTGTTAATAATGAGCTACTCCTTACTGCTGAGCAAAAACAAGTATACAATATAACTGTTCTCTTAGCTGGTGATTTTCGACAAACTCTTCCAGTGATCCCCAGAGGAACAAGAGCAGATGAAATAAATGCGTGCTTAAAGTCTTCAATTTTGTGGCCCAAAATACAGAAAATTGCATTAACGAAGAATATGCGAGTACACTTAAAAGGTGATAGCATAGCTGGTGAATTTGCAGAAATGCTTCTTCAAATAGGAAATGGATTATTTCCAACCCATGATGGCAAAATAACTTTACCATCAACTTTGTGTCATGCTGTGAAAAGTATTGAAGAACTAACTCTAAAAATATTTCCGGATATTACAAATGTCTCTCAAAAATCACTCGAATGGTTTTCAGAACGTGCTATTTTGACTGCGAGAAATGACAATGCATTGGAAATAAACGATTTTTTATTAAAATCATTACAAAGTGAAGAAATGACATAAAACTCTATTGATTATGTGGCTGAAATCGAAGATGCAGTTCATTACCCCGTCGAGTTTCTTAATTCATTAAATCCGGCTGGCCTGCCTCAACATAAATTAACTTTAAAGATTGGTTCACCTGTAATGTTGATTCGCAACTTGAAACCGCCAAAACTGTGCAATGGTACAAGATTGCAAGTTAAAGTCCTTCATAAGAATGTTGTCGAAGCAATTGTCTTTACTGGCAATGGTAGAGGGGAAACGGTTTTTTACCGAGAATTCCATTAATACCTTCTGATTCTGAATTGCCAATTCAATTTAAATTTTAAATAAAAATTGAGGTAAAAATGATCACTTGAGTGTTACGTAACGTTAAGAGATGGGGTGGTGGGGGGGGGGGGGGGGGGGTACGGAAAAACGTTACGGTGCGTTACAAGGGGGGTAGGGGAGTCTAAAATCTTTAAAAATTGCGTTACGTGATCCTCATCATAAATGACGAGTCAGTCAAGGCCCTTGCCGCGTCCAACTCAGCTCAACTTACATGGCCCATGACCATCAGGGGCCACTTCCACATCAACTGCTACGTGCTCTAATCGCTGACTGCGAAGCGACAAACACTGAGCTCATCATAGGATGCGACGCCAACGCTCATCACCATCAGTGGGGTAGCACTGACATAAATGAACGGGGTGAGTTACTCTTTAACTATATCCTCTCAACCAATTTGAACATTTGTAATATTGGTACCGACCCGACTTTAGTACAAGAAATAGGGAAGAGGTCTTAGACATGACGCTAGCCACAGCCTCCCTTCACCAAAGACTCATAAGATGGAGAGTGCTTGACGAGCATTCTTTTTCTGATCATAGATATATCGATATAGTTTTCTCTCTCGATATACCCAAGCCTAAATGGTGCAGAAACGTTAAACGCACGAACTGGACCATCTTCAAAGAATTTTTAGCAAGACTTGTCCCAGAGCACCCCCCCCCCCCCCGTGGGGCTCCCCTCACCCGAGTACACTGAGTTACTCACCAACAAGCTCACGGAGGCTTGCAAGTCCGCCCTAAACAAGGCATGCCCCCAAAGCAAGCCAAGAGTGATGGTCCCCACAACTAGATGAGCCTTGCAAAACTTCGCGAAAGCTCTTTAACAAAGCAAGGTTCAGGGGGGACGACCAATCATGGAGTCTCTATAAAGCCAACCTAACCTCATATAAAAAGAAACTTAGACAAGCTAAGCGCTCCACTTGGCGGAGTTTCTGCTCAACAATCGAGAACACTACAGAAGCCGCGAGGCTCAGGAAAGTTCTCTCCAGCACTCGAGCAACCGTGGGCTTCCTCAAAAAACCCGATGACTCGTGGACAACGACCAGTCTAGAGTCTCTGGAACTTTTGGTTGAAACCCACTTTCCTGGTTGCTCAGTCGCAGGATTACGACCCCCTATCTACAGAGAATGTCACGAGTATGACTCCACTGACCTTTTCTCCAAAGATATCATCTCATGGGCCATTCAAAGTTTCTCGCCCTTTAAATCCCCTGGGCCCGACGGAATTATCCCAACCCAACTGCAGTATGCAGGGGATACTGCCATAAACTGGCTCCAGAAAATCTTCTCAGATATCTTAACGACAGGTTTGATCCCCAAGCCATGGCTCGAATCTAAAGTCGTCTTCATCCCTAAGGCTGGCAAAGTCTCACACACGACCCCAAAGGACTTTCGTCCTATAAGCCTAACGTCCTTTCTACTCAAGACACTAGAAAGGGTACTGGGCCTACATATCAGAGACTCGATCAAGGCTGATCACTTCGCCCAAGCACAACATGCTTATCAAAAAGGAAAATCTACTGAGACAGCGCTTCATGCTGTCATCTCTACAGTGGAAACGGCACTACACCACAAAGAGTACTGCCTTATAGCCTTTCTAGACATCGAAGGCGCTTCAATACGTCGCACGGAGCGATTACCGAGGCATGTCGGAGCTGGGAGTGGGGCACCGGATTGTGGATCTGATTGATCAGCTGCTCAAATGCAGGATCGTCAGGGCCACACTTGGGTCTGCGCCCATTTCCAGATCGGTCAATAGAGGTACCCCGCAAGGAGGTGTTCTCTCCCCTCTCCTTTGGAATGTGGCTGTTAACAGCTTGCTGCGCTCCATAGAGGGAGGGGGCTGTCAAGTTATCGCTTACGCGGATGACGTTGCCATAGCCTTCTCGGGTAAATACCCCCAAAGTTTGTGCGAGCTTATGACCACTGCACTTCGAACCCTGTCCTCATGGGCTACAGCAAAGGGACTTGGACTAAACCCAGCTAAAACTGATTTAGTGCTCTTCAGGAAGTAAAGGATCCCTCCCCTCAGACCACCAACCCTGAATGGGGTGGAACTTGCCTTCAGTAAATCCGCTAAATACCTAGGGCTCACTCTCGATAGTAAACTAGACTGGAATCATAACACAGAAGAACGAGTTAAGAAGGCCTCAGTCGCACTATATACATGTAGGAAGTCCATTGGACTGAAATGGGGAATGTCACCCCACATCACGCTGTGGCTGTACACAGCCATCGTTCGGCCCATCCTACTGTATGGAGTGTCAGAATGGTGGCCAACTTTGTCTAAAAAGACATCAGTCCACAAGCTGAGCAAAGTACAGCGTGCCGCTGGACTGACCACAACAGGAGCCCTCAGAACGACCCCAACTGAGTCTCTTGACAATATACTAAATCTCCTACCAATAGACCAAATGGGGAAATTCAACTCTCTCTGCCCTACGCATGAGAGAAACCAAGCAGTGGTCCGAGCAGAAGTTCGGACACTCCAATATTCTAGTGGGTAACTTGCTTATCCCGTCAAACACGGACTATTGTTGTCCTCAGGAATTCCCCAAAACCCCTTTCCATACGCTAATCCCCCCAAGGGAGGATTGGCTCTCAGGCACGCCAGGGCCGACAGACTCTGTAAAAATTTACACCGATGGCTCTAAGCTAGACGACCGGGTAGGGGGAGGCGTCTTTTGCGAAGAGCTATCTATAAGCCAATCGTTCAACCTTCCTGATCACTGCAGTGTGTTTCAAGCAGAGATCGCTGCAATACAGGAGGCACTCTCATGCATTTCCAAAAGTAAATGCTCTGCAGCAAGGATCTGCATATTTTCTGATAGCCAGGCAGCTATCAAATCCCTAAAGGCGATATCTTCAAATTCGATATCCGTCACAAACTGCCGCAGATCTCTACAGGGGATGGCAGAGCAGTTCGAAATATACCTCATTCGGGTGCCCGGACATAAAGGCATCGATGGCAACTGTAAAGCAGACGAGCTGGCAAGGCATGGTACTACCATGCCTCTCCTCGCAGACAAGGAGGGCTTGGGTATTCCCATGGCCAGCTGTAAGCTTAGAGTTCGATCGCACTTCGAACTCGAAGCTAACAAAAGATGGCAGCTTACCATTGCCACGGGCAGGATTGCTAAGCAAACCTGGCCAACGCGCTGCAAGAAGCGCTCTTCAGGCCTAATCCACCTAAGCAGATTAGGCTGTGCTTCCGTAATTAGAGCCATTACGGGACACTGGCTAGTGGGGACTCACGCAGCGAGACTTCTAGCCCCTTTCAACGATTTCTGCAGAAGCTGTCGGGACGAGGAGGAGGAGGAAACTGTTTCCCACCTTTTCTGTGACTGTCCGGCACTGTGCAAAAATAGAAATCGCTATCTTGGTTCTTTTTTCTTATCGGACCTCACTCAACTGGTGGATTTTAACCCGAAAAATATCCTGTCTTTTATTCAAGCCTCGGGCTGGGACCACGCCCTCGAAAGTGGTGTGACACACTCTGTGTCTGGGTAGATGGTTTTTGGATAAAGTCCAAAACGCGGCACCACAACGGGCCAATACATGGCCTATGTGAGTGGGGGGTCTTCGAACCTCTCACTACCGCTCTAACCTAACCTAACCTAACATTGAAGATATTGTACTGTCTATTCGTGGTGAAAACTTGACTTATTATGGACTTCCACTACCAATTAGATCCGAGGAAATTGATATTGAATATCATAGAGAAACAAATTATAAAAATTGCGATAATTTTGTTGTTAATAATGAGCTACTCCTTACTGCTGAGCAAAAACAAGTATACAATATAACTGTTCTCTTAGCTGGTGATTTTCGACAAACTCTTCCAGTGATCCCCAGAGGAACAAGAGCAGATGAAATAAATGCGTGCTTAAAGTCTTCAATTTTGTGGCCCAAAATACAGAAAATTGCTTTAACGAAGAATATGCGAGTGCACTTAAAAGGTGATAGCATAGCTGGTGAATTTGCAGAAATGCTTCTTCAAATAGGAAATGGATTATTTCCAACCCATGATGGCAAAATAACTTTACCATCAACTTTGTGTCATGCTGTGAAAAGTATTGAAGAACTAACTCTAAAAATATTTCCGGATATTACAAATGTCTCTCAAAAATCACTCGAATGGTTTTCAGAACGTGCTATTTTGACTGCGAGAAATGACAATGCATTGGAAATAAACGATTTTTTATTAAAATCATTTCAAAGTGAAGAAATGACATAAAACTCTATTGATTATGTGGCTGAAATCGAAGATGGAGTTCATTACCCCGTCGAGTTTCTTAATTCATTAAATCCGGCTGGCCTGCCTCAACATAAATTAACTTTAAAGATTGGTTCACCTGTAATGTTGATTCGCAACTTGAAACCGCCAAAGCTGTGCAATGGTACAAGATTGCAAGTTAAAGTCCTTCATAAGAATGTTGTCGAAGCAATTGTCTTTACTGGCAATGGTAGAGGGGAAACGGTTTTTTACCGAGAATTCCATTAATACCTTCTGATTCTGAATTGCCAATTCAATTTAAATTTTAAATAAAAATTGAGGTAAAAATGATCACTTGAGTGTTACGTAACGTTAAGAGATGGGGAGGGGGGGGTACGTAAAAACGTTACGGTGCGTTACAAGGGGGGTAGGGGAGTCTAAAATCTTTAAAAATTGCGTTACGTATTACTTGAACGATCCCTTTCGACACGATTGTTTTTCTCTTAAATACATTGCTTTAATATTTTGTGAAGTATTTTCTTATTTATTTATTTTGTATCTATCTTCTATTGCTAAAATTTATATAAACTATCCGCGCAGCGAAGTTAGCGGGCCACTTACTAGTTAAATATAATGTTATGTTAAATTTACCTTTACACAATAATCAAATGGAGTTACCTTTAAGTCACCATGAAGGCATATTTAAATTTGTTTTGAATTAAAATTGATAACAATGCGAATGAGATAGAGTATTTTTTAATGGACACCTGATCGCTTGTCACTTTAAAAAAAAAAAAAAAAAAAAAAAACATTAAATGGGTTGAATTATTCGATTCTACAGGTAGGGAAGGTAAAGACGAAAGAACATCAGCGCCTCAGATCTTGTACTACAATTCTCTTGAGTGAATGTCAATTGACTTTGGTTTCCCGTTATAGTTGTTGTTATAGTGACGCTTATGTCAAGGCGTTTTTAAGACCCCCACCCCAAGTGCCCTGAGCACGGCTGGAACCGTAAAGTGGACAGGGAATTGCCGAGACATCACTTTTGTGCACGTTACATACTTTAGCCATGACCATATGAATAATCATTGCATTTGAAATGTCTTTGTCGTCACCCAAAGAGGACAGCGATGCATAAATCGCAGACACTGTATCTACCATCGATCTTGAACTCGACGCAGATTGTTTTGTCATGCTTGGCAAATCGAATGGCTTAATTGCATTCATGAATAATGCTTTTGTTACGACACACAAATCCTCTAACGGCCCTCTGCTTACGTTAGCTGGACTTAAACTGTCCAGCTCTGCATGTAAATTCATAGCTTTTTCAACATACCCCTCTAATAATTCTAATCGACGTGCTAACTCTGTTTTTTCGGATGAATTTTTTTTATTTTAAAGGCTGTTTGCATGCGAGCAATGTCAGCATTAACTTGATCAAACTTCTGCAAACATGACGTTAACTTAACATTAGTCTTAAAGACTGCTGGCTTTTCAAGTGACAGTTTATCTGACTCAGACATATTTAAGCTTGCTAAAAACAACCTTTAAACAAGTAAGAAGGCTCTAGTCGGGAGAGCCCGACTAGAAGATACCCTGAACCCAGTTGCAATAAATATATTTAATTTATATAAAACTTAGGTATACTGGCTTAGCTTCCATCGATTAAGTTCAATATCTCCGGTGTTTCTCAACCGATTTGGACGAAATTTTCAGAAAAGTTCTATCATTATCCATTACTTCAACCCTCATTTTTAGATTTTCAAAATTCGATATTTTATTGTTATCGATATTATGTGTATATCGGAAACCAGAATAGTTATCGATAATTTGAAGCAAACTTGTTCTGCTCATGGTATAGGAGAACTCAAATAAAAAATCAGCAGTACCTAGCTCTTGTAGTCTCTGAGATCCACGCGTTCATACAGACAGACAGACGGACAGACGGACAGACGGACATGGCTATATCGTCTCGGCTGTTGATGCTGATCAAGAATATATACACTTTATAGGGTCGGAGATGCTTCCTTCTGCCTGTTACATACTTTTGCACAAATCCATTATACCCTTATTTACCCATTTTATGGGTTAAGGGTATAAAAAAACGCAGAAAAAAGTTCGGCACACTTTGTGAGCTAGCCTAACGCACGCACTGCGAATATGCCAAGCTTGCTTACTGAACACACACACACTCTTGGCGATATGTGAACAAACAAACGAAAACGGTCCAAGCGACCGAAAATTAGCAAGTCAAGCGGTCGCTGTAGCCACTTTGTGGGTACAGCTGTAAAATATGCTGGGTGCAGGGGGTTAAACAAAGTAAAGCTTGATCCGCAAGCAAAGCGGGGATAAAGAGCAAGCGGAAAATAAAGCGCGAGCGCACGCATACTCAAACCAATGTATAAAACCAATGCAAGCGCACGCAAAAAGCGAAGAAAGGTTAACGAACGAACGAACAGTCAGATGTCACTGCCCAAAAACTCCAAGCATATGTTTTAATGTATGTGCTTTTATTGTTACAAATCAAAACAAGTGGAAACGTTGCAGTCGGACGCAACCGACTGCGGTATACTCGATACCAGTATTAAAAATTTTGATGCCCATCCATGTGGGATGTCAATTGCTATCTTCATACCAAATTTGGTGACTCTAGCTCGAAGTTTGTATAAAGTGGGGAAAGGGGGGCTGGGGGCGGTATGGGTGGAATATCATCCAAATTTTTGATGCAGATCTTTGTTGAATGTCAATTGCTACCTTCATACCAAATTTGGTGACTCTAGCTCAAAGTTTGTAAAATTGGGGAAAGGGGGGCTGGGGGCGGTATGGTTGGGCGTGGCATCCAAATTTTTTCTGCAGATCCTTGTGGAATGTCAAATGCTACCTTCATACCAAATTTGGTGACTCTAGCTCAAAGTATGTATAAGGTGGGGAGAGGGGGGCTTTGTGGCTGGGGGCGGTATGGTTGGTTGTGGCATCCAAATTTTTGCTGCAGATCCTTGTGGAATGTCAAATGCTACCTTCATACCAAATTTGGTGACTCTAGTTCGAAGCATGTAAAAGGTGGTGACAGGGGGGCTATGGGGCTTGGGGCAGTATGGGTGGGCGTGGCATTCAAATTTTTGCTGCCGATCCATGTGGGATGTCAATTGCTACCTTCATACCAAATTTGGTGACTCTAGCTCGAAGTTTGTATAAAGTGGGGAAAGGGGGGCTGGGGGTGGTATGGTTGGGCGTGGCATCCAAATTTTTGCTGCAGATCCTTGTGGAATGTCAAATGCTACCTTCATACCAAATTTGGTGACTCTACCTCAAAGTTTGTATAAGGTGGGGAAAGGGGGGCGGAATGGATGGGCTAGGGTCCAAAACTTTGATGCAGATTGTTGGGGGTCGTTGCTAGCTATCTTCCTGCCAAGTTTGGTGGCTCTAGCTCCACAAATATGGAATATACACGCATTCCCGTTTTTGACGAAGCGTTGGGGCAGATGGGGGTGGCTAGGGCGGTATTGGTGGGCGTGGCATCCAAACTTTTCATGCAGTTTTTGGGGGGTCATCATCATCTATCTTGGCACCAAATTTGGTGACTCTAGCTAAAAAACTGTGGGAGATATAGGCTTTTCTGATTTCTAAATGCGGGGGGGCTGGGGGCGGGATGGGTGGGCGTGGCTCCAAAACTTTGATGCAGTTCTTTTGGGATCGTTACCAGCTATCTTCCTACCAAATTTGGTGGCTCTAGCACCACTACTCTGGAAGATACACGCATTCCCGTTTTTTACGAAGCGTTGGGGCATCTGGGGGTGGCTAGGGCGGTATTGGTGGGCGTGGCATCCAAACTTTTGGTGCAGTTTTTGGGGGGTCATCATCAGCTAAATTGGCACCAAATTTGGTGGCTCTAGCTCAAAAACTGTAGGAGATATAGGCTTTTTTGACTTTAAAATGCGGGGGGTCTGGGGGCGGAATTAGGGGGCGTGGCTCCGAAATTTTTGATGCAGTTTTTTGGGGGTTGCTAGTAGCTATCTTCTTACCAAATTTGGTAGTTCTAGCTGTAAGGGTGTGTGAAATATGCGGATTTATCGTTTTTGAGTTATCGAATTTATCGATTTGCCAGCCTCCCAGTTATCGTAGAACCCCAATCTTGACACTTTAATATACTATCCCATAGATAAAGAGAATTGGAAAGTTTCAAGTCTCTAGCTTGAAGGGTGTGGAAAAAACTGGCACACATACGGACGGACAGACGGACAGACACCATGACGGACATTGCACAAAACCAATATACTCTTTACCTTCGGTATCGAGTATAAAAGCACTTTGCAGTTATACAAACACACGAACTATATGAAACGCAATAAATAGACCACAGTTTGAAACATTTATTTTGTATCTTGTATTGAATTTTTATTTATTCACTTTTATATATGTATGTAAATATGTTGCGGTTTTGTTTATTTAAACCAAATACACAAAGTGCCAGAAATTGAGCTGTTTCTACGTGTTTGAACGTATTTTCATCCATATATGGTAAGTACCACAAATTTTTGATATTTTTTGTCGACTGCAGCGACACAACGAAGTAAAATTTTTAAGCTCAATTTTTGGCACAAAATACCTGTAGAGTTTCCAGCGATTCAATAGAAAGTGTTCTTCCTTTATTCTCCATGGACAATCCTGATTATGCAGCGTCCAAGATGGCAAGGCCAAAGGCAGCAAATCCAAAGAAGTATTTGTGTTGAGTTTTCAACACACGCGAAACCTGAGCCACCAACGCGAAACAAACAAACAAATGAAAACAAGTAAGAAGGCTCTAGTCGGGAGAGCCCGCAATAAATAAATTAAATTTATGTAAGACTTTGGTATACTGACTTAGCTTCAATCGATTAAGTTCAATATCTCCGGTGTTTCTCAACCGATTTGGACGAAATTTTCAGAAAAGTTATATTGTTACACATTACTTCAACCTTCATTTTAACATTTTCCAAATTCGATATTTTTTGTTATCGATATTATGTGTATATCGGAAACCAGAATAGCTATCGATAATTTGAAGCAAACCTGTTCTGCTCATGGTATAGGAGAACTTATATCCAAAATCAGAAGTCTCTAGCTCTTTTAGTCTCTGAGATCCACGCGTTCATACAGACGGACAGACGGACGGACAGACGGACATGGCTATATTGTCTCGGCTGTTGATGCTGATCAAGAATATATATACTTTATGAGGTCGGAGATGCTTCCTTCTGGCTGTTACATACCTTTGCACAAAACCTTTATACCCTTATTTACAAATTTTATTGGTTTTGGTTGTATGCATCCTATGCAATTAGGAGTTTCGTAAAATTAATTAACTAAATAAAATTTTGAGTGAAACGCTAATAATTAAATAGTTTTTTTTCCACACATAATCTTCAACTTTAATTCAAATGAAACGAATATCACAATCCAAACTACTTGACAAAAAGTTCCTATTTGTTAGGTCCAGGGCTGTCATCAATCAGCTTGTTAAATGAGCATGCCAATACAGCAGTGCTGCAACAAAGCTCATCAACAAGTTTTATTGCATCTAGGGTCTTTGTTGAACAAAGCTTTGCTTACATTCCAAAAGTATTTCCATACATTTTTCGATTTTATGCCGCTTTGTGACCGTTGAGCATTGATAAGCCATTGTAAAAAGATTACACCTAGCATTATTCTGCGATCAGAAAGCGACAGAAGCTTTAATAGTACAAGTCAACGATTCAATGTGGAAGAAACGGCTGACTTATCCTATATAGTTTCGTTATCGATAACTCATACACATGCATATTATTATTATTATTATTATATTGGGGGTAAATACACTGCGACCAAATAGATCTATTGTGCCCCCTTTCTGGCCTATAGTTCTTCCATCAGGCCCAGGTGTTGCATAAAAGCAGGTACCTTTGTTGGGTCGATGGTTTCTAAATCACTAAATTGCACAATATGTTTTCCTAGAAAACTACGTCTTTTCCTTACTAAGGCTACGCGATCTGCTATAATGTGCAAGGAGGATTCTCCTTCCATTTCGCAGAATCTGCAAACCTCGCTGCTGACTATACCTAGCTTTGTCAAGTGACCTCGTAGTCTACAATGTCCTGTCAAGAGACCGGTGAGTATCCTGATTCTATTTTTACCCATTGATATTACTTGCTTAAACCGTTAAAGGTTATAGCTACCCAAGAGAATCTTTGCTTGTCTGAGTCCTGGTGTCCTTGCCCAGCTCGTTCTTCGCAGAAGTATCTCTTCATTCCTAAGATCTTTCCGTATTGTGCTTCTTCCTATACCACAGTACGGCTCGGGTCCTATTAGGGGTATCGCTGCCCCCAGTCTTGCTTGCTTGTCTGCCTCTTCGTTCCCCGCTGCTTCGACATGTCCCGGGACCCATCTTAGGGCAAGCCTATTTTGTGATCCCAGAGTTTCTAGCTTGGTTCGTACCTCACGAACTACCTTTGACCAGATTTCGGTCAAACTAAGTGCCATTATTGCTGCTCGACTACCGGATAGGATGGCTATATCCCCATTCCGATAGTTACGCTTAAAATGTAAGTCCACACACCTCCCGATATCACATACCTCAGCTTGGAATAAGCTTGTGAGCATACCTAGGGGCTCGTGGCCCTCTACTGCAGCTTTATTGTGTGATGGAGTGGTGCTATCTCCAATAGAGCCTCAAGCGCTGATGTGGGACAGGTCTTCATCGCTCCCGTGATTCCACCACATGCCATTCTTTATAGCTTTTGCAGTTGCTTCTGCACAGCTTCACCGGCTATGCTAAAACACGTTGACAGCGCTCTGCAGCACTTTGCGATCGTATTCTAAACATAGATGCCAAGGTTTAATTTACTGTCAAAATTTACCCCAAGGTGCTTAACTTCTTTGCTTGTTTCTATTGGATTCCCTGCGAGCCTAATCTCCCTTATCCCTTGTAGCTTGTATCTTCTGGTGAATGGAACGATGATTGTTTTAGTAGGGTTTAAGTTGAGACCAACCTCCCTACACCAATCATGCGTGAGTCCCAGTTGAACATTATCACAAAGAGTTTCTTAATACTTGCCCCGAGCTATTATCACAATGTCGTCTGCATAGTCTTGACATTGAATACCCCTGTTCGCAAGTCTACTTAATAGTTCGTCTTCTAGTATACTCCATAAGAGGGGTGATAACCTCCGATAAATCGGAGACACCTGCCAGATGAGCACTCGGAACAGTGGTGGTGGAAGGTGTGGTGGCCGAGCCTGCAGCTCCCGGGGCTGTAGTTTTGGCGGGGGCAGTCCTCGCACCAACACTCTTCTTCTTCAGACCGCTAACGGGGATGGTCCCGTAGCGGAATGAAACTTGGTGGCCTCTCGCCACTATCGCGTCCTTGGATGCCTCATCGATGCCTATCACCAATAGCGCACCTCCGCCTTTCGTCCTCCTAGACAACACCTTCCACGAGTCGGTCTCGATCTTGTTCTGGTTCCTCAGCAGAACCAACAAGGATTCGGTTGACCGATCCGCGCTTCTTGAGCAGATGATGTTGATGTTATGGGTGATAGAATATCATCACCCACCTTGCAGTGCAGTGGAGCCTCTTTCCACGACTGCAGTCTTGAAGCCTATTCTTCAGCCACTCCGCTGAAAGCCTCGGTGGACATTGGAGAGGAAGACCTCACTGCTGTTGCTACGGCGGCTGCCGACGTGCTGGGACGCTCCTCTGGGCGCGCCCTCTTGTGGGTGGCAGTGGATGGCGTAAAAGTGCTGCTCAGGCGTTTGGGGGCTGGTCCCCGTACCTGGCTCGGCGAGTCTGTTCCAGCCGTTGCCATGCGCAGTGCCTCAGCAGGGGGTAGTCCCTGCTGAAGGTACCTCAGGTACCAGTTGGTTTTTGAGCCATTCAGCGTTTTTTTGGTTTGGGTCATCCAAACCGTCCGGCTCTCCCAATTTTGGCAGCTGCGCTTTTGGCTGCTGGTGCTGCACGCCATGTCGCCTAACTGCGGTAAGCCTCGGTCGCGTCGGCTGGGATGGTCCAGCCTTGCTTCCTCCTCCTGCAACTGGCGCGACACTGGGCCGCTCCCCGTCAAGGAGGCGGTCCTCAAAGTGTCTCGCGACACTGGCAGCAGGGGTATCCTGTTGCACACCTAAATACTTTTTATTTTTGTTAAAACCTTTCATGTTGCGGAGAAATATAGGGTTCACCCGGGCAGAGATCCGCAATGCCCGGCTAAGGCTAATTAGAACAGGCGGTCGCCATCTGCCCGAGCTCACCGTAAGCGACTAGGCTAGTTTTTAATCCGGGCCCCCTGCCAGTTTGACTTTCGGAACGGTTCGAATGACACCTTAGTCCAGCCCGGAGTGAGATATTGGGGAAGGGATGAAGAAGGGTACGTGTGAGGGAGTTGGGAGTGTGTGAGGTTATGCTTTAAAGACGGCGACACAAGCGTCTTGTCGGTACGGTGAACGGTACCGTACCCGCTGTTTGTCCGGGACTGCTTATTTGCAAGAATTCTCGCTTATTCGCAGCTTACCTCATAAAGAGGCCGTTCACTATCCGCAACCCGCGACCCGCCTGGTGGCCTCAGCTTAGTCCCCTCTGAACTATCCCACAAGTTCTTTAGACCAGGTGCGAATTTTCTTAAAGACATTATTATT